>SSNP01000032.1:759857-807926 GCA_006937955.1 Pachypanchax playfairii | reverse complement strand
AAAAAAAAAAAAAAAAAAGAGAAAAAAAAGTTGATTTCCTTCGATTCAAACCCTCTGGCTGAAACGTACCGTGCTTAAAGACACCAAGCAGCAGACACTTGTCGGCGACAGCGTCCCACCACAGGGCTGGCAGCTCCGAGTGGTCCGGGTCGGGTACCCAGATCTTTACCTCACTGAGGAAGAAGAGGAGATGAAGATGAAGGTCCTTGTTTCAGAATGTCCACAGATCATCTTAAATATTGTGTTTTGACAAATATACTGAATGTGTGAATAAATAATGGATTAACTGTATAAGTTTAATTATTATTCTTTTAAATATAAATTAACATGTTTGTTTTGATGCATAAGGTAGAAAAAAAAGATTAAAAATAAAACATGACTCTTGGTTTTGATAAGCCAACTGAAACTGTTCAACTCACAGATAACACAAATGAAAACTCGTTCACCACCAGGGGGAGCTCTACATCTCTCATATAAATTTGCTGAGTGTGTGTATCTTCCTTCAACAGGTTGATATTGCTTGTAAATGAACACGTGCGCTATTCAGAAAGAAAATCTGTTCTGTAAACTGATGGACCCTAAAACGATGCTGGTCAGCTCAGATGGGTTTAATGTGCTGCATTAAATCTCTTCTGTTCATCAGACTTTCAGAGCAGAACGAGACCGATGTTCAACTCACATCCATCAGTATTACAGTCTCGACCCTTTTTAACTTAAAATAAATGATTTAATGCTGTCTTTTTTTAAATGAGAGTGTTTCTAATGTCCCGAACAGGCATTTTAACAGGCATCAATCGACCTGATCAAGGTTAAGCTCACCTGGAGTCGACGCCATCCAGAACCTTCTGGGCTTGACTTCCTATCACCTCTTGTTTCAGGTAGTAGAGCATTCTGACCCTGAGCAGCACCCTGTGGAGAGAAAACCCAGTGAGTGGTCACAACAAAGCCCTGACCACACACAAACGCTGAGCGAGCACAACACACACACACACACACACACACACAAGTAAAACACAATGCAAATGAGTGAAATGTGACGGATGAGCTGGAATCCAGAGCTCGCACTGTACAGTCACAGTCTAATAATTTTCACAGCCGTACACCCACATTCAAATCAAAAACACGTGTGAATATTTTTTGCCTCTTATTTTTAATCAAGCAGAACCGGAAACATTCATGATGCATATGTAACTCTGTTGGACCAATGAAATTCGCCACTTCTCGGATCATCTAAGGGGACGGTACTGATTCATGAGCTGCCACACAGACAGACTCACAGGACCGAAGGAACAGACCAGCGTCTCTCTGCAGTTGTTGTGCGGTTGTTCTCTTGCTGTAGATGAGAGATGGGGAAGTTGCGGCTGACAAGGTAGAGACGACGTGACTCACGGGGGAGACATTAGCCCTGTGATGCATGATGGCTCATCACAGACAGCAGCTTTTAAGTGGAGACACAGTGACGTGAGGGATCTGTGGTGCGTCTGCCAGTAACGTCTGCTATGACTGGAGAATTTATTTAATTGCAAAAAGAATTTTATACAAAAATAAACTGCACTAAAAGGATTTTATAATTTAAACCATAATGAGACGACTGTGCTGAGCTTTCATGGTGTTTCAGAACTAAACTCTAGAAATAAACCCATTTTAGAAAACGTAAAGGAAAATCAATGCTTTGTTTTTTTAATAAACTCCTTTAATTTCAGGGTTTTTTTATTTAAAAGAGACGGCGCATGTAGAAAACTGTAAGGTGAATGTTTTTGCCTGAGTATCTGTTGTACATTAACTCTGTTTATCTGGTAGAATATAGGGGTGTGCCTTTTTAGGTAACTCACGATTCGATTCGATTTCGATTCAGGGTGCTACGATTCGATTATTTAACAATTATCAGGATATTCAATGATAAAGATTTTTTTTCCTTATTTAGTATTTTTCCTCACTCTCTGGCTACTTTATACTACATCTATTCAGTATCCATAAATTCAAGAAACCAAAACAGAGTTATTTCCTTTTATTTAGGTCAACTGTAAACAGATTGAACACATGTCCAACATATGTTAATTTTTTAAATATCTATATGGAAAAATGTGTTGGCAAGAGCAGCATTTTGCACAACAAAAAAAGCTGTACTATTTACAAACAAAGACCATTAGTTACCTGCAAAACAACTGCTGTATTAAAATACTTAAAAAAAACTCAAATATTACATAAACCACCGATTATGTAAATAAATCGAAAATCGGCACACCCCTAGTAGAATATAATAATGTAACCTTCAGAAAGTTCTCATCATACGTACAATCAAAACTCACTCCCTTTTGAATCAAGTCCATTCAAGATGGCTGCCACAGCTAATAACCCAGACCCAACAGAAACATGTTTTACTACAAGCTTCAACTGAATTATTTATGGTTGCAGCTGAGTGTCAGTCACATCACAAACTCTGATCACACATGATGTTAAAAAGACTCAACATGAGATGATCTCGGGTTAAAACTGGGGCATGAAACGCAGAAGGTGATTTTCATTCTTTCAAATGGTGTAAAGAGATTTATTTTCCCTTCCGATGTCCTTAAGCGTGTCGTCTTCTGACGCCGGAAACAATGGCTGCCTCGGAAGAGGGAGTGTCTGTGCTTCTCTTCTGAGTCAAATTCCTTGTATTGTGTAAATAATACTTGGTTAATAAAGCTGATTCTACAGACTTTAGCTTTGACAGAACATAACGTTATAATACGGTAAAAATAACAAAAGGACGACTTTTGCTATTTAAAATGAAGAATAAAATAATAAGAACTGCAGAACCATCTCCATGGATTACCTGTAACCACGCCCACTTCTTGTTTTTAGAGTATTTTTTTCACCATTTATCAACATATATAACATATTTGCATCTGCTGCTAAAGCTTCCTTTCAGAACTTTTCCTCTTTGAAAGTATTTCTTACTTATAGCTTTCAGTTGACAGACGAGGAACAACTGCAGGACTCCAATGTCTGTCAGTGTGTCTCAGTGATGGACATGTGAGGTGTTCACCCTGGACCCCGTGACTCAGTCCGTTTGGGTCTGCTGACTGGAGCTGTCCAGGATCAACTGCTGCTCCCTCGGCCCGTCAGCATTTTTGCGAGCCTTTGTTGGTGTGTGGTGTCTGCGAGATGTGGCTCATTCAGAAAGTTTCAGAGGATCTCAGCTGTCTGAGTTCAGGGTGCCTAACATGAACGATATGCACAAACCCTCGTTCTGTTCACCAGAAACTATTCAGGCTCAGTTCAACTAGAAAGCTGCACAAGATTCATGTGTTCACCCAAACCTGCATCCTGAATGAGCACATAAAATGTAGGTAAACTGAGGTTGAGGACCAAGGATCTAATTTTCTGATCTTTTTTCTCAGGGTACAAGATTTTTTCAGAAACTTACTCAGCACTACCTACAGTTTCCAGTTGTAAACCAGGAGCTGCATACTACAGTCACAGGCCTGTTAAGGAAATCACTCAACTGCAGGTCATCAGTTACATTCCATGTCCCAAAAGTGAGACTGCAAAAGTCAGCAAACTGCTCAGCGTGTGTCCCCAGCTGCCCGGAGTGTCACGTTTCAGACAATCCCTAGATTCAGCAAAACTGAACAAAGAAACAATGGAGAACTTTCTATGGAAGCTGCATCGCTCTGCAGCCAAAGACCAACAAGCCCCCCCCCCACTTAAAAAGAACCAGTTATTTATTTGGTTTTAGATCCCAAAGCAAATGTTTCAGCAACAGCCATCTTCCACACCTGTCTGCAAACAGGAGAGATCTATGATGGTCATTAACTGGCCTAAAATCTCATGAAGCTTCTCATCAGCCGGCTAGTCTCCATACGATGAACATCCGTTAATCAATCAGCAGGCTGTCAGTTCCAATAGCCGCTGGAGTGCTTCCTAATTACTGTGGCTCGGCAATGCCATAGTTAAAATCTGAGTTAAAAGCAAATGGTGTTTTCATTCACTTCAGCTTTATTCCATTAAATATAAATGGAGACAATCACAGTTGGGAGAGAATAATAACCACCTGCCACCAGTTCTAATAGCTTCAAGGTTTCAACACAGACAGAACAAACACGTTACCGACAAGAAATAACCTGCTAACTGAGAAGTTAGAGGCTGAAAAGTTCATGTCTCTGCTGTAACTCAGATCATTCACCCTGGTTAAACTGGACTGGATGATAGGATGTTGCATGGAGGAACACCTACTTGTTGCAGTGGTGTTTCAGGTGCTTCTTGTATCCATCGTCCTGAAGCATGTGCTCGGGGTTGTGTTTCCTGAGCCACTCGGCTTTGTGGATGTCAAAAGAGCTGGACTGGGTTTTCATCTTCTTCCCTTTCCTGCCCCGAGGAACCGGAGCTGACAAACCTAGAGGGAAAAGAAAATACAAAAGAGAAGAAGATGGGTCACCTGTGCTGCACAGGAAATGTAGTGACTTCATAGATCCTGCTTTAAGGCACAGCTGGTTAGCTGGTTGCCTCCCAGCAAAAAGGTTGTGGGGTAAATACCCAGCTGGGACCTTTCTGTGTGGAGCTTGCATGTTCCCGTGTGTGTGTAAGTTTTCTCAGGGACCAAATACATGGATGTTAGTTTAAATAGTTCCTATGTGTGTGAGTGGTTGTTTGTCTTGATGTCTGTGATGGACTAGTAACCTGTCCAGAGTGTCACTCCGCTTCTCGTCCAGTAACCGCTGGATTCTATGATGTAACATGGTTCAGAATTCCTGGGATTTACCTAAATGATTCTGCAGCTCCTTAGTAGATCCGTCCTCAGTAGGAGCGATGAGGTCCCACATGAAGCTCTTGATTTTGTCATCTCCACGGTAATGGACCAGACAGTAAGCCAGCAGCGCCCTGCAGATCGACTCTACATCCCATTCTGTTAACTGCTTCTTAAACCGACCGTGGTTGAGAATATCCTTCCAACGACCCCACCTGAGAAATCAAAACAGTTCTTCAGCTAAAAGTAGAACTATATACTCAAATCTCTAACTCTAACTGGGTTGAATTTATCGTACCCGTATACAAGCAAGTTCTTTTCCACTCTAAAGCACTCTGTACGACCGTAGCTGTTGGGGCGGTCGTTTCTTCTGAGCTTGGGCTTCGTCTCGTCGCTTTCACTTTCACCCTCTGAAAGTTCTGCTAACTCGTCTTTGGTGGAGCTGAACGGCCTCGTCTGCTTCCTGACACGAGGAGTGTCGATCACTAAGCTGTTCTGCAGAGCCAAGAGAAAAGGTCGAATACGGTTTCAATAGGACCGAATTACCTTCTTACCAACAACGTTAAACAAAAGGTGCTTTGAAAATCTAAATGTTCCTGTTCTCCAGGTGCATCACTTATAGAGGAACACTTACTCTGCCATTAACCATGTCCACATCAATGTCTGCCTTTTTGGCCCACTTGTCCCAGAAATTCGGGTCATCCAGAGAGATGTCTGTGCGGTTTCCAGATGCTACAAAACTGGCCTGAAAGAAACATCAAATTCATTCAAATCCAGAATGTGAATCTGGTTTCTGCTCAGAAACTTTATCAGATAATTAGAAGTCCTCACCTTAGCAAAGGTGGATCCTCGACCCTCAGACTCAATCGTGATGGTCTTTGTCCTACGCTGGAGGATCTGGTCAATGTCTTCCTCACAGAATTTGGCGCCTTCATCTTCCTCGTCCATGATGGCTCCATAGGCGCCGCGGCGCAACAGGTCCTCAATCTCTTTCTTGGAAAGCTGCTGTTGCACAGTCTGAGAAGACAGACAGATAATCTTATAGGAAGAAATGTCAAATTTATTATTTCATAACCCAGTAATTCATTTTTATTGTAAAATATGACATTTCAGTGTCAACAGATGTTGGATTATTCAAATGGCACCAGCGTCCCTGTATCTAACCCCAGCAGCTGGTTGGCATGCAAATATCTTCAGTCAGAACAGATGTAGGAAACGGCTAAAGCTTCAGTCTCCTTGTAGTTCAGATAATTCTCAACAGAACAAACTGCAGCTCGACTTCCACCTACACACTTTGCACAGTGCTGACACACTCCCGTTCCAACAGATTACACTAACAGGATCACTTACACACTCAGGAAATTTAAACATTGACCTTCATAATCTTTTTTCTTTTAATCTTGTTATTGTTTACCACCTCTTACAGGCTCATATCTCAGTACTGTGGATACGATTCTCATTTATCTGTAAATGGAAAGTCCTTTAGTGACTGTTACGCCTTTATTTCTAATTGAGAAGGTTTATTAAAGCATTTATGTCATAATATTTATGGGAATAATAATAAAAAAAATAAATATGAAAAAAGGTTCCAGACCATTTGGATGATTCTCAGACTCACCCCTCCCCCGGTGCCTCCTCCGAGGCTGTTATCGCGGCCGCTCATGCTCTGCAGCACTGCTTTGTCCAGGCCCAGCTTGAGGCTGGCGCGGTCGAACATTTCACGCTCGTATGAATTCCTGGTGATAAGACGGTACACCTTCACTGCCTTGTCCTGACCGATCCGATGGCAGCGAGCCTGGGCCTGTCAGGTGCACAAAAACTTGCCAATTAACATAAATGTAGTGTGATACAGAGGGTTTGGTTCAACATCTGTACTCTACTCTAACTGACTTTGCAGATGATTTTTACACAGATATCTGATTACTTTTCTAAATTCAAGTTCTACCTGCAGGTCGTTCTGTGGGTTCCAGTCAGAGTCAAAGATGATGCAGGTGTCTGCAGCGGTGAGGTTGATGCCCAGGCCTCCAGCTCTCGTACAGAGGAGGAAAACGAAGCGATCTGAGTCGGGCTTACTGAAGCGATCGATTGCAGCCTGTCGCAGGTTCCCTCGAACTCGTCCATCTATACGCTCGTACAAGTACCTGCAACAAAAACAAACCAACCGTGACTGATGCAGCTCTTAAACACCTTTCCATAAGAACATTATCTATTTTAAACATATTGTGCATATAGACTTTATATGTAGCCAAAACTCTGATTTCTTTCATTTTCTTTCTTAACCTGAGAAACCGAAGCCCCCAAAACTGTTTCTTCAAAGGTTCCTTCTCATCCCCTCCCACGGCCCGACCCCCTGCCCTCCCTCTGGGAATCCACTTCCACTCAAGAGAAACCTCACAGACTCTTCGGCTTGTCTGATGTGGTGGAGCCCTGAGGGGATTCTGTAACCTGCTGCTGAACCCTGTCTGAGGTCTGTGCTGTTCGGCTCCTCACATGGTTACAACAATTTCAGTTTTGCTCCAGATTCTGGCAGGAAGCCAGAGAAAAGAGAGTGAAAGGAAGACAGTAAAGCAATGAAAGGGTGTCGAGAAGGGCCCAAAAAGGTGAGCAAAGCAAAACACAATGATGGAGGAAGAACATGAGGAAGTTTATTTAATATAGATTTAAAAAAATACTCTAAAACATTCAGCTATGATGTTTAATTTCTACAACTCTTTAAATTCTAAAGTCCTAACTTCAGTTCAGGCTGTCATGGGATTTTTAAGTTTTACCTAAAATCTCAGACTCAGTAAAAACACCCACAAGATGAGAGCTTAGAATTCTTTAGTTTCCAAAGTATTGAATCCTTTGAGGTCTGAGCATATTTTAGCCCTTTTTGCAGACTTTTGCTTACCAGATCTGTTTGGTACCTTTTTAACAAAGTTTCAACTGTTCCTAGTTTAAATGAACTATGTTGAAAATGATATAAAACTACACAAATACTTTGTATTCCAAAAGTCCCAGAGTGCAAATGAAACATTAGTTTAAATGTTATAATTCTTTTTCCTAATAAAACGCTCCGTCGTCTCACCGCCAGCTCCTGCAGTCCACTTCCAGTTTAACTATTCAAATCCACATCAGACCTCTCAGGTCTATTTATCTTGTAAAGTAGAATCAGCTGATTTGATGAGGATATAAAGAGAAATGTCAAGACCTCATCTGGCACTTTTTACTCTCATAAATATATTTTTACTATGAAATGAAAAATATCGCAGATTTTATACATTCTATCAACATGAAACAAAAACTGAGAGAATATTTAAAATCTCCACCTTCCAATAAAGCTGACAGTGTTCTAGGTGACGTAGTAGGTTTGTTACAGTGCTATTAATAAGTCATGTGATCATAAACTCCTAAAGTCTAAAGTAGGATTTGAAATGTGCAGCTTTTGTATAACATCTAATGAGTGTCAAAAGTCATGACTGAATACACTAAACACATAATAAACATGATACATGCGAGGAGGCTCTAACTTGCAAGTGAAAACATCTGATCTGACCAATCAAGAGGACAAAACACATCCAGCACAGGCCCCGCCTCTTCAGCACCAACAATCTGAAGTCAACAACTGAGTACGTTTGAGGAAGCCAAGCATGCGCTCGTCACTAGCGTGTGACACATGGTAGATGCTCGTGTGATCACCTCTCACGATGTTTGTTTTCACTAGCAGATTACAACTTCCTCTGCTCAGAATATGGGCTCACAATATTTTTGTCTTGTGCTGTAAATTATGTGTGTACAGAGTTATTTGATGTTGTGAGAGTATGAGTGACATGACAGAACAGCAGCATCATTATATGAAATATTACACTAGTTTACCTTTTCTGAATGAGGTAGTCTTCCAAGATATCCAGACAGCGCACCATTTGGGAGAAGATGAGCACTTTGTGACCTCCTGCCTTCATCTTAGGCAGCAGTTTATCTATGAGAACCAACTTCCCAGCAGACTGCACCATCGCCTGCAGGTGAAAGTCAGCAGCAGCAGGACTGTGAACTTCCCTGAAGTCCTCAAGGATCTTTTCTTCTGCCCCTAACATGGAAAAGACATGAAAACATCAGTAAAACTGAGTTTTACACGGTTCGAGTTTAACCTTCAAGAATTTATATTGTTGTATGTCTGATGTTAAGTTACAATCACTGACATTTATACTGAATAATGAGCAGAACAGGATTCTGAAAAGAAAACCAGACTTAGGAGCTTGGAGAAATAAAAGAAAAGCTTGAAGAGGCTGTGAAACAAAAACACAGTAAAAGTGACTATTTAAAGCTGATCTGATACAATCATTCTTTACTTTTTAGAAGATAATGTGGGTAACATTGGTCGTATAAAAAATACAGTCAAATACTGTAAAACTGATATAAGTTAGGAAAAAAAAAGTGAAATAAAATTTTTGCCATACCGCCCAACCCTAAGTTCAACATGCCTAAAGTTTGTTCAAGTTGCTCACACCAGCTTACCTTTGATGAGGTAGGGGTGGTTGCAGCACTTCCTTAACTCCATCATGGTGTTGACCAAGTTGGGCATATTAGCCTGACCAGCTCCTTTAGCCAAGAAAGAGAAATTCTTCTCGAGGATGGCTCGGTAATATTTCTTCTGGATGTTGGTGAGCTCGACCTCGATGATGGTTTCCTCTTTAGGAGCCAGTTTCTTCTCCACGTCTTCTTTCAAACGGCGCAGCATCATGGGCTTCAGAATGGCCTGAAGTTTCTGTACCTGCAGGTCAATAAGATGGTCAGGAACCACATCCCAACTCTAACTGGAGAAATACTGGAGAAGCCCAGATGTATAAGGGTAAAAGTTTGTGACCTTATTATTATTTTATGGAAGTGTGATTTTGTGCACGTCATACTGAGAGGGCTCATTTTTAAGGTTTAATATTTTGGGAGAAGCTAAAAGGAAAATAATATTTTTATATCAAAACTGACAATTTAACCAGCTTTGATGTGAAATTTATTCTAAAACCAAAATGTTCATTTTTACAACCAAATCTTTATGTTGCTTTTCGATGTGAATCACATGAACAGTTCAAATACTTTTAAATAATTTTACTTGTTGCTTCACAATATAAATAAAACCATATTTTGGCCAAAGATCTCTTTAGTTGTCCAAGTGAAAGCTGAACGAGCAACATTTAAAAGATAAAAGCATTTGTGAGAGACGTTTTTTTTCTATTGAGGAATTTTGTAAAAAAAAAAGCTGTATAAAACTTCTTTGTCTGTTATTTCCATACAGTGTCTATCACTGTGGTCTTAGAAGAACTAATGGATCCATCTAAAACAAAAAATAGCTGAAAATTAAAAAAAAAAAAAAAAAAAACATCTGTAGGAAAAATGCAAAAGGATTTTTTTCTAATATTAGCAAGAATGAAAGCGTCTTTTTGACCCAAATAATGTTGTTTGATTCATAGAAATACACGGCAGGTTTCCAACAAATGTTCTCTCGGTTGTCTCCCCAAAAGGCCAAAAGCAAACAAAGGCATGTGACACGTCCAGATTTCATGTGATCTAATGCACTTTTGGCCTTGGCTAAAATTTTCCAGTACCTCTGATTCTAACTGAAGCATCAAGAGATGCAGTCACATCCTGGTGTGATCCATAGAAAACACTTAAAGCATAAAAACCCCACATGTAGTGTGTGAGCCTCTTAGTTCACCTGCTCCTCGGTCTTCAGGTCTCCAAACTCCTGCATGAAGTTGTTTTCCGAGGGGAAGCGTGCCGGCTCCAGGAAGTGGAGGAGGCTGAAAAGCTCCTCCACCGTGTTCTGAAGAGGAGTACCCGTCAGCAGGACCTTGTGCTCCTAAAGAGTCCAAAAACTTTCAATCAAAATCATTTCTCGTCTTCATTCTACAAATAAACATGTAGTTTTATAACAAAGCCGAACCAGGTTCATGAGCTTGAAGCCCTCGAGCAGCTTGCAGTTCTTATTTTTCAGACGATGGGCCTCGTCAATGATCACGCAGCGCCACTCTATGGCGTTGAGTTCTGGACATCCTCCCAGGATCATCTCAAACGTAGTGATAACAGCCTGGAACTTGTAGGCGCCTCGTATCACACAGCCCTGATGACAGAAGGAGACGAGACGGGGACGTTTCAGTGGATGACATTTTAACTGTTCTTCTTTAAATAATTTTAATTATCAGGAACTTATACATTAAAAATGCCTAAAACTAGTGTGTGTAAAGATTTTGTAAATTAATGTATTTCAGGTCCATAGTTTGGATTTTTACAGAAAAAATGATGATTTCTTTCATTTGAAACCTATAAAGAAACCTGGTGCAGGTTCCAGTTCCTGCTGGATGAGTCCTAATACTGTCAGTCTGTCTGGGGAGGCTTTGCCTTACCACACCTCTCCATTTGTATCTATTGCCTTGACAACAGTCCTCAAGGGATACTCATTTATTCTGCAACCCCCCGCCTCCTCCTCCCACAGCCAGGCAGCACGCTGCTGTGGAGAAGCCACTTGTTCAGATATGCCTGAGCAGCACCGACAGAGAGCTCTCCTCTGGGAGTGCTCTGACATCACAGGCTCAGTCGGAGAGCGTCTAGCGGCAGCTCCGCTCTGTTCTCACCTAATTCTTGCTACGGTTCGCCTGAACACTAAGAGCTCCTAAATGCCTGTTTCAAAACATCACATGGCCTGCCAACCCCAGACCGCCTGTGTTCAAGGCTCACTAACTGCCTCTCAGCCTATTTATCGTAAAGCAAGCGCCCCCTGCCAGCTTACTATTACAAACCATTAACTCATTAGGATGTTCTCACTCTCAACACAGTGAACAATCATCCTCACAGAAACACTTACGCTATCTGGCTGTCAGACCTTTTCTTTATGAAACATGTAATCTTTGTAGAATTTAACACATCTCTGCAGACTTTCAATCTTTTTTGTAAAACTTCATAATGGCATCATTCCACCAAACCTGATGCTGAAATGTTCTTGTGTCTCAGAAATATTGAAACCTTCTATCTACAGTTGAAACATTGAGGAAATAAAGTCACAGCAATAATTACAGGGATATAAAACCTCCTGACAATAACCTGACAGGGTTTCTGCAAGATTCAGAAAGTTAAATATTTGAATTTTAAAGATCTTTTTTAAGGATTGTTAAGATTTAAATTTAGGATCTAGTACATGAATCACAAAAATTAAGTTGAGTCACTCTAAAAAAAAAATGCTGCTTAAATGATCAAATTATTATTGTTATATAGTAAATATACAAAGTACTTTAATAATATGAAACCAAGGGAGGAGCTAAAATGAACAAGTCCCACGTTACATGAACAACATAGTTCACTGGTTATTTTTTCTATTTAAATAAGATTTTATAAAATGTGACGAGTTCATGTTTTCTCTAAACCATTTCTATGATGCTAGTTTTAAATGTTAAAGGATTCATTTTAAGTCTAAACACATTAAAACATGTAAATGAGCGGTCTGACTTCATACACACGCTGCTCTGCAATGTTGAATAATTTATCGCCTCATGTTTTCTGGAAAAATTATTTTCTCTTGTGCAAACATTGTATGTTCTTACTAGCTGTTCTACCACTGAGTTTCTCTCCAGATGCTACAGATGTAAGGAGCTGCATCAGGAGAGTCTGTAATGTTTTACCAACAGCCTGTCAAAAGGGGTTCGATCTGGTTAATCCCATGTTTAAAAACATTTAGGTCAACTGGAAGGTGTGTCCATCTAATCCACTTCATTATTTATTTATATTCCACATGCTGCAATGAAGTTGCCCAAGATATTATAGTGACTGATGTGCATTTACCTGTGCATCCCTGAAATACATCTCATACTGCTGCAGCATCTGCCTGCTGACCATGCTTCCGTGGTACACGATGACGTTCAGGTGGGTCCACGTGTGGAACTCGCGCTCCCAGTTTGCGATGGTGGACAGGGGGGCGATTATGAGGAAGGGCCTTTTGACGCCAACGCGATGGATCTCTTCCAGGAATGTGATAGACTGGATGGTCTTTCCCAGGCCCATCTCGTCTGCCAGGATGCAGTTACGCCTGACAGGAGAAAAAAGGGTTTACAGAAGACGTAGTGAAGACATGGTTATTTATCTGTGTGTGTACAGCGCACCTTAGTTATGTGTGAGAAGAATCCTGCATCTGTCATTGTTATTAGAATAATATATTAAGAGATTTTATTTTGTAGGATTCAAAACAGAAGAATCTTCAGAAGGGCGAAAAGAGCAACAAAAAAATTCCCATGATACTGAAGGATTAAACTGAGAACATCATCATCAGCAGTAAATAAGAACAAAAACTATTTAATACAACGTGATGGCTCTGCTGTGTGGTGTGCTACTGCAAATCCATTTATCCAGCTGTCCAGTGGGTGGGGGTATTATGTCTTGATGCTAATTGCAACATGCAGATATTCCCACTGGCCTCTTAAGCAGCCCTCTACTTTTGATGAATCTCTCTGCGTAGGCAAACAAACTCCTGCACGCTCACACATAACCAAACTAATTCCCAGGGTTAATGCCGGCGCACTGACACAACACTCCAGATGTACTGTGTAGCGCTTCTTTAAAGAAACGTGGGTGAGGGGGGGGAGAAGGTTTTTAGTGCAGCTGGGTGCATCTTAAAAACACATTAGACTTTCCTCACAAACACAAACCAGTACAAACACAAGCTAATAAAAGGATGGTCACCATGCGCACAGAGAGATCGTTATCTGCACAAACACTGAGGATTTCTCTGAATGTAGATATCAATCAGTATAGTTGAATTCAAGACGAACAGATGTTTGTTTATTAGCTTGAAATTACAGGCAGAAATTAGGAAATGCAGAACACAAAATCCCTAATAATTTTTTTATCAATCAAAAGTCACAAAAACTTTAACATTTAAAAACAGAAAAGTCATTAAAATTGTTATTCTGTAGGTGATGAAAAGTGCAGTGAGTCTTCACATTTTATTAACTTTGCACTAACCTGTTGTACCAGTTGAAAAGAAGCCAGTTGACCCCTTCAAGCTGGTAATCCCTGAGGGTGTTGCCGTTCCTGTATTCTCTCGAATGCTCCCTCTTCTTCCACAGGTTGGCCGGAGGACGCTCCTAAAGTTGAACATTTTAAAGGGCAATTACATTTTTATCCTCATGTTTACTAACGTTTAACAAAAATGTTCTGACAGTTAATTTTAAGCACTTTAAGCTTAAAAAAGTTAAAGCAGGTCTGAAAGAAAAAGAAAAGAAAAACATTTTAAGAATGAACCAATTGTTCAAAATATTTGATCGAAGGAATTTTAGATAAACTTAAAAATATTTAAAGGTACAGTTTGTAAGAATTAGACCTTGTTGTCAAATCCAAATCCTGCAGTTCATGTAGAAAAACACAATCTGTTCTCAGCCGGTCGCCCCCTCCCCTCCCTGATTTTTCTGTTGAGTTGCCAGTTCTGATGTTGATCCTCGTTTAGTTTCTCTTGTATTTGTTCAGTTTCTGGGATTGTCCGAAGGCCTATTTGTTCAGCATTGAGTTTTCCTAAGTGTTTGAACGCCCCATCACGTGCAGCTCAGCTGATCAGTTGGAAGGATGTGGTGGTTTCTTACTTTTTGCTGCTGGTTGTTGTGAAATTACAGCTGTTTGTGTTGAAGACTTGGCAGCCTTGCAGACTCACATGTGATTTGTTATGGAACCAGGAAGTCTGGATGTGTAAATAATGATTACGGTTTGGACAAGCTTTTTTAAAATGACAGAAACTAGCGACCACCCAGCCGGCTGAGATCGAGATCTGTTACAAAGTGACTTTATTTTCAACATCAGTGGGACATTAGACTGTTGTGTGAGTATTTACCTGTAAAATTCTTACATACTGTATCTTTAAATATTCTAATCAGAAACCATGTCGTAATTTATTAAAGTATGTTGTCTGTTAAATGAGATTCACGTTTCAGGATCCAGTAAAGATCCACTGATAGCTCAACAACGTAACGTCTCTGTTATCTCATGGAAACAGATGCAACAAACAAAACTTAGTAACTGATCAAAGCTGGGAGAGAAAACTTACCACCCGGCGTGAGTCTGGCTTAACTGCCTGCAGCTGCTCAAACTCTTCAATTTTACTCTGATCAACGTCGTCCTTTAACTCCCAGGTGCTGTCCTCATACGGCAGTGAGCACCACTTCACCAGGTAATACACCACTTCCTGCAACAGGCAGAGATGAATAAGCACGAGAAAAGACTGGAGTCAGATCGAGCTTTCCTTTTATACGTTTATCAAAAGCTGTGACGGAGACTATTAGAGTGGCCTTGAGCATGTCTAGGATTCAGTGATGAAATCATCACCATGAATAACTTACTGAAAGGAACAAAATGACCAAAATAAAAGGAGATAAAAAAACCACACATTACCTCCCCCGTGTCTTTATCCTCACAATATGAAACCTCCAGCACTCTGTCCACCTCTACATAGTCTGGGTTAAAAGGCTCCTCTTCCATCTGAAAGGAGCAAAAAGACACACAGGACTAAAGAACGAATCCACACCATCTGGGATATTACTACTGTATCAGCTGAGCAGGAAAAAAATTCAAATACAAGCAAACAGATGTGCCAGCCTACATAGATCAAAGAGAAGGTGTTTTAACTCCGTATAAAACTTTCTTTTACATAATGGACTAAACATATTGGTGCTAGAAGACATCAAATCAAACCACTTCTAAGCAAAAAAAAAAAATAAAAAATCCAAAATGAGGAAAAAAGCTGCCCACGGAAAGAGAGTCAGTCTTACATCTGTAAAGAAGAGCGCCCTCTGCGCTTGTTTCATCTTGAAACGTTTGATCTTCTGTTGAATCCTCTTGTCCTTCTCAAGCTGCTGCTCTGTGGCCCACTCACAGTGAAGGTAGGAACTAAAACACACGCACGCAACAAGGAATAAGAAACCATAAAAATCTGGGAAACTGCAGAGGAACAAAGACATGATTACTGATTCATTCACTAACTATAAGCTGAACCCATAGAAACATTAAAGAGGCCCTTCCATTAAAAACGGGTTTTCTGAGGTTTCTGTTGAATATTTTAGCTCCACAGGTGTTCTTACCTTCATAGTGGGTGTGAAAACAGGTCAACAACTTCTCTTTCAGTTTTTATTTCTCAAACTACGCAGGTGGCGATAACACCCGAGTTCTCCCGAGTAGCAAGCAGGAAGAGAGAACGTCTGACGTTGCCATGCGCAGCGGGGCAGGAAACGGTATACCTTGCTCTCATAGGCTAGTTTGTTAGCAAATCTGAGTCCAGCAAATCCGAATAATGAATATGAACGAGTTGCTGCTTGAGGCGTTACAGAACCAGCCGAATTTTAACGCAGACAGATTGAAAGGTCTGTTAATCAGTGTTTCCTGATGTTTTTTAGGGATAAAATGTTTCATATTACTGGTTAATACTTAAGAAATAACCACAAAGTCATGAAATTTGTATGAACTGGTCTCGTTAAGAAAAAATCTCAATATTTTTATTCAACACATTATCTTTAAAATTTTTACTTTAGTTTCTTAAATGTTTCTACTAAAGTAACACCACTAGTCTGTGCTCCACCCACCAGTGGAGTTCAGCTGCATCCGAATGGATTTAAAACCATGATGGTGGATAAAGAGATTTACATGTTACATTTTATACTTTAATGTAAAATGAACTAAAATTAAATAGTTGATTTTGATATTCCAAAGATAAATAATAATTTAGATTAATTATCAAATTATTAACTGTTTATAGGTGTCAGCTCAATCAAACCTAAAACAGCTAAACATAACTGTGTTTTTACCAGGTGTGCCTCCTTCAATTTGCTGGCTAAGAATAAATAAGAAAACAAATCCTGATGTTTTTTTTAATCAATTATAATTTTCACAACTCTGATACCGATTCATCGTTGTTTTTAAAATGATTTGGTGCTTTTCTGTCTGAGTCTGCAGAATGAAATGAGGGAGCAGTTAGATTCAACGACAGCACATCCTACTGCTGATCCCTGGTTTTGTATAATCAGAAGTTTTACTCAGCATGTTTCTCATAAAACCCAGACAGATTTCTGTTTTAACCTAATTAAAATGTGTTATATGTTAACATACACAACTGTCAGAAACACTGTCAATGAATTGCACCAAAATTAGTCAAGATGGATGTTTACAAAGTTTAAAATCTTAAAAATAAAGAATCTAAATACGTACTAATTTTTGTATTTTACGAAAAACTCCTCCACTTCGACCATCACCCCTGGAGAAACCTAAAAAAATGACACATAATTACAGTACGGTTAAACTCTCACTGTTAAATCACAGTGAAATAACTCCAGACTTGTGACACATCTGATATTAGTAAATCTATAAAAACATGTTACCTCCTTCTTTACAATTCGAGACGACATGATCTTGTCAACGACAGCCGCATCCTCCTCACTGGGATTCTCCTACACATCAAATTCACATTTCAAGTCCAATTTGACATAATTTTACCAAAACATGGCTAAGAATTCTTCACAGTTACGAGCTCTATAATGTGAAAATGTTGAAAACCAGCACAACCAAGTAGAAAGCTTAAAACACAGAAGAAGAATTTCTCACCACAAACAGCTGAAGCGCAGGCTCCCTGGATGCTGCAGTGGTGGATTTCTTGGCTTTGACGATAACCTTGACGTCCTCATCTGACAACCTGGCCTCCAGCTCTTCAGCATACTTCTTTCTCTTCACCTGACGGTTTGATCGCCTTTTCTAAAAATGACAAGGAGTAGACAGCACATTTACACAGACATACAAAGAAAAAGATGCATAAAAAAGATTTCAGACTACTGAACATTTAACAAGCAGGTTGAGGTTAGTTTAGTTCCCTCTGGTGGTGGTTTGTGGGTCTCAGATACTTGATGACAGGTCAAGCTACTGCTGCAGGAATCACACTGCAGTGGAACTTATAAAACGTTCACAATAAAACTGCAAATAAACTGCAGCATTCACGTGTCATCTGTACCAGCAGTGTGTTTTCATTACTTTTAGTCATAATGGATTTCAGTTTGTTTACAATTTCTGATCATTTTACTTGTTTTGTTGTGAATTTTTTGGGACATTATGAAAAACATTATTTGCACTTGGATGTAAACAATCGCAGCCTAGTGAGATTCTAACTTCCACTATCAAAACTGCACCAGTACCGATATCGGTTATCAGGGCTGATACTATTCTAATGTACTCATATCGGTTAGTTAACAGACACTTAAAATGTGGAAACTCAGAAAATCTCTTTTTTACTAGAAATATTAGCTTTGTTGTTCATTTCTATTAATATTTTCTTTTCTTTATCTAATTCACCATCATTTGTTGTAACAAGCAGAGAAGAAAATAAAACCTGTCTTCCACTTCATTGTACATTGTTCATTGTATTTTTTTGTGTGGTAGAAGTTTCGGCATCGGCAAGTACTCAGATCTAGGGGTGCAACAACAAATCGATAAAATCGGTAAAATTCGATGATGAAATGCGTTTGCAACAAATTTCTTCATCGATTAGTTGTGTAGGTCGCCAGTTTGGAAACTTTTTTTTCGCCCAACTTTTATTTACCGGTCAATGCGAGCTAACTGCTAACAGCGGAGCAGCATCTCAAACGGAGGCACATCGTAGTCATCAGAGAGGAAGGAGAGAGCTCAGTGTTTGTGTAAGTTGTGACAAACTATGTCAATTTGTTATTTAAGTCTCCTGTTTGGAAACACTTTGGCTTCCCGAGGAAGTATGAAAACAGGGAAAAATTAAGATAAGACCATAATATTTAGAGTCTATGGATAAGACAGACAACACCAGCGTGTCGGTGTTACATCAAAATGATCCCCCCCCCAGATCTGTTTCTACTCCAGCCGCACTCGTTTCAAGGGACCCGTGATCACTGTTAATCAGAGGAGAAACTCTGACTAATGATCATCTCAGGATCTGTTTCCACTAGGTTAAATTGGTTAAATAAAATGTTTTGTTGAAACTGCACAGAATAATTTTGTTTTTATGTTTAACAACTTATGAAAATAATTTCCAAAAGGAAAATCTTAGTTTGTTTTTTACATTTTTGTTTTCTCAGAATATGTTTGAAATTTTAATGCAGGTTTATTTTTAAAGGTAATTCAAGGTTTACCTGTTTACACAACAGAATTTTAATTTTCTACGGTACTAAAAATGAACTGAACCGTGACATTAAACCACAGCATGTTATTTTGCGTGCTATTGAACAGTTTTCTGTAGCACTTTTTTAAATTTTCCCCTCTAATTCGATTAATCGTGTCGAGACTTCATCCAATTTATCAACGATCCAAATAATTGTTTGTTGCAGCCCTACTCAGATCGACGTATCGTATTGGTTTGAAAAAAGTGGTATTGTTGCATCCCTAGTCAAAACAGTTTATAAATTCACTGTAATGGAATGAAAAAACAGGATTGATGTAAAACATGTTCCATTTAACCTAAAACCAAAATCTGAAATAAATGAAACTGAAAATCCAGAGTTGATATTTGGCTCTCTAAAGATAAAAAAAAGACAGAAAATGAGTGTGTTACAGTCCTGCTGTCATCCACTCCTTCCTGTCTTTATAATTATCCCATGCGTGGGCTACTGTATCCTGCATCAATCCACAAACCCCTCCTAATAATAACATGTAGTTAATTAGGAATAAATGCCACCGAGCCAAGTTAATTAGGTGTTCAGCACAACTTCCCCAAGGAGATACAGTCAAACCCAAACTGACCAGAAGCTTCAGAGTCAAACCCGACATGCCACGACTACAGGATCGAAGCCCGAGGCGACCACATTACCTCTTCTTCTCTTACAGGAGCATCCTAAATGAGTCATCAACACACGCTTTTAATTAAGGCCAGGGGCGCCACTTAATGAGGGTAATTATATCATAGGATAAAGTCTGGATAGGACTGAGAACAGGGCGAGGGGGGAAGGGCAGAGTGCAGGAAGAGACTCAGTCATGTTACTCTTCACATTTTAGATAGCTGTCACAACTTAGCAGCACGTTTTAGGCCACCAATGATATTTAATAATAATCTAGAACAGATTATGATATGAGTCATCTGTAATTTAATTGAGCCGTTTTTTATTTTCCATAATATCACCATGGAAAAAGGAGAATGTATAAAAATAAAAACACCTGGATGTTCTCAGATCACAGTCAGCTAAACACAACTGAACTTTCTACTGAGGGTTTAGTGTGTTTGTGCAGATAGAAAAGGTGATATCTGATAATCCAACTGTGCTGTTCATTTTTTCCATCATGAAACACAGAAAGGAATGTGTACTTGAAATAGCCGCCCATCATATGACCTCCACACAAACTGGAGTCGATCCTCTAAGGCTTAAGCTAAAGCTGCGAGTCTTCCTGTCTGTGGGATCGAGGGCGACACTTCACTCACCAAACGTTATCGGAGAGGCAACAGAAGAGGAGCCTGCTGTCATTGTTCTCTTTGAACTAACATTCAACCAAAAACTGAAATTCTCAATGTATCACCTCAGTTTCAATCACACATGACCTGCTAGTTGTGTGAAATACTCAGAAACTCACAGAGTCGTCATCCTTAGATGTGTGACGAAGCAGGGGATCATCATCCGACTCCTCCGCTGAAGACTCCGGCTTTCGTTTCTTCTTCTTTCCAATCTTGATGACAATTTTTCTGAGAGAAAAGAAAAACACAAGATGAGCTGAAGATCAGAGAAACAAAAACTGGCTCCAAGTGGATCATCAACACTGACATAGTCTTTAAAGGAACTGACGTCCAACTCAGACTGATGAGCTACTAAAACCAAAGTGGATGCAATAAACACCTCATTAAAATTATTTTACAAACAGCCGCCACATCTACATCAAATGCAGAGATTAAAACAAATCCACTCAAATAAGATACAGTTTATGGTCAGTATCAGCATGAGGACAAAGACAGATTATTAAGATCAAACGACTCTTTATCGACAATCAAATTGCCTTTTCATTGGGTGGAAAAGAAACCACCCAGATTACAATCCATTTTTAACCCATTCTAAGTTAAAATTAAAAACACCCAACACTATAAAGGACATATGACTGGAGACGCTCGTGGACTCAAACTGATCTGTCACACCTCTTTTCAGGAACCACATCTGAGCTGTACATCCCATCATGAACATTAACCAGCTTTTTGTGCATCTGTCAGCTTCAAATCTTTAGCTAAAATATACAAACAACAGCAGCAGAGTGTAGCAGAGCAGCTTACAGGTATTAACATGATTAAGAGCTGAGAGCTGCTTGTGTTTCTGGAGTTTGGAATTCATTGTTTTTGAAGTTCAATCCAGTTCTGCCGACTTGTGCTAATACCATTTATTAGCTATTTGGCATTTTTTCTTGCACCTGATGTTTGCTGGTGGTATTTTGGCTCTATTGATTAATGTACCGACTTTGATGTTAGTTATTCAGGAGCCCAAACAGAAACAGGCTGCTCAAGCCATCTACAGCCTGACTTCTCTATTTTTCATTCAGTCAGATGTTATTCAGTGACCTTTCCCAAAATAATCTCTCATCACACATGCAGACTTTTCTTATCTTGTGCTTCTTCATTTTGTTTTTATCTCTAGTAAGTCATCGGCACCAAATATCTGTCTTGGTATGATATTAATAAGAAAAACATAACTGCTGTCACAGTATCAGTCAGCACCCCCTCATGCTCTCTCACACACACACACACACACAAAACCCTTGCTTTTCCATAAAGAGAGTGACGCTCCACATGCCACACAATCGCAGACCTGTTTAGAGACCGGTGCAGGTCCGAGTCCCGCTTAAAAAAAGTCCCTGTGGAACTAATTCAAATAAGAAGGTGGTTTCCAACCTGTCTAGCTTGAGGCCTCCTATATAAATGCTGCATAACTCTTTACCTGTGATCATGAGTGCATGATCATGTAGTACTGTGTAAACAATGAATAAAAATGTGGAAATTTATTTTTTCTATCAGCCAATGAAAAATGAGAACAGCGTCTTTGTCTGGTGAAGACATGCTGGTATTTTTTTAGCCTTTTGCTTTTACTCTCATTAGGTGCTGAAGTCTTCAACAAGTCCAGCACTAAATGGAAAAGATTAACCTAAAACTGTGTCTGAGTGCAACAGCTCCTTCTTTAACAATTAAAAACGTCTTATCATCCTCCCAGAGATATCTGGCACATATCAGACATGTTTCTTCCTTCATCCTAGAAATATAAAATGGTAGCACTTGTAATTTAAGCATTTAAGCACAGAAAAAACTGAAAGAAGCATGTTAAAGTTAATGCATTAACATACACAGACAGCCACAGGACTGCCTCATGGTCATTGCTGTAGCTCCCATGTGACATTTTTCGAACTCTGTACAAGAGTTTGTGACTGATGTTCAATTCAGAAAGCTGCATCCATCTGTTTCACATGACAGAGGGTGACTGTCTGCACAGGAAATGCTTTTTAACCAAATATTTTTTTCTGAACTGTCTGAACAAAGTATTTGCTGTGCATTTTCTATAAAACACACATCCACGTATCAGGAGCTCCATGTGTAACAGCAGTGTCGGATGTCGTCAAACATTCACCCGGAATTTAGAAAACCAGAGTTCCTGTTTTATGGAAATATTCAGTGAAACGTGACAATGAGCCTAAAGAAAATGAAAAATCATTAAATAAAAAACAGCAGACTGGTTTACCATTTAAGGAATAACTTTCTCTACTTCATCCATTGATTTTAACCCCATTAATGTAAAGCACTGACATTCAAATTAATGTTCCCACATGGCGACAAATTGAGAAGTATTTCAGACATTTTTCGATCTGCAGAAGGTTTGGAAAACAATGAATTCTACACACAAACAGCTGTTATTTGTGTAATTAAGTATAATGTAATAAATAAGCGAAACTCTGAATAATCCTGATTCTTTCTGGTGGTTTTATCCCAATAAAAATACACTTTCTATGAAGTGTAAAAGTACTAATGTTATGAGGCAAGAGAAAACACGAGGATATAATAACTCTAATTTCTGAAGTTAAATACTAATCAAAGATTTCCATTTTAGCAGTAATACTTAAAGTAGTCATAAGTGACCCAATTAAGTGTTAATTGGGGCAGCTGTGGCTCAGTGGTTAGAGCGGTCGTCTTCCAATCGGAAGGTTGGCGGATCGATCCCGGCTTCCACCACTACATGTCGAAGTGTCTTTGGGCAAGACACTGAACCCCACTTTGCCCCCCAATTTGCACATCGGATTGTGTGAATGGGTAAATGTAAAACTTGTAGTGTTAAAGCACTTTGAGTGGTCTAAATTACTAGAAAAGTGCTATACAAATACAGGACATTTACATTTTACATTTAATAAACTTATAAGAAGAATAAGCAGTTAATTGGATTAACCACTATTCAGTTCATGCTCTGCATCAATCAGCACATCTGATATGCAGAAAGCAGCAGGATAACACAGAGCCATCCCCTCTGCAGGTGTCCCCGCCCCCTCTGAGTGACATTACATTTCACAAATCTGCCTGACGGCATCGCTTTTCGGTTGCTAAGCAACATTCCCCTGGGAGTGTATTTGGTACTGTGGGCAGCGATGTTCACACCGACATCATTTCCTGTGGAAAAAACATCCGCAGCACATGTCCAGTGGCATTACGGAGAACTGATCAACGTGTCAGGTCAGAATGACACGACGAACCAAAGAGAAGAAAAATTACCCACCAAAATTAATCTGTAACTTAAATTAAACCAAAGATAACAACCGGAAAAAAAGGCATCTGAATGGGACTGAACACAATATTCCTCTCAGAGTAAATGGAAGCAGGTTGTTTCTTAAATACTAGCAGTATGACAGCAGCTGACTGAAAGCATGCAACATCTTTCTGGTCTTAATATCAGAAAATCTGAACTGGGATTTGTTAGAGAAGCTAAATTCGGAGCAGAGCCAGACACAATCCAGCCAGCAAGGGTTGAGTGATGAAGCATCTTGATAAACGTGGCCTGGAATATCCAGGGCTTATTAAAATGAAAAGTGTATGTTCTCCTGTTTGTGCTGTACATCTTAGCACTGCCTGTTCCACCCTGCTGTGGCAGATAAACTGGACCACCCGGTGCTAACGTGCACGCTCTCTGACAGCATAACCACACAGGAAAAAAAGATGAAGGTATGAAAGAAATCGGACCAGACTCCGAAATGTGAATACATTTTTTCTAAAGCCTGTAATGATGCGCAGAAATGAGTAATTACAATATTTACACTGTTAAAACTAGTTAAAAGTCATAAAACGAGCCAGCTGTGCATGTAGCTTGTCCTTGAGGCGCCACTTTTATTTCAACTTTTTTGAAGAGACATTAGACTTTTTTAGTCTTCAAGTCTCTGCACCAGCTGGTGGAGAGTCATCTGCTCTTGTTCTTTTAAACATTTTATCAGAAGTTTCACTTTAGCGGACAAACTGTTTCCAGCTGCAGCCTCCTGAAAACAGGAGGGTTGAACCACATCTGATGATTATCATTTGGTAAGTCGAAGACGGAGGAATTTAATTGACTTCTGGTTTGGGATGTTTTTCGATGTGTAACATGAATAAAGCATCATATATCTCAGACAGCTGATGCCTTTCTAACACCTCAAAAGACTCAGTAGGAAAAGTGCTGCTCAAATGTATTATTAGATATTTTTGATGCGATTTTTTTCCATTGAATGTCTAAAATTATATGATCAGTTGTATAAATTTCTGTTTAATATAAATATCTTCCAGTTTTCAGGACCTCAGCAGGCTTTGTGACCTCCCCAACCATAGATATATAATAAGACAGAGGAACTTAACACACAGAAGTTGAAGCCAAAACAAAACAAGCGCCTCCTAGTGGCTGGTTCCAGTAGTACTTTAAAGCGTCTCTTATTTCAACAAATGAAACACTTTTCATTATCAAAAAATAAAAACAGATATTGTTCACATGCTTTCAGGATTTTTACTGATGCAGATAAAATTTCTTTAAGTACTTCATCATCAGCATTCTAGCCATCTTGTTCTTCTAATTAAACTACAGCTGTGTGTGACCTGATATTGATAAATGATCCCTGATGACCCAGTACCATTAATTTTTCCCTCAGAGTAATGAGCTAGTTTAAGGCTCTTTTGGCTCCAGTTCTCTTATTGTACCAGATGACCCCCATTCCTCGTCCCCCCAGTCGTGTGCTGCTCTACTTGGCATGCAGCCACTGCAAGCGTCTGTGTGAGCGTTGGATTATTTTTTCTTTTAGAGATCAAGACTGGATAATGTTAGAAAACCTGCCTGCACTGCCTTTAAGATCCTTCACGGTTGTTATTATCTGTGATTACTTTTAAATGTGTTGTGTACATTTTTACTAGAACTCCCCATCCAGACGGGTTTACTGACACAGTGGTGCTCATCCTTGTTGCACCCCACAAACTTATGAATGGAAGGCTGTAATCTCAGTGCCACACAGCTAACAAGTGGAAATGAGAGTAACTGCACCATCGTGCCCCCACTCAAACACAAATACTGTATCAGCACAGTGCACACGGTCACACGAGATTTCAGCTTTATTCAGCAAACATATTAAAAATAGGCAGCTCGTTCTCCCTCCCTCTCCCTCTCAAACACACACACGCTACACGCACAGAGCCACAAACATGTTTAAATGAATCACACACCAGCACTTTTACACATAATGCATGCTGCAAGGGATTAACTAGGAAAAAAAAACAATTAAAAACCAGCTTTAGCTTTCCGTAATGAAAAAAAAAATGATTAGATGACTAGGAGGCGAGCACTGGAATATGAACAGCTATACACTGCAGCATATACACTAGACTTAAACCTCCATTTTCTATCTTGTAATTGATCTCACAAGCTCCATTTTGTTTGATATTTTTCTGCTACCCTGCTGCTTTGTAATAGAAGCATATTTGGAACATGTCCGCTGACAGGAAACACTGGATGCACTGCTTTGAGAGAGCTGGATGGTATAAATTTATATTACGTGGAAAAAAAGTAAAGAGGAGGGAAGGTGGGGGGGATGAGCGGCACGGTGCTTTCATCTGATGATTATGAGGGTACTTTTCAGCAGGTACGCTGCCTAGAAAAGCAAATTTCAGCCCGCAGAATCCTGTGATCAGTCAAGCCAAGCCTATGAAACAACCCTCATCTCTCCCCAAAAGTAAATTATGCTGGGTACCATTTTGATTCATGAACTGTGGCTGTAAAAGATACCGACCAAATGTACAAATCTATCATACTTTCACTTGCTATAAACTTGTTTCTTTTAGGGTTAGAAGATACTGATTAAAAGGACAAAACAAAAGTCATAGATATGTCCACTATACATAATTTTACCATCATAAAACTAAACTTCTATTGCTCAGTATTAAACATCTGGACTATTCTTGCAATGCCAGGAAAAATAAATATTTCAAAATAATAATAATGATAAATAAAAAAAATGTTCAGAAAATGTTTTTTACCTGCAAAACCTGAACAAAGCCAACACCTTGTAGAGTTGCTGTGAATTCTCCACCAAGCATCTCAGTTCCACACACAGCCATTTATTATGGTGTTACATCCACTGAAGACAACACTGTCTCCCAATGTTTAAAAAATTCCTAGATCTGTATAGTGATACGGATCACCCAAAAATCTTATTAGTTGTTCCTTGACTCATTCTGCATATTTTCCAAAAACATAATGAAAATGCATCCACATCTTTCAAGTTATGTTGCAAACAGACAAACCAACCAACCCTGGTCAATACATGAGCTCCGCCATCCAAGACGGAGGTAAATATCTGACAAACAACATTATGTACCAGTAAATTTATAGTTACAGAATTTTATACCACAGTTAGTTCTGACCAAGTAATTTGATTGGACAACAGACATTCCAGATTGCTGATATGACAGAACAACGGCACTGGGACTTTTTACAGACAATATCACTAGGGCTGGGTTTAAAAAAATCGATTAATCGATTTAAATCGATTTAAGAATAAAAAATCTATAATCGATTCATAAAGCACTGAATCGATTTTTTAAAATATACATTTCCTTTTGTTACAGTTATGCCACTGCTTCTGGATATTTTTAATGAAAACATGAATATTAAATGTATATAAAATACGCACTGTTGAAAGGCTGCTTCAGCATTTCATAAAAATTGCCATCTACAAATGTCTGATATTCAAGAAATACTAATGTGACAGAAATATCTAAAAAAAGAATTGATATTGAATCGAATCGAAATTAATCGAAATCGAATAAATTTTTGCTCTTGTGAATCGAATCAAATCGATTCAGGAAATTAGGAGTGATACCCAGCCCTAAATATCACTCTGCTGTACACAGGTGGACACAGAGGAGCAGCTGAGCGCATCGCTCTGCAGCTCTTCAGCCAGTATAAACCAGGTGTTGGAAGAAAAAGGAGCGTCTCGTCACCTCGCTTTCTGATTGGCTACATGCTGCACAGAGATGGCTGTATGCTCGGTTCTCCTCACAAGACATGAAACATGGACAGATATCGGGCCAAGACCATCCAACATGTTGGATTTCCCCGATTTGAATACATGATGTGATTATCTGTACTTGATCATCATGTTTATCCCCGTCAGAGTAATTAATGTCACCATAATCAATAAAATACAGTTTAAAAACATTTCAAGGATGGCTGACTTTAATGAATATATCTCACAAAGGTGTTAGAACACCTGAAGATTATTATCTGACTTGCCATATTAAAAAAAGCCTCCATCAGGTATCGTAATAATTGGTTAAGAATGTGTGCGTGTGTGTGTGTGTGGGGGGGGGGGGGGGGGGGGGGGGGTGAGTGATCCTTCAAATATTTAGGTAATTGTTAAAACATACAAATTCTTATAATTAAAAAGACTGTCGTTTTGTTAAGAAGCTGTTTTTTCACACATTGGTGTCTGGAATTAACATGCTGCAAGATGGTGACATGCCAAGTACGTTCCTACCATCACACTGCTTTTTCAGACAGGGGTTCATATTTCAGCACAACACCAGCCAAAATAAAATACTTGGTCCCACATTTCTACCGCTGTAATCTCTAGGGATGTAGTTAACCATAGAAATGTTTAGTCGACTAAAGTCCTGTCCTGTGCAACGATTAATCAACTAAAAAAATTGCGATGTTTTGCATTTTGATTATTAAATGATAATTAAACAATTGCCATAGAGCATTCATAAAACAAAAAACATCAATAATGCATAAAACTATAATAATAGAATTCTTTTCAAAATTAAGGGATTGTTTTAACTGCAAAGCGAGGAGCTCTGTCTGACGTCTATAGTGACAGTCACAATCACACACCTGACCACATCGCACGCTACAAAAAATATTACTGCCAAAACTGCTGGACATTTTGTCAACTACAACCAAAACAAATGGCGTTCTAACTGAATAACTCAAAACTACCTATATTCCTTAATGAGGGTGAAGCAGCATCCATACGCTGTGCAGCCAGACACAGGTGCAGTTCCTACAGTGCGCTAAACTGTGACGCTGTTACAAAATAGTCTAAATTAATGCATTTAAAGTTGGAGATAAAACAGACTAAACATATTTATAATACAGTTATATATAACTGCTTGTAAAGGAATAAATATCAAGGAGTAAATCAATGAAAATGTCTTTCATGGTAGAAAAAAGAAGTGCAACTGGTCGACCGATGAGATCATCAGTCGACCAAGACGACATCGACTGATTAGTCAGGTAAACCACTAAAGTTGACAGTCCTAGTAATCTCATTGTAATCTTGTAAAAATTTCCTGGCAGAATACATGTGCATCCCTCTATACCGATTCACTGGACTGGTGAAGGAACATGAACATCCCTGATGCATGCTGATTCTTAGTGTGTTTTCAGCAGCAGAACATGGGGTGCAAACTATATCCACTGAAAATCATCCACACCATATGTACATACACAGTCACTTTTTAAGCAAAAACATGAAACAAGAGTTCAAATTCTTGAACGTTCATGTTATCATGTTTTTATTTATGCTTATTATTTTTAATACAATGATTTGGACCCTTAATTCTCAACTCGAGCAGCAGCTGGAGTAAATAAGTTAAACAATCCAGAAGAGAAAAATTTATCCAAGTGAAAACAGTATAATGATCCCAGAAAAAGACCAGTGAGTGCAGACACGATTGGGGTAATGGTCTTTTCTCAGGCTTCATTCACTGCTTGAAGAACTGTCTGATGAGCCAATGAAAAGACTGAGCTTACACTAAACACCATATAGACATGGAGCCTTAAGCGTCGCATGAACCATCGTTCAGCATCACACAGGAAGGTCACCTGCACCAGCTCAACCTAAATATCGCATGAGAGGTGAAAACATGAGCAGAACTCTTCTACTGTATATGTTCCTCACAGAGGCTTTCCGCCATTGCACAAAAAGTTTATCTTGATCACCACTATCATCATTTGTGCAACAGCGATGATTTGTTTTATTTCAACATGTACAGAAATATGGAAACATATTCAAAATATGACAAAGTAAAACCAACATATGGACACTTACACTATGTATCTTGTAACAAATCTACCATATGTTAAACTGTGAGGTGACTTAGTTAAAAATATTGAACACTTCATAGCAGCAAACGCCACACCGACACTCCTATTTACAATTACAACATGTTCAACCTGCCAGTGTTGTATTACCTTTATATGTTGTGCTGTGTTACAAAATTTCCTCCTGCTCATCAGGTTCAGGTCTGCAGGTAGTCACACCCTGTTTTCAAAGCATGTACACTATTTACTGTAACTATATACATTAGGTTCAAGTTGAAACTTCTTACTGTTTAAGAGTTTATCTGAAAAGCAGGTGCTGAACAATGACTCACATTAGATTGTGGGTGTTCGTGCTAACAGAAGTCTGTATATTTACCTTGAGGTACCACAAGACTGAATATTTTCTTTCTTCCTTCCTGTGATAAAAAACCTCAATCTGACAGTCTTAATTAAACCTGAGTTCCTTGATCTGTTGTTGCATTGTAAGGACTACAACATGGTTAAGTTCAAGAGTTAAATGAGGGTTTTTATCTGAAGTCCTTAAACATTATTAACACGTCACTTTCAACACGACAACATGATTTAAATGTGTTTCTCTGTTTCTAATTGCTTAGATTTATACATGTATCTTCAAACCTTTGACGAAACACGAGCCTCTCATCATATACAGACAGCTAAACATCAAAGCTGGATTTTTGCTAAGAGTCTGTGCATCTCAAATTAAACGTGTTTTTATAAAGAACACTAAAAATATGTAAACAACAGCTAAAACCAAGTGCTAAAGAAATGTGAAGTTTCTTTGCCTTGTCTGAAACTCAAGCAGGAACATGAAAAGCCCACAGCGACCTGATTACAGACACGGTTTGAGTTGTAACACACCTGGAGACTGAGATTTCACAATTCAATTCACACCAAATGTACACAAATTTTAAAGACTCAATAGTGTTATGAAATGAAACAAATATTAAAATCTACAATAAGTCTCCTTCAGTGTTTATATCCAGGTGGTTTTAAACTCCAACCTATAAAACAAGTTTAAAGATGACGTTTGACTGAAGCATCATTTAATCTAATAAAGTGAAACATTTCAAATGGCTGTAATGAATAATGTAATAAGGATTGAGTGAGATATTAAAACCAGGTTCTGGTACATGCATTATGATCTCGTAGTTTTCCACAAACAGGACCAGTACGGTTACGTTGGTTAAACAGATCATTACTTTACTCATTACAACACAGATTGTCTGGACTGCTTCATTCAAATGTGTTACAGATAAACTGTTAGCTGCCCTTAAAGACTAACGAGTGGTAGGTGACATTTTAATTAACTGCAGGCTGTTCCAGCAGCTGTCTGCACGGACAAAGTCAGTGAGGAGGTAAAACAAATAACCAAAACTGAAACTGTCTGATCGGAAAAGGTTCGACCTCAGAGAGGAATAAAACAGAAAGAATTAAATTATCCCAAATAGATTGGCTCTATTATCATCCCAGTCTTTCCACTAGAGTTAATCTAAACTCAAGCAGAGGAAGGTTTAACCCTGACTGATGCATCCATCATCTCACTATATTTTAACTGTTATCACCGGATACACAAAGACAATCAATTCGTGTTGATTTGAACCCAATTTTTGACGGCTGTCATTCAGTCTCTTAAATTCCTACCAAAAATACGAGCGTTTTCTGGGCTGTTTTTAAAATATACCTGCTTTTCCACCTAGTTGTTCAAACTACAATTAGCATATTTGAACATTAGCAGCCTTCTTTGTCTCCTCACCTCTGCATTCACATCTGCAAAAGCTGATATTTTAATAGCTTGTGTGGGGTGTGGCTTAAAGCTGCACACTTGCATATAGCAGTTAACAGAGGGGGGGATGGGAGGCAGATTAAGGTATCTATACATCAGGAGTACTCGCCTAAACGTAACAGGCAAAACAGTCTCACATGGAAATGTGCTGGCTGTTGCTCCTCCCCTGTCTGTGCTAATGACTGAGCCTGGTTTATTGTTATGGCACGCAGTAAACATTGAACTTTGAGCTTTCATCCTAGTAACAGCAGGAAGAAAATATATGCTTGTAAAAATGCACAAGAAAAACTAACCAGTTTAAAAGCCTGTTAAACTGAGTAAAAATCCACCACGTCTTCCCTTCCAAACATTTAATTGTCGTCATTTTTCAAATGACTTTGTGACAGTATGTTTTGTACTTCTGACTAAATGCTGCGTTCTTTGTTATAAAGAAGAAAAAACAATCAATTTGTTTTATTAGTGTAAAAGACCATCAGTCCAAACAGTGACACGTTTGCAGCGGCTGGTGGTAAAGTGTCACATGCTTATTAGAGCTCATGAAACGCAGCAGTGATTCAGGCACACGGTGAATTAACAGGAATAAGATTAAAGCTTGATTTAGTGTTTTTTTTTCCTTTGGGGGGGGAAGGGGGACGACTGTGAATTTCATTCATTTACCAGATAAAAACAGTAGCATGTGTACATACCCGATCTTGGCCTTCTGCTTGGATTTGGAGGAAGGTACAATGCAGGCCTTCCTGCAGGCTTTCTCTTTGGTCCGGGCCTTGTCGTTTCCTTTGTGATCACGGTGATGAGTCTTGTGCTGAGAAGAAGAGCTGGGGAAGCTCTCTGGGCTCATGACCCGCGGGATGTTCTTCTCCCCTCGCTGCCGGGCCTTAGCAATGGCCTCTGATATAATCCTATTGGCCTTCTCCTGCTTGTCCTGCAGAATCGAGTCCATCTGATGATGCTTCTTCCGTGCCGTCCTCTTCTCCGATGACGAGCTGGATGAGGATGAAGATGATGAGGAAGAGGATGAAGAGCTGCTCTTCATCGTGGGACTGGCAACCCGCACCTGGCTACCAGGACCATTGGCATTCTTTCGAGGCTAAGAAGAAGGAGAAACAAAAATTTGCACTAATTAATTACGATATTTACCCCACAAAACATTTCTTAAATAACAGCTGTAACATGTGTCAACGCTGTGATAGAAAAAAGACTTGTAAAAACTTTTAACAAGCAATGAAACTCAAGATTTTCTCAGAAAAATACACAGGTAATAAAAGTCAACCTTTGAGCATGTATGAGCTCAAAAATCTAATCAGATATTAAACACGGGTACAGTTAATATTTAGTCACGTTTGTTATGAAATTTATCAAACCCATATTGATAAAACTCTTGCTGCGAAACAGCCCGTGTTTCATGACACATTAGTGATGATGTAAGAGGGAAAGAAAAGCAATAACTGAATTATTTAAAGCTGCCATGAGCCTTTCATTAAAATCTGATGGCATTAATAGTCGGATCGGAGTGAAATCTATTTTCTCTTAAATATAACATAAAAAAAAGCAGAACACGTGATGTATTTTTTTGGAGGGGGAGGGTAAAAGGCTAAATAGAATAAATCATTATGAAAGATGAGGTCAGAAACCAAATACTACTCTGCAGTGATGTTTCAATGGAAACTCATTGAGAAAGACAAGACCTTCTGAAGGCTGTCAGACAACAGAGCATGTTGCTGTTCTTCTCTGTGATGTTGTGGGTGGGGGGTGGACCTGTATCACTCTGCCTGTTACTCACTCAGACTCCTCAAAGACCCATCTGAGACTTACTAGAGGAAAATCTGGTGTTTTATTTTGAGACTTGCTTTTAAAATCAGGTGGGCACCATGTGACGTGAAGTGTCCGACACTAATCGAATTCTTTAGAGTCACTAATCAAAAGGCAGAGCGAAGCGCTTGCCCGTTGTAGCAGGTTACACTGTGCCTGGCAGACATAAATAATCCAGCCTGCCTGATACATGATATGTGAATAATAGATGCTGTGACTGCAGTTATGCTCACACGAGCGCCTTGTTGTGGGCCTTGAGCCATAAATGGATGACCTAATCTAAAAAATGAAAAATGAGTAAATGAATTGCATTTGCCTACATGGTTCAGGCATGGTTTTCTCTCGCTCTTTTTCTTCTCTGTAGCGCTGGCAAAATAAAAAAAAATCATAAACCTAACTCACAAAGTGGGGGGAGGGAAAGGAATAACTACCAATTCATTTGGAAAAAGTGAAGGGGCAAAAAAAGACATGCATACAAGAGCTGCATTATGATTTTCACGTGTGCTACGCTGCTGAGGCTATTAGGAAAATCATTTATTGGATCATGCTGGAATGTTCTCGTTCAAGCTGCTGTTAAAAAAGATAGAAAGAAGAAACTGAAAACTTAAACAGCAGAGGAACATGAAGATAAAAAAAAAATCTGACAACAGGCTTCTATCAACAAGGACAGAGAAAGAGAGAGAGAAAAGATAAAACGCACTAAAACGGAGAGCAGTGCAGCTGTAATACATCTATAAATAACTAAAATTACAGCCTGCCAGCACTGCAGTGATTTCAATCTCTCAAGCAGCACGAAGTCCCATGAAAAACGGCAGGGACGAACTCTACTGATGAAAAGGTAGAGTTAGCTCCATGTGGGCCGGACACCTTTCTCTCACTTCCACATGTAGTGAGTCTCTTGTGACTGACGGACTCAACTCATGGAGAACAAACACACACACGGTCCAGCGTTCAGAGCAGGACGGCTTAGATCAGCACCAGAATGAAAATGTAATGATTGACAAGTGAAGCGAGCAGAGTTGGAGAAATAAAACAAATCATGCATGTTTCTGTGAGGTTTCACGCAGCAGAGAAAATGAATATGAAGGGGAGCGAAAAAAAGAAACAGCAATGAGTTCAAGATGGCGGCAGTGCAGCATGAGCCAGTGGCAGAGGAGGTTGTTCAGTTCCTGCCGGGCCCCTCCTCCTCCCCCTCGTCCCTCCTCCCTCCCAGCTCTCAGAGTGGCTCACTTACCCTTCCTCTTGGCCTCTTCACTGTAGACATGGTGTTTTTTTTCTCCCCTTCCTCTTTACTCCTCCTCTCCAACCGGCTAACAAAAGCCTTGCCCTTTCACCGTGTTCTTTTTTTCCTCTTTTTGTTGCTCACGCACTCTCTCTTACAAACACTCTTCTCCTTTCTATAGTCGATTTTCTCCCACTCTTCCTTGAGCTGTGGTGTCCCCCCCTCCCCTCCCTCGCTCCTCGTTATTCCTCCCCTCCTCCTTTCCCGGGTCAGCTCTTCTCCTCAGGCGAGCGCGAGAGCGCTGGAACCGTTTCGTCTCCTCCTCCCCCAGCGGGCAGGGCTCAAGAGGAGCGCATGGGAGCTCTTGCTCTCTTTCTCTCTTCCTCCTTCGTTCGTCTCTTCACAGGGTGATGGGGGAGCAGCGCTGTTGGCGGTAGAGGAGGTGCGTGGCAGTCCAGGAAGCTCTCATTCTGCCTTGCTGTCGTCCGGCTTCAACCTTTCTCTCTCTGCGCGCGAGTGTGTCAGAGTCGCCTTACCCAGCCTTCTCTCTCCTCCCCCCTCATTGATTCCTCTTTCCTCCTGCCTCGTGTGTGCGCTCCTAGTCCTCGCAATTCTTCCTTATTGCTCTTTCCGCTTTACCCTCTCTATCGCTTTTCCTCGTCTTCTTCCACCAGCTGGAGAAAGGTAGGTTCCTCCTCTTATTAGCCACAAACGAGAGCCATGTCAGATATTTCTTGCCTGTTTGGTTGACTGTGTTTTTTCCTCCTTATCCTCGCACATATCTTTTTTCCTGTTTGTCGCTGGCTGCCCTCCCCTCTGCCTGGCTGGGGCGTGTGTGGCGAGCTGGAGACTCTGGCAGCCTGAGCGCCAGTGGAAAATGAAAGCACAAAGCAGCAAAATGCATCAGCATGAATATTAGAGATGTCGTTAAAACCCAGACTCGTTTTTCTCTCGCTCTCTCACTCACCCCCCTACTCTCTCTCCCTCTCTCTGTAAGGAAGTAGGCCAGCAGATGGTGCTAGCAGTTATTACATTAACTTTCACAACTTAACCCCCGAAGTACTGGATTTCTCCCACGCTACAGAGATTGGCACAATCAAAGCTTTTTGAGTCCTCGTGCCGGCTGCTGCATCCGATGTGCTGATTTACTCACAGATCATCGAGAAAGAAGAAATATGGATTGATGCAAAGTGAAACAAATCCCCGAAGGATAAAAATACATTACATTTTTCTAAATTCACAACTTTATTAAATTAACGCTGCATGTAATGGGAATCTGCTTCTTCCTAACCATACCAGGCATGTACAGACTCCGCTGTCTGCTTGTCAGCTCCAGCACCCTTGATAGGTCAAGGCTGGGTCACTGAGCTACACTGTGGGAAAAATCCAGCCGAAGCCGGGATGTGTGTTGTGAGCCAGACTCGATCTTGAAAGACAGAACGCCTTTCTGAGAACTCCTGACACCATGAAGAAGAAGCCGCGTGCACCGGCTGGCACATGGTACCATGAATTATTCAGTAACACGCAGCAGGCCTGAATCCAGGTAGACAGCAAGACAAGGTCAGGCCTGAGTTACTAATAGACCCTCCCCCTCCATTTCCTTATTCAGTTCTCTATATACTGCACAAAAATAAGTCAAGCAGACAATTTACCAACAAACACATAGCAAACATATTCACTCTGCTTAGTAAAGGACAAGGTTTAATTTCACACACTAAAGAGCATGTTTGTTGCATGTATGTGTGTAATGTTCAGATCTTATTTCACTTCCACTCACAGATACGTCTCGTCCACAGACGGCAGGGTTACGGATTAAAAGACATGAGTTAACAGAAAACAACGTTCATCTAAACTTCAGATGCAGATGAAATGTCCTTCTGGTGCTTTTTAAAACAATCTGCCTGATAACACAACACTATGAACTCTGCATACTTTCTCCTACCATCTGATGTAACCTACATGAACATGGTTCATTCTTATCCCAAGTCTCACTGTACAACTTGTGAGTTTATTCAAATATGGTGTGAAATATGTGGGTGACCATATGCAGGTTACAGAAAATATGGCCATACATTTCTAATTTTAAACTCAACTGTGTGGAACATCTCAAAGTCTTAACGCAGGTATTAGGTGGGTATCAGGGGAGTCGGTGTAACGGGGGTTCTCTCAGAACCTCTCGGTGGTTTGTGTTGTTTTACATCTCACAGTTTTATATCTCCGACAGAGACAGAGCTGGCTTCCTGGTGAGCAAAGCATTGGCTGTTCTTTCCAAGTGCGAGCAGCAGCAGCAGCTTTGGATCAACCTGCCAAAACCAGGCCTTGGGAGTTTCGACTTTAAAGCAGACCACATGCTTGCTGGGAGCTGAGCAGCAGAGTCCCCCTGCAAGCTAAACAAATCCATTGTCAGATAATACCCAGCAGGGTACAGAACCCGGGGATGAGTCCACAACATGCACACACACATGCACGCACACAGTGGAATGAATACGGAGTATGAAAGTTTGCTTTAAAAACAATTAAATCTCCCAGTTTTTAAATTTTAATGTCAAAATTGAAGAATACACTTTACACATTCAGCCAAAGTTGAACATACTCATGCAGCTGTTCACATGTTTAACAACACGTGTTGTTTCTCTTGAACCCTGATAAACATCCAGCTGAAACCGCTGACGCGCCACCAGATGGGTAAGATCAGTAAGAGGTGAAAGTCTTTCAGAATCTAAATAAAACTATTTTTAAAAACTAAACATTTGTTACCACTTGTGTCTGTCAGTAAAAAAATATAAAAGATATACCCAGTCAACAACTTACACACATTTTATTGTCAAATGGCCAAATGTTTGAGGTCTTTGGCAACTAGACAGTTAATATGCAAACAAGCCTGGCAGCTCTGTATAAGAGGGAGTGGCTTCCTTTCAGGACAGATGAAGAGAAGGGGAGGGGAGCAGAGGAAGGGGAGGGAACAAGCTGCTGGTGAAAGGAAGTGGGTAGAAAAAAAAAGTGTGCATGCTCAGAGAGGCAGAGTGGCTGCAGAGACACAGGTGTGTCTCTAAATACTCCATTACTTCCTCAAAGACTGTATTAGCCGGTACTGAGCAGATTGTCTCGTCTCTACAGCAACTCATCACTAACTCCTCGTGATAAAGAGCTGAAAAACAACAAGAGCTACACAGACAGGACACCTTTACCCGGGGAGGGATAGAACGTTAACCCAGAGTTCATAACCATTAATTCAATAGTAAAGAAATTTAAATAATATTTTATCCATTTCGACTTTCCCAGCTGCTGTATAACGCGTGGTTTGGAACGCTGCCTGTATGGGTGGATCTGACAAACAACCAGTATATCACACACAAAGTGACCATCAGCTGTTCATTCATACGCCATTTTGTTTTCATCTTGATTAAGAACATAGCTCATGTTGACAAGAAGCTCAATGTTGGAACCTACTGAATGTCAGAAGCATGTTTAAGTCACAACAAGCAACTGGAGCTTAAAGGTTGTTTGACGAAGGTGAGAATGTACCGCGTTGACTTACCTATACAAGCTTTCCAACTGTTCAGAGACCTTCTGTGTGTGTGTGTGTTCAAAGAGAAGCGTTTTGGCAGCAATAACAGCCCAACTTAATAATTAACTGGAAACAAGACATACACACACACAAAACTATCCAGGTCATTGCATGCTCTTGTGTGTTAAAAAGTCAGCTACGGAAAACTACGTGTCATGTTCACCATGTTGTGGCTGGTTTACCTAGAAACAAACCATCAGCACCATCCGGCTCACCAGAAACTTAAAACAGAAAGGATAATGTTGATGGAACACGTGCACCGAATGCTGCATCGGTACAGTTAAACAATCTAAGTGAAAAGGGGGAAAAAATGTCCAAAGTTCAAGTCAGACAAATGGACCAGGCTTAAACCTGAAAGTCTCTGCAGTCCTGCACCTCCATCTCCACCCATCTCATTTCATTCATCAGTTCTGAGAGAATCAGCTCTGGGTTTACTTTAAACTTCTTCAGCAGCAATATAAATGCATTTTACAGGGAAAAATAATAAATAAAAAAGCAAGTTCCACTTTAAACAACTCTGATCCAACCAGCTTTCAAAAGATCAGCTAATACGCTCGCTAATGTGTAAAAGGATAATTAACTCATTCTCTTATTTAATGAAGTTCAGCACATGAACATTCATGCTGCCAACAGGAAAGTTGAGGTAGATCCACATGAAGCGTTTCATGTGTAGCACACTGTAGTCACTGATCTGGATAGAACCTAACTGAACACTAGAGGGTGACTGTGATGAGGCAGTGCAGGATAACCATATAAAGAGGAACCATTTGTGTGAGCGGATTAGGCCTGGACTCCAGGAAATACACCTCCGATTTACAAGGTTCACAAAGTTTGGGGTTTAAAAATCCCAGCTTTTATTATAACATGGTGTTGTAATGGTAAAAAGATTATATTTTAGATATGATATTATAAAAAATGAAATACATTTTAACATTTATGTTATTATGGTGTGCAGATGAAACAAAAAAAACAAGTCAACATGTGGACGGTAAGTCTATTAAAATCAGAGTAAAATATTTTATGAGCTCATGAAACGGAACATTTATTATCATCAGTTATTGATCAGTTAAAAGATCAAGGTTAAAATCTTTTGGATAAACCTGCTGACTGTGCAAAACATTCATTCTGTTGTTCTTTGTAAGGTGAGGATGAAAGCTTGACAGGCTGTTATTATCTGGTTCATTAGCTTGTTAGCAAGCCTGTTGCTGGATGTTTATTAGAGTAGGGTCACACTGCAGGCCCCACCCTCATCAGACCCCTCCGGTTAATGCAAGCATAAACCCCCAACTCTAACTCTTGTACGTGGAACAAGAACAACAAACAAGGTAAACACAAACTGTTTTAAGAAGACAATAAATCACAGTGGGGTTTCTGCGTGAACCTCAGACCAACGGTGCCTAATTGCATTGGGGCCTCAGAGTGGAGCAGAAAGTCTGAAGCTGTGCATTATGGGGCTTATATCCCAAGCAGAGAGACTATGGCCATTTTTCAATATGCATACTTGTGTGGACTTGTGTACTCACATACTTAAACATCATCAGCGGTGGACCAAGTACTGTTCCAATTCTAAGTACACATCAAGGTGACTACGCTCAAAATTCCCAGAAGTGTTCTTGCTCCACCTATTTTATTGAGGACGCACCAATGCATCCTTCTGTATACTTGGGCCAGCAAGGTATCCCATAATGCACTGCGTCAAAAACCGTCCAACATATTTTATTTTTAATTTCTTTCACTTTTATACTAAGATAGGACATTTGTTTGCGTACTTCATGTCAGTTTTTTAACTGTAGCATAAAGCAACATTTGTTGCCATGACAACGCAGTACGGTTCTGTTCTAAATGCCGTCGTTGTACTCCCGTACTCAGTAGTATGGACTTTCTAGTGTACTTGCCAAGAACATACTTGTCAAGATGCAAGAACGTACTAGCGTACTTAAATATTGAGAAACGGTTTAAATCTCATACTTTGTTTTGTTAAAAATATTGCTGAGTGTTGCTCCTCAAGTAGACAGATCATGACTGTTAGTGTTTTAAGAACCAGAAAGGTGAATCAAAAGGACAACTTTGTCTTTTCTTGTATAACAAGGGGAAAAGTTGAGCCTTTTGATCACACTGCTGAGCTGAGCAAAGAGGAGCCGGCAGTGACTCGAACTAGGACACTTGCTCTTTTTGCATCTTCAGCTGCTCAGTAAGGTTCAGCGTGATATTTTAAGTCTGAGCAATCAAGGAGAACCATTTTTTTATTATTTGTAGGCGAATCTTAGAGCATACCAGACACTGTTCCAGTAGATCTAAGTTTTATGTTTTCTGTCAGGTTCACTAAAGTACACAGAATTGTTGTAGTTAAATTTTCACCAAAGCTTTTGGAAGGTGATGCCTGCCATTGATTTAATCTACAGTATATCCCATCATCATGCTCATTGATGTCTTTGCAAAAAAAAAAAAAACAGAGGTCATTGTATCAAACAACTATTTTTTTTTAAAGAAAAACTTACTAAAAGACACATTTTTGCATAATGATCATGAAGTAAAAACATTTTTTGATGCAGGTCTTGTTATGGATTTGAACCTTCGTTACAACCGTCTTTGTCTTTAACGTTAGATTTAAACGAGCGCTGTTCCGTGTGGTGATGTGCTGCTCTCCAAATCGAACATGGCACAGCAGGTCAGACACCAGGCAGTCAAGTAAAGCTGAACCGTGCAAAACAAGCAAGCCAGATGATGACGTTCATTAATGGGAACATCACTGCAAACTGGAGAGAGGAGCTGAGAGGAGGTCCCTTAGGATGCACCAGACAGAGCCAGACAGAGGGAGGAAGGGAAGGGAGAGGAAGTCAGGGAGGGGGCTTACAGCCAGACCTTTACAACTCTTTCATTATTGAAGCAGAGCAAGAGGAGACCAAGGGGAGAGCCGGGTCAACGTCTGCATGTAGACAAACACTGAGAGGCAATAATGTAAATCTGTGCACAAGTAAGACACACAGTGGGTTCACTTAGTCGAACTGCAGCCTTCAGATCCCTGTTTTTATCTTCTTTCAGGTCTCAGTTCTGTGAAACAGAGTCTGGACCAATAGTTTTCATTCAGCACATCACCTTCCATTGTAAGAAAACTGAATAAAATGACGACGCAGTGCTGAGACTGTTCACACAGCTGTTGCTCAAAAACTAAATCTCTCACTGACAAATGTGCACAAATAGATTTATAGTCATTTATAACCTTATTACCTCATGCAACATGTGCGTGCTTCAGTGTTTTAAACCTGGAGTGATGGACACACTGCAATCAGACACAAATTATGTCTTTATCATTATAACTTAAAAAAAAAATCAAAGAAGACTTAAAAATAAAGGAAAGGAAAGTGTTTATATTAAAGCGCAAAGCTTATGTATCAGGACTAAAGTTTTGAGTTATAGTGGATAATAATCACAGAATGAGGAAACAAGATAAAAGAGGACCATAAGAAACAAAGTGAATTAATGAATGAAAAAAACAAGGAACAGACGAATGATAAAAGGAAAAGAGTAGATCTTTTAAACAACTTTGAAATAAGTGTTTTTGTAAACTGACAGATTGTTTATAATTATGGAAAACTGATTAAACACTGCAGAGTTTTAATATCTGCAGGTAAACAAGTTCAAGATGGTCCAAGTGAGTGAAGCCTCGAAGCTTCTAACGTCATCGCTGCTTCACTTCACGGATCATCAGGTGAGAATGACGTTTCACTTTTTTCACTGAGGAATTAAAAAAAGCATTTTATGGAATAAATTTAAGACAAGTCCTCTGGTAAGGTTTCAATCTGTCAAATACAAAAGCAACTATAGTTCAGGGAAAAGTTCTTTAAAAAGGGATAGAAAACATTTACTGCACCTCTAAATAAAACTAAGATTCAACATCAAAATACAGTCACAATTATCTGAGAACAAAAGTATCAAACTGAACGCAATTAATACTATTTAGTTTAAAATTTGTATAAAAATAGGGTCAACTTCCACTGCACCACCGTGCAGTCCTGGTAATGAAAAGGACTAAAAATATCTGTATGGTTCAGCATAGATTAATAATGTAAAGGCTCTAATCCTCATTGAACTATGACTTTCACAGGTATGTTTTTAAAACTTACATATTAAACTAAAAAAGCACTCCAAAAGGGCAGACCTCCACCAAGCAGCTTAGTCACCCCCCCCCCCATCATGTGTGATCTAAACCAGCAATAATCGACTCTCCCAATGATTAGTGGTTGGTCATGTTTTTATCAGAGTTTGTCTGTCTGTTGATAAGGTCATTAAAAAACTTCAGGATGGATGTTGTTGATATAAAATTTTGAATAAGTATTTTCTGGATTTTTAAAGTGTAACTTTACTTCAAACAAACCTATGAAAGTACACTATGATACCAAAACTCTGATTAATATGAGAATAATGAGAAAAACTTTATACAAGCAGAAATGGAGTAATTTATTTGGGCAGTTGACTAAAACTGAATGTTTTACAACTATAAGACTCAACAAACAGAGGCATCCATGGCAACAAGCATATAACTTCCTACTGACACAAACCTGTTTGCTGAAGTTACAGATCAGTAACCAGTAGCTGTTTGACTACTTCTGTAGTAAATCTACACAATTATGTCAAAGAAAGCAAAGATGGTGCAAAAAAACTGGAACAGAAAGACTTGGATTTCGAATCCCATCAGCTTTGTCCCGGCACAGTCACAGGAAGTGGTTTGAATATTAAGAAGTTTCAAACCAAAGGTTTTCTCACTTTGACAGCGTTGTGTTAGGCGTAACCACAAGGGCAAAGGGGTCGTTAGAGGTTCGACTTGTTTCAAAATGTATTTGTTAAAAGCAAAACAGGAAATTTACAAGTGACTTTAACAAGTCTTCAAACTGCTCCTATAATCAGAGGTACCAACGCAGCCCGAGTTCTGCCAGTGAAAGGTTAACTCCAGTTCAAGTAGGTTGCCTCACGTCACAAGGAAAGTATTGCATTCCAGACACATGCACACACATGGAGAGAAAACCTTCATACTTAACCATAACAACTGACTCAACAACCCGAAAAAATGGAAACGTTTGTAAGTCTCTGCTGAAAACAACAAAAGAAGAAGAGTAGCATAAAGCAACACACTTTAATTCAGACCTACTGTGCATGTTGGAGCTGGCAGCGTTCCCACATGCTCCTGACACGCTCAGTCCAAGTACAACTCCCTCCTCCCTCGCTGCTCCGCACTCCTCCCCCACCTACTGTCCTCCACTGAGCCCTCCCCTTCCGCCCACAGCAAAGAGCTCCTGACTTCCTGTTTACCTCTCATCCTTAGTTACCCCCCCCACCCCCACCCCTGCCTCCGCCCTCATCTGGCAATCCTCCAAACAGACAGACAGGACGGTCAGGCCGGATAAAACAGGCAGAGCGCCTCGGAGAGCAGGAGAGAGAGAGAGAGAGAGAGAGAGAGATAAAGAGCGCCGGTGAGAGGGAGGCTGGATGATGGGGGAGGTGAACAGAGAAAGTGTGCGAATAAAACAGCCCAGCACCATGTGGTCACAGAAGCAGCAGGTCTCCCAGGGGTGTGAGTGTGCAAAATGTTCCTGTGTTGGTGTGAGTGTGTGTGACGGGGTGAGTGATGGGGGTGAAGCTTGGTGTCATGTTTCAGGGCTGATTATGGCATTGCCTCCATGGTCTGTTCTGCTAGTGGGCTGTGACTGACACAAACATTCAAGAAGCAAAAAACTAGAACAAAACAGAGAATCTCACCCTGTTAAAAAGGATTCTATAAGACTGCTTACTGCCCAGGCTTGACTACTAGTTAGATAATAAATCTAAAGCAGCAATGCAGGTGGAGTGAGGAGGCACCTGCTCACCATCGCTGCCAGGGGGCCTCTAGTGGCTACAGTCATTCAGGAAATCAGTATCCATCAGCACAGCAGCCCCTGGCACCCGAAAACCTTTGGTGTGATGGAAGCTACAAACAGTAGCATGTAGCAGTTCAGCTAACCCCCCCAAAGTTTTTCAGTAAAAGCAGCATACCACACATTAACCTGTAATAACGATGAGCAGGGCTCCATATTTACTGCAGCAGGATAAAAACTAAGGCTGATACTGGATTGAACAGAGAAAAGCTCACTGACGTCCTTTCAAACACTTCAGTGTTTTTGTATTTTCTATCAACTCACATCGAACTCATGAATTAAACTAATAATGATTAAAAAAAAAAAAAACATTTTCTCCCACTACGCAGTATTTTCGCTCAGAGAGAGAGAGTGTTTAACAAAACTCACTAATGCCCCTTTTCCACATCGGGTCAGTACGGTATGGGATGGATGTGTTTTTATTACCATTAGGGACGTCCCCATCAGGTGTTTTGCCCTCGAGTCCAAGTCTGAGTCATTTGATTTGGAGTATCTACCAATACCGAGTCCTGATACGATACTTCTATAATAAATTATAAATGAATGAAAAAAGAGCAAATGAACAGATTCAGGATGTTCCTTTTTTTTTTTAAATTCACCTTATTTTAAAAGCTTTGTTAAAAAAATAGAGCACTTCTGTGAGGACTTGAACAATCAAGTAATAACAAACTCTTCACTTTTGGACTTTGTATATCCGAGTCGTGATCAGGAGGTAACATCCGATTCCGATCGAGTCTGAGATCACGTGATCGGGCCTGATTTCCAATCACGTGATCCGATCTGGATATCCCTAATTACCATCATGGAAATGTGGATGTAGGTGAGGGCATGGGCGTGCTCAGCTTAGCAAGTGGTGTAAAAGGTCTGTGATGTCATTTGCAATCGAGACAAGAGTAGTAAACAAACATGGATGTGCATATTGACAGCAGGACACAATAATGGAGGACGCTGAGTTATTTTTGTACTTTGTACTCAAACTGTGGATTTTTCTGAAGAAAAAACTCAGTGCACGAGATGCGTGAAGATGTTGCATTTAAGGTTTTTCAGGTGTGTTTCTGTGACATCACTTCACATGCACATTACCAGGCCAATCAGTGGCTACCACTACGTAGGTAGGCATGTGACTGACAAAATCTGTGTCATGATAAACTTCTTTATTTATCATCAAGGTTGATTTTATCACTGGATTCATCTAATATTTCACCTTCACATTGTTTATGCCAATCAGTCCATAGGTGGGTGTGTTGGGTCACTTTGGAGCAAGGCAGAGGTGGTAGTTGAAACGCTCTACAACAGGTCTGAACCTACCCGTTCCAGACGGACCCTAGTGGAAAAGGGGCATAAGAGTAAAGCAGAACTGAGGTATTTCTGTGTTAATCCCACTGCTGAACTCTCCTGAGCACCTTGTGAAAATCACATCTGGATCATTTCTAAAAATTAAAACTAAGCGTTTAGATTCTCATACGGTCCTGGACTAAGTTTGGACACGTTTCTGACTGGTAGTGTGTGTAAACGTGGGAGTCTGATTCACGGTTTGTGGCTGTTACACAGAGACAGACTGTTTTATGTGCAGCCCCACGTTAGAGGGGGAAACCCTGTGTTTTACTGACATTACCACAAACTTTAAATCTGTCTCACAGTAATGACACGGCAGGTGAAAGACAAGGAATTCCACTCACGTCACCTCTCTGTCAAAACAGCCAGTGATAAATATATCTTGTGTTTAAAATGAAATGAAACACCTTTTTAGATTTATGAAACAGAGTCGATTCTACATGCTTTGAAGGCAAAAGAACATATTTGTATAAGAGTTTAGATTAAATTAATTTATAGTTGTTAAATATTTAGTTCTAATATAAAAAATCTTGTTTTGTAACATGTTGTCATTAAGTTGAGAAGATAGAGGAAGGTTCTGGGTTCAACTCCAAGCAGGAAAACTTTCTTTCATGGAGCAAAAAATGCACAAAAAGTTAGCTGGCAATTTGAAATTGGCCCAAGGCTTTTGTATGTGTGTGCGCGCATGTGTGAATGATTATTCATCTGTGTGACCCTGTTGTGGACAGGTAACCTGTCCAAGGTGAGTCAGTAGTATAGGTTACAGTGTTGTTCTGTCAGGACGTTCATGTCTTCACCAGCGTTTGTTTCTGTCTGTTAGCAGGAGAACTTCAAAAGTTCTGGATGGATTTTGATTAAACTTTCAGGAAAAATCAGAGATGGTCCACAGAAGAAGTGAGTAGACTTTGGGGTGATCCGAATCACCGTCTGAATGTTTTAAAGGATTCTGCATCATTGTGCAATAGAGCTCCACAATAAATGATCCAGGCAGCTGGTAAAACCAACAGGATGAGTTCCTAAAAGGTTCTATAGGATACCAAAAATTGATTTGGATGTTTACAAAACTCTGGATACTATGATCCAGAAAAACAAACAAACACAGAACCTCAGGATTTTTTATCCCTGCAAGAACAAATGCTGGTTTAAACCTGCAACAAACACCAAAAGATGGTCGAGACACTGAAATCAGAAGTGTGTTAATGGATTTGATGTACCTTCAGAAGATCTGGAGCTCGATCCAGAAGAAAAACACCATCAATGAAAACTAAGAATCACTGTCAATCTAATTGCTAAAACCCGTCTTTTCATTGTCAATCAATCTGATAATGTCGATACAAAGGTGAGACTGTTATTTTTGGCCTAAATCCTATATTACATGCAGCTGTAAGTCGGGACAGACTGTAACAACTTATACTGCAGGATCATTTGAGGAAGGCTTTAAAAGGTAATAGTCCAATTCTGAGGGACTGTGTAACCCCGCCTCTAACCCAATGACCACTGGACACAGGCACCAGCTCCCCATGACCCTGAACCAGAACAAACCGGTACAGAACATGAATGAATGGATGACTGAAATAGAAAGAACAGTAAATGCTCTGAGGTGTAGATCTATTTATGTGTCTGCTTCATCTGAGTCCTTGAGAAAATGATGACGATAATAACGACTAAAAAAAATAATAATAATAATTATAAAAAGACTTTTTATGCTACACTGTAACCAGGTTTTAATACGGACTGTGTTGAGGACGACCGTGTCGCTCCACACTGCAGTAAGACTAAATGTAGCAGTTATAATTTCAGCTGAAGTGATAATGTTTCAATGTGTGATCACAAATTACAGTAAATGTATCTCAAGAGTTGATCCCTCATTGTTTAGCTGCATTTCCAACACACAGTCTGATCCCACATCATCAACTGTTCCAACTGGTCCTGCTTCTTCTGTGGTATGACTGGATTGTTTTCAACAACTCAGCCAAAGAAGAACGAGTGACAGCGCCAAATAATGTCCTGCTGTTGTTGAAACCTTGTCACTTCTGTTGGAACTGCTTCATTTCAACTAACACACTTGTTGCATGGACAGACATGCACAGTCGATCTCAGCACACAGAGCTGGTACCTCAGTGCTGACCAATAGGAGAGAAGCAGAGCTGATCATGTGATGTGGTTTTAAGAGACTGCCCTTCCCCCTCAACCCCACCCCCGCTATATATCTTGTTGCTCCAAGTGCCAGACAAACAAACAAACAAGAAAAGGACCAAAAATTAAAACAAATAAATAAATAAAAGCACATGGGGGTAAAAAGGCATTAAAAAATGTAAAGGTGAAATATTAGAGGAAAATTAATCCAGTAATAAAATCAACCTTGATGATAAATAAAGAAGTTAATCATGACAGATTTTTGTTGATTAGTTTTTTTTTTCTTTTTTGTTTGTTTTTTATTTAGGCAGTTCTGAATAAAAAGGAGTCTTTCATTCCTAAAAGTCCAGACTGATATCAGTCTGACAGGAATCAGTAAATCTGTTGTTCGTGTTTCTGAAGTTCTGCTGTTGCCCCACAAATCTCCAAATCCACTTAGCTTTTAGCCTCTGGGGTTCAGTTTAATTTACACCCATATTTAGCTCTGTCAAATCAAAATTCAGACACATAAGGACTCAGATTTAAACTGATACAATAATGAGGACAAAAAAAACCTACTGAAAGTGAAGGACAGCTAAACATCTACAGCTGAACTCCAACTAAAAACTACTAACAGTCCAGATCTCCATCACTGTACAACAAGAAAACATGATCCATGATTTACATCAAGTTTGAACCGTATTGTTGTTCTACAAAGTGCTTCATAAAGTGTTTCTCACTCACACAAACACCCTCTGTAAGGTGGAAGATGAACACTAATACTAACTGCTGGACATCAAGATGATTAAGAAGCTCCGAGGTAAGACACAAAGACAGAGACACACTTACCACAACATGAACAACAATCTTGTTTTTGGGCATGTGATCAATTTATTCTTATATGTAGCTAAAAATCAAGTGGTTGAATTACGGTACAATAAAATAAGCACATGGAAAATTAGCTTCTGGATAACTGGAACTGAAAAGCATTAATGGGGGGGGGGGGGGGGGGGGG
>SSNP01000032.1:696352-759847 GCA_006937955.1 Pachypanchax playfairii | reverse complement strand
GGGGGGGGTCTGCAATGAAATGAACTGTCTGTATGTTTAAAACAACAAAATATTTGTTTTGAAAAAAATCATTTGATTATAAATGGCCCTTGGTTACAACAAATTTTTTTTATTTTTTTTTTACATCAAATCAAATTAACAGTCCCAACCAGGATGTGACCAACTGAACAACTACCCAGTTCTTCTCACACGACGTAGACTTAGATTTTTGTCCTTCAACAGTGACAGCACACAGTTAAACATTACAGCCACTACAGTAAACATAAACAATAAAAACACACGACTATAACTGATGCGTCATTGTGCAGGAAATAACCGACTGAATTAAATTAACTCAAGAGGGATTTGAACCTTCTTCTTAGTCACGACTTGTGTCTAATCAGACTAGTCAACAAACTAGCTGAACTGACATGCTAGGTTAGCATCTTTGCTACAGACACATACTGAGTACGGCTGTTTAAATTTAGCTCAACAAGCTGAACCACCACTCTGCTGAAATTATCAGTGATTATTTTGCTCTGGCTGTAATTTTTCCATATTGTGAACACTCCTGGTTCAACAGGATGAAACGGTACAGTTCAGAGTTCTTCTGCACCGCTGCACCCCGCTGTGTCTTGGAGTAATAACAAAGACGCTCCAAGGCCTTCAATCAGCAAATCGTCAGTTGTCAACGCGATGCACTGACAGCTGGGTCGAGGTCAGGAATCAAACCCACGTGGGTCCAAACAGTAGCTGCTTTTTAATGCATATCTGCCCCAAACAAAACATCAGGTTCACATAAGTGGTCCACGTGTGGTCGGGGATCACATGGCTGTGAACTCCCGCCGTCATTTAGATCTGTCAAAATGACTGGAATCTTTCAGGGTTTATTTTTTCCTTTGAATTATTTTAGGGTTATATAATGTGACGAACACATGGCAAACTACAATTATCTAAAAAAAGGATCAAAATATTTGCGATAATCATAGTTCCATAACTCTAAAGCCTTGTGAAGAAGATGAAGAAGGCGTCCATCTTTGTGACATAGCAGGAAATGTCACACACAACAATCAAAACATTACATTTCACAATCGCTTGTCAGCCACTTTAATGTGTGCAGAGTTTGCAAAGACATCAGTCTTCCTGTTTGAGTTCCTGACCAGACACAGAATGGAAACACACTGCTGACTAAACATGAGAACCCACAAGCACACCAGCATCCAGCACCGTGACATTTCTACTGCTTCAGGTGGTTCTGAAGTCCCTCGAGGTTACACATGTTTGGAAATGATCGTAGAGTTCAAGCAATGAATCCACCAAACCAAACTAAAGTCAACATCTTAAATCAGTTTAAGCTCTTAATGCAAAAAAGAAAAGGAGTACATATTAAATGTTAAACCTCGGGTGCACGTCACAGCTGCAGCTGACCATTACAATCACTGGAAACCCTAATTAGTCACATTCACCATGGGGGAGTGAAGAGTGGGCTGCTATCCCCTGATGCCCTGCCTGTTCAGCAAACACGGTATCAGCAGGCTCTTCACACATCAGTGCACATGAATAGCACAGTCAGCCTGTAAGCATCAACACAGGGCTGGATGTTGACACAGACAGGGAGAGGCTCATTTGTATGGCTGTGCTTCGAGGCCCCATTACAATCAAGGACCTCTGCAGATGAGTAAGAGGCCAGTAAGGATGAGCTCTGCTTTGCAGACCACCAGCTTTGTTGATGCCTGATGGGGAAGGTACTCAAAACTGAACAGGTCAGCTGCCAGTAACAAGACCTTGTGCAGAATAATGAAAAGTGAATCATTGCAAATTGAACTTTTGTAGTCATTTGTGTTTTTATGACACAAGAGATGTGCATTTGTTATTTTCTCTCTCACAATAAAATGACTAGCACAAACAATACAAGTCCCTGTGTCCTTTTTAACTGTGCAGAGCATTGCTGGTCATGTGTCACTCATGGGCCAGGAAGCTGTGAGGATGCTGCTAAGTTACCAGCCAAGTGAGGTCCAGGAACCGCCTGAAGCCTGTTACAGCCAGCTAATGCATTCTCTCAGCCTCCCCCTCCACTTCCATTCTCCCTTTCATGCTGTTCCTCGCTGTCTCTTCCTCTCCCTTTTAGGGCTGAACAATATATCACAAATATCAGTGTGTGCGATTTCAGAACAGCAATCAATCATAGGATGTTATATTTCAAGCTTCATGGATTCAAACTCTACATCCCAATAACGTGATGAAGTTTCTTGTTGCCCCGGATGCTCTTACTATGTTTAGATGATGATGGTGGTTGAGATGTTAAAGCACATGGAGAGTGTTGTGATCATTGTGATGACAAACCCAACAGACAGGTGAGAGAAAAATGAATTTATCATAGCCGATACTGTCATCTCAACATTCAGCATTAATGTCATCACGTCTTTTTCTGATATGCTGCAGCTCCCTTTTCTTTCCTAAGCTCTCGTCCTTTTTCCATGAGCTACTGCCCTCTCCATCGCTCACACCCCCTCCCCCCTCTCTCAAGTGCTAACCACTCTCCTACACCCAAGCTCTTTTCCTACTGCTTGCTCTCTCACACGTGCACATGCACTCGTGCACAGAGACACACACAGAAACTGTGGCAGCAACCACAACAGCGAGCAACCTCCCCCACACTCCAGCAAAGCAGTGTGCAAGTGCCTCTGGCTTGCCCTGACCCACATCTTGATATAGCCCTAAGTATGCTTACAGCTAAGTCCTGAAGACACTCCTGCCACTCTTAGCCTAATCAGGCCTGACCTGCTGTCGGCGCACGGGGCAGATAGACCGGCCGGGCTAGACTGACCATTATCACTTACAAGAGGCTTTCAAACTGCCCAAGGAATGGCCTAATATTCACCTTCCCCCACTGCTGATTGCAGGTTTCCTAGCAGACAAGCACATGATTAACTAAGGATAGTTAAACATTACACAAATGACTGGTATCAGTGACATGATAAACAAGAACTAGCAAAAATTCTCCTAATGACAGCAGATAATTGTTTTGATTAGTCAAATACATTGTTATTCGAGTGAAGAAGCACTCGGTTGGGTGTTGTGAATGATGGAGACTACAGGTTTCAGAAGGTTGTTTCTGCCAAACAGATGCTTTAGAAATAAACTGAAATAATTACCTTCTCATCCTTGCATTCGATAGCTGTTGGTTTTCTGTTTATATGTCCCTTCTTCTGGTTGGAATCAACCCACGAACAGCTGGATTCATCTTGTTCCCTGAAATCATCCTCCAGCTGTGGCAGCAGGTCTGGCAGGAGGTCAGGAGGTTCCAGTCCTTCAAAATCATCATCTCGAGCCTCTGATGGCAGATAATTATCTCTAAAGGTTTGGTATCCATTAGTGTTTAAGGCTCCGCAGCTCAGAGGCTGCTCGGAGGTCAGGTGGCTGGCAACGCTGGGAAAGCAACTCACTGGTTCACCAAACATCTCGGATGACTTGCAGGTTCCCTGGATTTCCCCAGAAGACTGTAGTGCTTTAAAGGGACATTCCTCTGCTTGGCTAACTGATGCTGTAGAGTGCAGTTGACTCATGAATGCTGTGGATTGAAACTGACACGCTGCCTCCGACAGCCCAGGCACAGCAGAAGTGAGTGGTGCAGTTGTGATGGGCCCACATGTTGAGGCTGTCGATAAAGACTGCTGACTGAGACTGGGTATTTCTGGCTCTCCAGGGTAGGCCGGGTACTCAGCTGGTTGGTAAGCAGTAGCAGAGCTGACAGCGCATGTGGGCAGGGAGTGAACTACAGATGATGAATGCATGGGGAATGACAGGTGAGACTCTTCCAGTCCTGACCCAGAGAAGGCTTGACCTCTCCTGAGCAGCTGGTAGCTACCCTGTTGCTGAGTCTGCAAGCAGGTCCCACTCTGAGGAGCATTCTGACTTTCCATATAAGACTTGCCCGGATGAGCCCTGGAATGAAATTGTGGTTCTGTTGCAGGTAGTCGATGCTGAACCTGCTGCTGAGAATGATGCGTCTGCTGTTGGCCGCTGGTTCGACCTGCCTGGTGAAAGGAGAAATTATGATGCAGTTGTTGGTGCTGATTTAACAGCTGTTGCGGATGACTGTGCTGTTGCTGTCGCATTCTGTGCTGCCGCTGCTGCTCTTCGTGTAGATGGTGACCTGTGTGATGCGGCTGCTGAGTATGTTGTCTGGCATGAAGTTGTTGGTTGTGCAGTTGCGGATGACAAACCTGTTGCTGATGTTGTGATATGGGGTGAAACACATTCCCATTTCGGTCTTGGTTGCCCCACATTGGACTTCCATTGTTGCAGAACAACCCATTGGACTGAGGTACTTGGCTAATGGCAGCACTGTGGTACTGGCCATGTTGCTCTGCAATCATGCCACGAGAACCAGAGAATGCCTGTCCCATAGGACTCTGTGTCTTAGTGCCGATGAAATGACCCATTGGCTGACTGTAACTGTTCAAGACTTGTTGGGATGAAGCTGGTGTCATCATATCTTGATGTTTACCTGGGCCAAGTGATGCTACTTGAAGAGGTTCAAAGTCAGCACCCAGGTTTAGCTCATCCACAAATGATGGTCCTGAAGAGAAGCCATCCTCCTCTAGTCCTTCCAAACCTTCAACAAAGAGGTTGGGGTCGTCGAAGAAGTCCATGGCAGAGTTTGAAAGATGACAGGAACCTTGGAAACTCCACCAGGTCCAGGATGGTCCCAATGAGCCTGTCTACAGAGCTAAAGCATGTCGATTTTATTGTGTACCTGTCAAAAAAGAAGAGAAAACAAGTTTTATAAAAATAAATATCAAATTAAAAGACAGTATCTTCAGTAAGCCTCCAGGAGAAAAAAAAATAGTTTGCAAAACTGACTCACAATTACAGTAATAAACATTTTCCATTTTTTTAACTGGTTCTGTCACTAATCCATCAGCACTGCCTTTCATGTGTACAGCAAAGCAGCTGGTATAAACTAACCACAAGCCTCCAGCAGGTGCATCTTCCTGTATGCACCCCCTCCTCACCCCACCCCCACCCTTTTACATGCACTGCCACACACACACAAACACATGCATCTCAACCCCCCACTTATGAAAGCATTGAAGCTGCCTGCCCTGCTACTGCAGAACGTGTGGGAGGTGCAGACAGCTGATAGAATTTCAACAGCAAAGGGCAGAGGCTGAAGAGGCCCTCTGAGCACGCGCATGTTAGAGCTCTGCAACCACAGAGCAGCGGAAGATGACAGAAGCCTTCACAGGTCAGTCTTTATGTGCTGACTTGCATGCACAAACCCAAACACAGATGTTTCTCCTTTAGCCATGTCTAGTTTAAACTGATTAATAAACCTGCATTTTAATATACACTGAACGACCGTAACCCCTGAAGGATTGTCTTTAATATTAGGTTTATAGTTGTTTTTTAGATGTTTATGAAAAAAGCTATTTACTTGACAACCTTTGAACTTTACACTACATCTACCTTGTATATTGTGAGGCTAATTGTCTGACAGCCATGTAAAGCTGGCAGAACTTGCAGCAAGACAGTGTTAGCATTAATGAATGGCATAAATACGTAAGAAACCAAACGTCTAATATTAGACTGGCTACCCAGGAGGGACTAGTGGTGGCTGGTTACGATATGTTTAAAAAGCAACAAAAGTGGCAGGTTTCTCTTCAGCTCAAACATCTACTGGTTAAACAAAGCAGTATTTGCAAGTTTAAGAAAGGTTTGTGATCTAAATAGTGAAACGCCTTCATCCTGCGAGGGGTGAAAGGAAGGCAGACAGAACCGATCAGCAGACCATAGACTGGGCTACAGAAGAGGTTGACTCTAAACCCAAACCTTTAAGGCAAATTTAACAAAAAATATTTGCAGATTAATAAGCTGTAACTCTCAAAGTCAACCCTGGTAACACCGATGGGAATGAAAACAAATTGCGTCTTCCAATGATGCATTTGGCTTGAAGCTAAGTTTAGGTAGGTAGCATGTGTTAAAGTGACTACATTAATGCTTTGATAAACGTTTCCCAGCTGAACCCTGCCCTCGATGTCACAACACACCAAATAGTTAGAAAAACTCTCTCTTCTATGGGATATAAGGACCTATGTGATTGCTTTAGCCATAGGGGACCTCGTGACCACGCAGTGAGTTCACTTATGCATGTGACATCTATTACCAATAATGAAGGATATATAAGTTGTATTTTGGGTGCAGAGTATTTAAAGAGGAATACAAACATTAAGAAGGTGACATCATAAGACAGAACATCCTTCTTTGTGCCGTACACATTGAAAGGAGAGCATGTCACAGGTGACGAAAGCACCTGTTAGGAAGTTTTGACTTCAGCTGCGTAAACACAGGTTTTATAAATGTGGGTACTGGATGAGTGTTCAGTTTGTTTGTCCAATCAATGACAATTTATGTATGGACCAACAACAACACTTTGTCAAGTGCGTGTCCCAAAAGTACTAAGAAAGTGTCTACTCTAAAGAAGGAGCTAAAAACAACCCAATAAATGTTATAAGGGCTACAAATGGCCACAGAACCACTAACTAGGCCTGGGCGATAAATCGATTAATTCGAACTTTTAGTTGCAGGCAATTTTTAAAAAATCAATAAATCGAGATTTTGCGTAGTGGCGCTTTTTGGCTCCCTGGAGTTTCCGTAGCGTTCGTTTCACATGGTTTGCTGCAACGGACGTGCAAGCAAGAGACCCCACGCTGCGACATTTGCCTAAAGCCCATCGCAGTCAAAAGCAGCAGCACCACAAACATATTCTAATACCTGAAACATCCAGCTGAACATGAAAAACGCCCGTTTCTCTGAGACGAACAAACACTGCAGTGACCAACAAACCTTAGCTAAAAACAGCTAACTGTAGCCAAATTCTTTGTAAGAGTCACCGCAAATAACAGGAAAGAGATACGGTGGAGAACAATCACTGAAGCAGTTGCTTAAAGTTTTCCGTTTTTTGTACTTGTTGCTTTCCTTAATAAGTAGCGGAAAATTGGAAAAAATCAGAAATCGAACAGGAAGAAAAAAAAAAAAACAGAGATTTTATTTTTAAGCCATATCGCCCAGCCCTACCACTAACCCAAAATAAACAACACAGACCTACTGGAAAGGATAAGGACTGAGAACTGGTCCACTCAAGTCTGAGTATTATGTAATAAGTGCTGTTATCTGACCGCCTTTTTACAGTAACAGCTGCTTTTCTTCAGGTAAATCAATTGTCCTTTTCATACATTGGGATATTTACAAAAAGAAAAAGAGGTTCTTGTGCGTCTGTGTTTCCTTTTGATGCACTCACACATGCTAGAAAGAGGCAGTTCATGGCTGACGGGATGTAATGGATTTAAACCCTTTTAAAGTGACTGCTGGTTGGTTTGATTGAAGATTTGGGTTGATTAACGCAGAGCGTTGCCATCACCAAGTCCAGGTGTCACTACCTCCATGTCAGCAGTGGATCAACTTCTCCCTGTCATTCAGCCTTATTACACACAACACTAATGTGGAAATAAGGTGTTGAAGTTAATGTGTTGCAAAGCTACATGAAATAAAAGAAATGATTTATCAGACCAGGTCATCTTTTATTGCGTGATGGTTCAATTCTAGTTGAATTAGCACATGAAAGGTTTGAGGCAAGAACTGTATGTTCTGAGCATAATACCCAGCTAGAAATGTGTCTCAGCAATCTGTGTTACGATAATTCTGTGGAACAAAAACAGTGATCGATCTGCATGGCACACACGGGTCAATGGAACTTTTGACATGCACAGCCCAATGATTGGTCCCCCCACTATCTCTTTTTGGACAACTCGATTGGTTCTAACCACTGCGAGAGAAGAACTTTGCACAAGACCTCCAGTTTAAAAAGATGACAATCTGAAGGGGTAATTTCAATCTGTCTATTTGACAAACTTGTCAAAAGAACTAAAAAATACATAAAACAAAAATCTGAAGCAAAGCTTACAACTAAACCTTGGGAGAGTTCACTTCCACTTCATATTAGGTAATAAAAATATTGAGCATCATGTTAAACACAAACCTGGATAGGAACTTTTAAACACAGTTTTTGTGCCATGTGACTCAGCCACACACCCAGATACACAACAAGGCACTGCAGCTGTCACTAGCAAATCCAGCAAGAATAAAAGTTGAGTTTTATTATTTAAAGAATGTAATGATCTTATTTACTCTTATAGACAATGGATGAAATTAACTCATTTTTACAGAGTACAGTGGTCCTTTATTTTGACTGAAACAGCTAAAAAAAAAAGCACCAGAGAAGTAATTCGAACATGACTACTATGTCTCAACTTCTAGCTGAAATATGGAAAGCTGCTCATGTCTGAAACAGATTTTTCACTCCATCTCCATTTTTAATCTCTCTCCTTTCAACTTTTTTAGCCTCTTCAACACGGTGGTTCTGTGTTACTGTCACAAAGACGATCCTCTGTTTCAGGTGCTTCTGGTCATTCCCACATGAACCAATCAAGCAGAAGTGCTTTTTATTTTTTAGCAAGAGCAATGTCCTATTCGTTCACATGGAGGGGGCGGGACTTAAACTTGTACAGGATCTAGCAACAAGGGATGCTCAGAATCAACTTTTGGATTTTGTTCTGAGTTTATTTATGTCCATGGATGAACCCATCACGCCAACCAGGACCTCGCTTTACATATCAGAGTAAGAAATCCAGCCCAGCTGCCACTTCTAAAAACAGCAAATATTAGTGCTCCTGTTTATCTCTTCTTTAGTGTTGTGCAGAGGTTTCTAATAACCGGCAATGACTCTTCAAGATTTACAAGTCATCAACACGGACGTATATGTTTAGAAGTATTGTTGCGTAAATATGTTGACATTGTGAACTGTGTTGCTGATGTCCTGGATTTGTCTTTACCCAGAGCTTATTTGTGTAGTTTGACCTTTAAAGCTTCATATTTTAGAAAGGAGAAATTTGCTCAGTTAATGACCTATTAATTTAAATCAGGTGTGTTGAATCAGACCTCAAACCTGCAGCACAGCAGACACCTGTGTCTTACATGATGCATTGTGTAATAAAGTTAACATGTATAACTCCTATAATATACACAAATGTGCAAATTACATCTCTTTTGTTTACAAAACAATGTTGGTTGATAAAAAATTCAACATTTTTTAAAGACAAACCAAGTTGCCAAAAGTTGTAAAGTTGTAAATTAATTTTCTTGCTGGTACATTATTCATTATATTAATCGATGATTCAAACGGTAAGATTTTTTTGTGAAGCAGATCAGACTAGAACCTGTAACAGAAATGACTCAATGAGAGACACCCAGCTTTGCACTTGTTCTGCTTTATTTTTCTTCTCAGCTTCATATTAAAGGTCATTCATTCACTTTGGTTAAAGAAAGTGTCACACCAGAACATGCACATTAGTTTTCTGACACCCCCCCCCCCACCCGTGCTGAAACTAATGGATCTCAATCCAGCCCTCTTGATTGAGTTTTCTGATGTTGAAAAAACACTTGCTACAACTGAAAAAGACCATGATGGTGATTTTGACTTCAGGCTGATAGATATAGGTTCCATCAGATGGATGGTTAAGTGTTGTGTTATCAGGCATTTTAAGTTTTGTTTCCAACCTCAAACAGGTATAAACAATCCTATTTAACAGATCAATAAAACAACACTTTAAAGCCCAACATTCGGAACTTGCTAGAGATTTAATTTATCAATAACTACTTAAAACTTGAACATTTTTAACCACATCACTGATCAATCTGTAAAAAGTCATTAAAAAATTAATAATTTCTGTCTGGAGTTCACCATCATCCAACCTGGTAGGAAACAAACAAACAAAAAACACTTCAGTCAAGCACGAAGACATTCCTGTTTTTGGTTTTGGCGTAAATCCAAACTTTAGGTTCACTTCATGCCCTCAATTATCTTGATGCCTATTGAACAATAATAAGACCAAGTTGACCTCCAGACTTGTTTTTTTTAAGGTTCTTTGTGATATTGTTTTGAACATGGTGTCAATTTGCCACAAAGTATCAAAAATCTACAATAGAGTTAAACATATTTGCAGCTTGATGGATCAGCTCTGTGAAATCACTGGCAACTTTTGCAATCTTTAAGTGTTTCTTCCTTGTTTTTTTGTGAACATAGTTTTTTCCCAATTGTTTTTGTTTTAGCTTGATGCTGTACTGACTAGATAATTTTTGCCCAATTTTTAATGTTTTTTACTACTTGTGAAGATGTCTACCCAACAGCTAGAACAAACTGTTTACAAGAAAGAGAAGATAATGGACATTTGTAAGGCTCCAACAATACTTGAATTGAGACCCAAAAGTTCTAATAAGCTAAACAGATAAGATGAGGATGTAGAGCATCAGTCATATTAGCAAATGTAAGATCTCTTGTTAATAAGATTGATGAGCTTGAAACACTTTACCACTTGAACCAGCCAGAGTATCGGGACTGCAGTATTACGTGTTTCACTGAACCGCGGATAAAGGAACATATCCCGTACTCCAGTGTGTCTCTGTCTGGCTTTCACATGATACAAACAGACAGAGATTTGAAGAGTGGCACAAAAAAAAAGGAGGTGGGATAGCTGTCCTTTTTAACAAAAGATGGTGTGATCCAGGACATACTGCCAGACTGTTGACATTTCAAAAGTTTATAAACTCCTCCATCAAAGAAAATAAAACATTGGATCTGTTTAATACAAATATCAAAGATGCATACAAGTCCTTTGCACGAGCTGCTCTTGACAAGACATATCGTAATCTTGTCTTTATCTGCTCTATGTAAAACCCACTGTTTAGAGGCAACATGTCATCAAAAGAGGTGTGAGGTGGTCAAAGGAAGCTGGAGAAACTATTTTAGGATGTTTTGAAGCTACAGACTGAGATGCATTCTCTGAGCCACATGGAGAAGGCATCAGTGCTATGACTGAGTGTGTGACTGATTATTTAAACCTCTGCGTGGACAACTTTATCCCCCACCAGAACAGGGAAGTGCTTCTCAAATAAACTCTAGATCACCAGTGACCTGAAAGAACTACTTAACAAGAAAAAGTTTTCAAGGAGAGAGATGTATTGAGATGTGTACAAAGATAACTTAAAGTCAAGATTTGCTCCAGCAAAACAATGTAAGAGATATGAGGTCAGGGATGAAGAAGATCACAGGCTTTAAACAGAGGGAGGATCATTCAGATGGAAGTCTGGATAGAGCCAATGAACTGAAAATGTTCTTCGATAGGTTCAGTTTTGGAACAAGCTCAACATCTTCCTTTCTTGGCCCAACCCAAGCAGACCTCCACCTTCCCTTTATCCACAGTTTCCCTGTCTAACCTCAACTGTCTCACCTTTTACCTCAGTCATGGATCTCATTTCTAGCGCTATTCCATCATTTCCAACAACATCAGAAGAAGCAGGTATTCTCATTGCTTCCCTTCTCTACCTGTCGGTATCTAGCAGTCAGGTGAAGAAGTGCCTGGAGAGACTATACAGGAACTATGCAGCAGGCCAAGATGGTGTTAGTCCAAGAGTCCTTAAGGCTTGTGCAGATCAGTAATGTGGGATTCTGCAGCACCTCTTCAACCTCAGCCTCATCCAGGAGAAAGTATAAGTGCTATGGAAAACATCCTGCCTTGTTCCAGTACCAAAGACATCTCATCCTCTGGCCCTTAACAACTACAGGCCTGTTGCCCAAACATCCCACATCATGAAGACGCCATCATACACCTGCTTCAAAAAACCCACTGTCATCTGGACAAAGCAGACAGCACTGTGAGGGTCACGTTCTTTGATTTCTCCAGTGCCTTTAACACAATCAAGCCTTCATTACTGTGTAAAAAACTCCAGAAGACACAGGTGGATGCCTTCACTATCACCTGGATTAAGGACTACCTCACAAACAGACCACAGTTTGTGAGACTGAAGGATTGTGTCCGACCAGGTGATCAGCAGCACAGGAGCACCAAAGGGGACTGTACTCTCACCATTACTTTTAACTCTATACACCTCAGACTTTCAGTACAGGTCAGAGTCCTGCCATCTACAGAAATACTCTGATGACTCCACAGCTGGTGGATCAGAGAAGGACAAGAGACTGAGTACAGAGAACTAGTGGACTGCTTTGTGGCCTGGTGTGGGAACAATCATCTCATCTTCAATATGAACAAGACAAAGGAGATGATTGTGAATTTTAGGAAGAGCAGCAACATGCCAACACCCATTTCCATTATGGGAGAAGAAGTGGAGCTGGTGGAGGAGTATAAATACCTGGTGTTCACCTGGACAAAAGACTGAGCTGGAGACACAACAGTGATACTGTTTTTACGAAGGGACAGAACAGACTGATGTTGAAGATCTTTTATAAGTCTTTTGTTGAGAGTGTGATCACATCTGCGGTCACCTGTTTGGGGAGCAGTACCAGAGCAAGTGACATGAAGAGGCTGAACAAACTGATAAAGACGACTGGTACTTTTCTGGGGACTGGTCTGGATCCTTTTGAGTTGATTGTCCAAAGGATGATGTTTAAAAAAAATGAGAAACATAATGGAAAACCCTCATCATCCTCTTCATAATGCAGTAACAGAGTGTCTTCAGTCAGAAGCTTCTTCAGATCTGCTGCAACAAAAAGCGCTACAGGAGATCCGTCCTGTCCTTAGCTAGAACCCTCTATAATGACTCATTTAAAGGGAAAATAAGTTCTAATTTCCCTTTGGGGATTCGTAAAGTATGACTGAATTAAATTGAAATGTACAACAGTTTTGGAGAAACATCAACCTTTTTATCTGACCAGTTGTGAGCTGCTCAAGGGTTTGTTTTTCTTGTTGTTGTACTTGTGTTGCACCTACGCACAGTGATTACTTGGAATGACACCAGTGGGCTGCTTCCAAACAAAAATCAATACAGATTCAATGTGTGCCTGTTTTTCCCCTCACACTGACCCTGATGATCTTAAACCACAAAAACATTTGGCAATTCGCATCTTAGATCCTATTTGAAAGTAGTTCCTCAGGATGTAGCAGTATGAGTTCTGCCTTGCTGTCATAACAGAGTCTGAACTTTAAAAAAGCCAGGTTAAAAGTTGGCACTCTAATTTACAAGCGACACATTATCATAAAATCCCAATTAAGTCTCAAACCAGCAGGTCCAACAACAGGAAAACTGAAAAACCCCTCCCAGACCCCCCCTGCTCGTAGTCCACTGACTTCCAACTGTTTTTTCATCATCATGACGTTATAACTGCGCACAGGCACGTGCAACTCACTCACGAATCAACAAATAACTGCCCAATTGTTACTGCCACAAAAAAACGCGATTTAATCCGAGGACAACAAACTTCCACCATATTCAGACAGTCTATCAATTTATACTACGACACCCGGAACATATACTTAATTGGAATTAACGTGCATAAATTAAACTAGATTGAGATTTTTTTAAGTGGGAGCTGCTGTGATTCTAAATGTACCTTCCTTTAGACACTGATAAATTAGCAGCATGAGTCATATGGTGACATTTACAATGATTTTTAAGGAATTCTTGTTATAGCAGGATGAAGAAACAGGCCTGTGTCATCAGGTGAAGAGTGAGCAGCATCATCTTCATGTGAAATGGCTTCGGCTCCTGCCAGCGCAGTTTGATGAGGCAGCAATGTGTTGCGCTCACTTTCAGCGCTATTCTGCGCAGAAACCAATTTGAATGCGCGTTTTAAACTATAAGTCTCTGGGTTTCCGGACGGTCACACGTGGCCCGAACGGAACCGTGACTTTTAAATTGAAGAAAAGGAGGTCGTGACGTCTTTCACGCTCGAGGACACGGAGGAGTGGCGGAGGGGAGATAGATGGAGAGGTCGTCAGTTAGTGTGTCCGTGATAATGTAACTTATACTTGTTTTTCTACCTTCAACTCACTTTCGTTTCTGTTTAAAATAAAAACTAAACCAGTCCAGCGCTTGTTGGAATGACGTCCATTATACCAAAGCGGTTCTGACTGAACCCGGTTGGTCGCTGTCAATTCAGAACCACCATGACCAAGAAGAAGCACTTCTTTGAAACCACGCGTTTGTTCGTTCACGACACAAACTCAGAAAGTACTGAGACACGTCTTGTTTTAACCAGCTAGCAGCTAATTTAAAGTTTGTCCACTCAGCCTAGTTTGTGTCGGGAGGATAAACGCTCAGCTAGGCGGTGTGTCATCAGACAGCTGAGTCGACCCTCACTATCTGACTGTCCGAAATTTGATAGCTGGAAATCTAAATGAAACATGTTTAAAATTTATTTCACTAAACAAGCTAAGTAAGTGTTGTTTCTTACCTCAAACTAACCGCAAAGCCCAACTCCAGGCGTTAATGTAGGCAGATCGCTATCGGCGAAGTTGTAGCTGTGTTGTTAGTTGTACTCCTGCTGGCGACCACGGCACCGCCGCTCTGCTGCTGCTGACGTGACTCTGATAACACTGCATTTGCATATTAGTGACTCCCTCTGTGATTGGACAAACGATAATTTGCCAAAGTGTCACAAATCCGTTCAAAATTATAAGACGGTTCCTACAACACGAGCGCTCGAGAGGCTGTGGCGCTCCGACCAACCCAAAGGAGCAGGTGATTAAATCACATTATCAGCTGGAAGGTCGCTGTGTTGACATAGAGCATAAGATGGCCGCGTCCGAGCCACAGCCAATCCGGAGAGGTTTTACTTTTCGCACGAGGACCGGATTCTCTCCTACACGCGAACGTGACAGGTGCGCTCAGTGCAGGTAAACACTGACACCTAGTGGCTGCTTCACCAAACGACACGCCACTTCAATCATTTAAGTTTATAAAGTTATTTGATATTATAACCGTCATTTCTTTCCAGTTTGAGTTATTACACTACAAAAGCACAGGTGTTATTTATTTTACAAATAGCTTATGAGCCTTTTAGAATGCATATTTAACACTAAACAAGGCAGTGCAATAATACACCTGCAAAGTTCATATGATAAATCAAGATCTACCAACTTCAACCTTTTGATGAAAAAAGTAGTCCCTGCTTGTAGTAATAATCATTTTGTTGTTAAATCAAACCCACATAAAAACTGACATGCTCCCAGTTTATTATGAAATGAACAAATCTTTGCAGACAAAGTGACTTTAAAATAATTTATTGGTTTCAGAACAAGGATTTATTTTCCTTGTTATTTATGCAGAGGAGAAGGAACAGTTCCATACAAAAACACATCACTCATGTTTAATGATCCAGGCAGTCCAGATGACTGCATGGGATACAGTGTAATTAGTCCTTGCCTTTCTCAGAAGGTATAAAGTTTAACAGATTTTAGCACCGTATCAGCTTTGCTAACATGGTCTTTCTTTGTGGGATATGTTTGTTTGTTTTTTTAAGTCTCCAAGTCCTTCAACTAGTGCTGTCAGAAAGCAGATGAGCAACTTTAATAATAATCCAAATGTTTCCTTGAAAATAAAAACCTAAAAAAAAAATAAAAAATACCCACTGAGAGTCTAGAATGAAAACTGGACATTTAATATCGGAGCTAAATTATTGTACGTTAAAATTTGTGCTGCTCGATGACTAAGACTTATCAAAATATAATTTCCTCTTAAATTTGGAGAAGAAACCCTGCAATATTCTCCACAACTTGGGAACTTAAACTAAAAAAAAAAAAAAAAAAAAAAAAAAAAAAAAAAAAAAAAAAGAAAACCTTAGCACAGCAGCCATTATTTACACATAGCGCAAAAAAAATCTCCCACAGCATTTATAATGAACTCAAACCCACCAAATATAATTTGAGCTTAATTATGTATCTCATTTAAAACCATTTGTCCGCTCCGCGTTAAACATTTATATATTATAAGCTACTGAAAATAGTTTACACAGAAAGACAAAAGAAGGTTTCTTTGTCCAATAAGAAAGATAAAACCTATATTTTTGGGAGTGTCGAGGGAGAGAATGGGATTAGGTTTCATTCAGAGCTGTAATCAACATTCCCAGTCTGACAAACAAACAGTCCTCAGCCAGTTTCATCAAGTGGTAATTATCACGCGGTCCACTACACCTACCACGTGTAGAAAAGTGCTTTCCTTTCATGTGTCGTCTCTTTCTGGGACTTAAACTTACTGCCTAAGCAAATGTCTATGGACTGTAAAATTAATGAAATTACACTGATTGCATCACCTCGGTGATGAAGCTGATCTATTTGTCATAGTCAAATTACAGGTGATGTATATCTAGACATCCTTACTTTGTCGGGTGAGGTCTATGTTGCTTTTAAAGCTGAGAAACAAAGAGGACAGCAAAGTAACCCCAACCGTTTCAAACCCACTTCACACAAATGGCTGAGAGAAAACAGCAGCTTTGCATTTCATGGTTGTTTTTGTCTCCACCTTGTGGCAGCAGCAGCCCCAGTGCAGGTTCAGCTCTGAGGAGGACCATCGTCTTTACTGAAGGGCTGGGTAGAACCAGGCTTTACCCAAGATAACCCTGACACCTGCGTTCCCTTGTGGTGTTCCTCAGGTCGTCTCTAAGACAACAAAAAGAGAAAAGGTTTCACAGTTAACAGCCACACCAACAATAAGGTTTCTGCTTCCTTCTAGTTTAACCACAGAAATAAAACTTACTCTGTATGTGAACATCCTCTCCCTTGCTTCTTCATGCACTGCTGGGTTCCACGGAGAAAAACTAGAACCAGTAGAAAAGACTTGCTAAACACACAGAACCTCGCTTTCCTTTCAGATTCTCATACAAACAGGATTTCAGAACGTGTTTGTTGTAACAGTCAGAACTGGAACGTAAAAACAAGATCACATGACCAACCTTATTGCGTAAGGATCATCTATCTTGGGCTGGTCAAACAAATGGCTGTTGCATAGTTTAACACTGTCCACCACTTTGCTTTTGAACAACTGCACATCTCTATCATATCTGAAAGAGCAAAACATTGTGATATTTTCCATTTCAAAAGCAAATACAAGCAGTTTTTTATTTAAATGTTATTAATACAGAGAACAGGTCAGTGACTCTGCTACAAAGTCAGATTTAGGCTTTTACTCTCAACAGAAAATTAATATAAACAAACATCCATCAGTGAGCTTATGGATATTTTAAAGTTGTGGATTAATGTATTTTTTTTATTAGTTACATCAAGTACTGAGATAAAACCAGAAAAAAGATGGATGATCTTACAGAACTGCAGCCTCTGGGTTAAGTGGCTCTGTTGTGTTGATCTTGTAAAAAACTGTGCGTGCGTACATCAGGACTTGCCAGATGTGGTTGTGATTTCGTCTATAAGGAAAAAGACACCAGTTTCAGATTTTTAAATATTTCTATGCAGAAAAACAATAAAATTTAGATTGTTGCTTTCAACTGAAACATTTGTGATGACTGATATTTTATCACCTTCACAGTAACCAAAGATTAACACAACAATAACACACATGAAAGTTGCACTTTGTTTTTATTCGTGCCCTTGACAGTCACTAAAAATAGATTGTTACTGTGTCACTTTTACTTTCATTAACTTATAAGTAATTTCTACTCAAAAGGAACTGCTATGAAACTGCAGCTACATCCTTCAGAACCATGAAGAACTTGTTCCAACCCTCATTTACACTGGACGTGTCAGCGGTGCGTAACGTTTTACTCGCGCAATTAGCCACGCGTCCCTTCCCACCGGGAGCGTTTCAGACGCGTATCACTTGCGTAAAGCATTCCATCCAGCTGATCCCAGATGTGATGTAGTCAGTACATGCAACATAAAGCAGGGAGAAAGACGACAACATGTGTCCAGAAGGTATGTGGTTTATTTACTTACGGACTTCAAACCTTTCATAGGTACTGTATTTTTCGTAGGCTCGCAAACACCAATCTGCACATGTCCTTTTATTTGAAACTTCCGGGTATTTCACTTTCACGAACGTCTGATTTCCTGTTTGGTTCAAAATAAACTGCTGAGCTTGACGTGTAAAGGCCACGACACTATGCTTCTGAGACGCGTTGCATCGCGCTCGGTGGAAATGGTCCCATTGACTTTAATCAGCCGCGTATTATGTTTCATGACGTTACGCATCTTTTACACGTCTGGCGAAAAGAAGGGGTGAGGCTCTACAACAAAAATCAAAGCAGCATAACAACAACCGGCAGGGGCAAGAGGTTCAGTGACCTGACAGGAAAGCATCAGTACTGAGAGGTTTTTACAGAAAGATACTTGCCTCCATTTGGTGAAAGCTCTTTTGACATCAAGCTCTCCGGATACAGGGTCAACAAGAGGATGGAAGACTGGGATGTCGAACACCAGTTTCTGAAATCAAACAGGAAAAAATCTGAAGGTCTTTAACAGTCGAACATCTCTAAAATACTCTTAATAAAAATACATTTCAATCTCAAATATTGTTTATTACTTAGAAGAATTTCAATTTGCTGCAGTCAACCCCAAATATTTATCCCCAACTCCCACCCTCGAGGTCCATGACCAGACATGTTTTGGAGCTTTCCTTGCTCCAACACATCTGATTCAAATGATTGAATTACCACCTCAAGGGGTCAACAATCCTGCAAAAACCTGTTCATGGTCCCGTGTCAGGTAAACATCCAAAACATGCAGCACAACATACCCCGAAGACCAGAATCAGGGACCTCAGCTATAAAAATCAATTAGAGAACTTCCACATGATCTTCTTATACACTCACCTAAAGGATTATTAGGAACACCATACTAATATGGTGTTTGACCCCCTTTTGCCTTCAGAACTGCCTTAATTCCACGTGACATTGATTCAACAAGGTGCTGAAAGCATTCTTTAGAAATGTTGGCCCATATTGATAGGATAGCATCTTGCAGTTGATGGAGACTTGTGGGATGAACATCCAGGGCATGAAGCTCCCGTTCCACCACATTCCAAAGATGCGCTATCGGGTTGAGATCTGGTGACTGTGGGGGCCATTGTAGTGCAGTGAACTCATTGTTATGTTCAAGAAACCAATTTGAAATGATTTGAGCTTTATGACATGGTACATTACCCTACTGGAAGTAGCCATTAGAGGATGGTACATGGTGGTCATGAAGGGATGGACATGGTCAGAAACAATGCTCAGGAAGCCTGTGGCATTTAAACAATGCCCAATTGGCACCAAGGGGCCTAAAGTGTGCCAAGAAAACATCCCCACACCATTACACCACCAGCAGCAGCCTGCACAGTGGTAACAAGGCATGATGGATCCATGTTCTCATTCTGTTTATACCAAATTCTGACTCTACCATTTGAATGTCTCAACAGAAATCGAGACTGATCAGACCAGGCAACATTTTTCAAGTCTTCAACTGTCCAATTTTGGTGAGCTCGGTCAATTTGTAGCCTCTTTTTCTATTTGTAGTGGAGATGAGTGGTACCCAGTGGGGTCTTCTGCTGTTGTAGCCCATCCGCCTCAAGACTGTGCGTGTTGTGGCTTCACAAATACTTTGCTGCATTCCTCGGTTGTAATGAGTAGTTATTTCAGTCAAAGTTGTTCTTCTATCAGCTTGAATCAGTCGGCCCATTCTCCTCCTCTCAAAATTGCTTAAATCACCTTTCTTTCCCATTCTGACATTCAGTTTGGAGTTCAGGGGATTGTTTTGACCAGGACCACACCCCTAAATGCATTCAAGCAACTGCCATGTGATTGGTTGATTAGATAATTGCATCAAGGAGAAATTGAACAGGTGTTCCTACTAATCCTTTAGGTGAGTGTATCTGAACCTTGACAGAACCAGAACAAAGTAACTTTAAAATTTAATACAAGATCTCACAAATTCTGATTGAGAAAAACTCAGACTGGGAGAATTTTTTTTTATTTATTTCTAAGCAGTTTAAAAAAAAAATTAAAAAAAATAAATAAAAAGGGAACCAAGAAGAAAACTTACAGGACATTCTCCATCTGGATAGTTGTCTGGAATATACACGGTGAATTTGAAGACACCATCCTGGTACAAACCATGTCTGATGAATATGACTCCAAACCACACTACACATCAAGAGAGAATCTTTATTACCATCAGTTTCAGGTTGAATCTAACTGAACAAAGCAGATTGAACTCCGCCTGAGTGACACATGCACGTCTGATCTTACAGAAAAGGAATGTGTGTGTGATGATAGAAACTTAATGGGGTTCTTACTCAGTGCCGACTTGTAGGACGGCTGGACATAAATCCCAGGGAGTTTCTGTTTAACCACTAGTGTGCTGTAGGTCACATGGAAAAAAGCAAGTCAGTACATATGAAAAAACAAGCCCAGTTTATTTACCTTATAAGGCTGAATTTACAGTCTCTCTTATTTCAAACTACATGTTGAAATAAATCAACGTGAACAAAAAGTCTGAAACTGGACAAATACTCACAACTCAGCCAGCAGAGAGTACTCCAGGTAAAAAGGCCCATAGGAGGCGTGTGTGCCATTGGCTGAGTGTGCTGGTGTGCCCAGCGAAGCTGGTTTGGTTACTGGGACTGCATTCTTAGGAATCGGTGGAAGGTGCTTTTTGTAAGAAGTTCGAGGTGAGCTGGCTCTCTGCTCCATGTGCCCACTCTGCTCCTCGTCAGATCTCTGCCAAACCATAACAAGAACACAACAAAGACTGAAATAAGCATCTTTACAAAGCAGAAAAAAACATCTAATATTTAGCATAAGTGTGGAACCAGGAGTTAAGAAATGACCCCAGGGTTTAGAACCATGAGCTGGGACTAAACTCTCAGTTACACCGTCAGTCTGGTTTGCTGTTAACCACGTAGCTGAGTCACGCGCAACAACAGTCGTCATTGCATCTTCCTGATACAAAAACCATTACATAATATCACACATGCAGAAGGCAGCAGCAGCGGGAGGAGATGAGCTGAACGGAAGAGTTCCAACATGCTAGAAACCTGCATCGTCTTTAGTCTGCCAGGAATCTCCACAATGAGTATTCATCAGAATAGATGTTTTATTTGCATCAGTCTGAAGCAAAATTAAAGTCACATCTATACAAAAAGGACCTAATACTGAACATTCCAGCATCACTTGTGTAGAAACTGTACTGAGCCACTAATGTAATTTCCATTTTTAGAAAGAGACAAACCCTCAAAAACGACAGATTCTTGATCTGATTGTTCATTCTCTGCCACAGTAAATCCCTGTGTTTACATGTCTTGTTCCTGCATTTCATCACTTCCGGTAAATGTGTCTTCTTTGGAATTGTGTGGCGATATTCCATAAATATGAACATTTCAGACTTTATTACTGAAAATCTGTGAATCTCAGTTTATGTGGAAAAGTGTCAACAAGGCACAAATGTAACACTGTTATGAAGTATTAAAACAACATAAAAATTGCATGTTAGAGAGAGACGCTTAAAGAATCCAATGACTCAAGTTTTATGTGCAAAAATTAAATGGGTGCTGAATACTTTTTTCAAGATCTTTATGAGCGTGAGAAGGTGTTTTATTGTACCTTACGGCTTGTGTTTGCAGACATGCTCCAGAAGGGGTTCAGGTTCATTCCTCATTCATTAGTTCAGCTTGGAGTCCCTCTTGCAGGTCCCACGCCAAGTAGAAAGGGCCATCCACGGGTCCTACTGTGGCAAAATCTGCAGCAAAGAAACAAACACAAGAAAAAGCAAAGCTGCAGTTAGTATCACACACTAAAAACGAGGTCACATTAGCTTGTCAGTTTTTAGCCAAGCCTCAAGCAATCCTTCCAGATATAAACAAACTTCACACGAAAGTTTACAGCCACAAATATATGATGTGGAAGGAATGCTTGTTTGTACCATTGTAGCTGTTTCATTATACATTACATCTGCTTGATTTTTATCTCGAAGAGTTGGTCAGCTAACAGCATAATAAATAGCGCAATAAAAACTGCAATATTTCTGACTAGCACAGCAAGCTATGAGCTCAATGCAGAGTTACAGTAACAAACAATGGAAAACTACGGATAAAAATAATGACATAATTCGACCTGAGACCAGGAAATAAGGTTGAACACTAACTTGAATGATACAGCTGGAGGAGCAAAAGCCACAGTTTCACGTTAAAAAGCTTATTTTTCTCACTGATTTACGTTAACTGCAGCATTAGCTTACAAGCTTTAGCTGACGTTGCTAACTTGAATAGTTCTTTAATTTCAGAAAGCTTAGTGATTTAACTCACCGTGGTTGGCTGAGTTCAGTAAATGTCCCTTTGATAGTTAACTAAACTCGCTGCAGACTAATTCTTTAAAAATATATATTTAACCTGCCACTCCGTCAAGTGTACATTACGGCTGGATAGCGAATGCTAGCTAACTATATAATTTGACAGAAAAAAACAGAGTCCAATCTAACCTATTGAGGGGCGTTTAAAACGCCTAACCACGAAATCTCATTGGTTGATGGATTTAAAACTTTGTCACAGTTGATTTGCTGGCGTTCCTGTCATTCATGTGGAAACTTGTTATCTTAAAGAGAAACAGCAGCTGTGGAAAAAGACTGTAACCCAGTGAATCAATCGATATATGCTTAAATCAGTGTTATTACCAACATAGCTTTTGAAAAGTTCACTAAAAACATGGGGTTCTGATGTTACATGGAAAGTATAAACTTTGGGCTATAAAAAGTGGCTGTATTTTTATTTCAAAACAAAGGAAGAAATAATAAAGGCCCGATATGCTGATAATTGTTTTTCTTCCACCCTGTAAGCTACTACATCAAATATTTAACTAATTTAAAAAACTAAAATCCTCATTCCAATTCATTTGGGTGTTAATCTTTTTGACCTCGGTATGCGTTTCAGATTTACCAAATTCTGTTAGTGGACTAATTAGTAAATAAAATACTAAAAACTTTGTATACAATGTCCTACTTCAACTTGTCTGAATCATTCTTCTGTTTATGTGTCAACCAAAATCAAATAAAGTAAACAAGATCATATGTATATATTACAATCATATTTACGTATATATTAAAAGACATTTAAAACTGTCAAGATCATCTGCAAGTGCCTTGGGAAACTTTAAATAAAGACAAAAATAAACTCTTTTATGTTGCCTTTTCGGTGTATTAAGCAAAGTCCCTAGAGGTTACGATGGATCTAAACCATCTGTGTCACACATTTCTTTGGTTTTCACCACGCTTCATTGGAGGTTCATTCTCTTGATTGATTGATTCCTGGCAATTACTCCTAATTAGTTTTTTTTGGGGGGGTGAAAGGAAAAAAACTAATTTAATGCATGGATGGTTGCACTAATTGGAAGAAATGACATTGTCCAAGTTTCAGAGTAAATAAAAATTATTGACTCTGTTATTGTTATCTGATTGTATATTGTCCCAAGTATACTTCACTAACAAAAGCAATTACTGTCCCACTTCTTTATTGGGGCAGCCGACACTTAAAGGTCATCATCACTTTCTTTGACGCTCACAAATCAAAGACCACCTCAAAACAAACAAGTTTATGCCTGTTCTGCCTCCATTGACATTGAGATGAACCGTCTGACCCCAAACAAGGATGCAAGTATCCACACCAGTGCTTCTGTAATGAGTTTTTTTGTCTATGCCGTTGATTCTTTATCTAATCAATTATTGTGACCTTGTTTGGTCAAACAAATATGGTAATGACTGTAATTAAAGTGTGAAGATTCGATTGTTTAATTGAATATGTGACCTGTTTGAGTTAAATTTGCTTTGATACTGAAAAATCTGAAAGTTAGCTGTTTGCAAACATAAAACAATATTTATTTCCATCCCTCGTTTTTATTTTACGTGAAAATATTTACGGCGATATCTGCACTTAGCATTCAACGCTAAGATGTACGTCCAGCTGGGAACAACACAGCAAAGAGCACCGTCGGATTTATATATTTATACTGTATATTTGCAACGCACATCAGTGTAATGGGACACTTTATTGTTTGATTGTTCCTTTCTGAAAGATTTATACACTGCAGGTTCAGCAGAAATTTCCACCTCTCATCTGCAGCTGGTGCCAGAATTCAAATTTAAGATGAAATATGTTCCCTTCTGTCGGTGCATTTCTTTAGAGGATTTTTGAGCTGCTGATTCAGATCTGCAATCTGGTTTAAATGACAGTTAAATATTACAATTGGCAGTCCCCGGAGAAATCTGTTTTGACAGCTTATGGATAAAAAAAGTGAAAACGGATGACTCCACATAAAAATAATATGTAATAACAATGTTAGTTTGGATAAGGAAAGCTAAATCTAGATTCAAATATAATATTCATTGTAGAAATATGAACGACTTGGGAGTAAAGGTTAAAAAAAGAGAAACATCAGGGAAAACCTTCATATAGCAACGGTCGTCCTTATCCCTGAGGCTAAGGCCTGGCTAGATCCTAATGTAGAGCAATTATTTGCTGTAATGACTGCAGTTCAAATAAGCCTGGAGATTTTATTAAACCAAATGAGAGAATCATTGAATCACTGTATTATCATCTTGTGATTGACAGTGACAAGTGTTGGGCAGACTCGGATGTGAGCATGATGAAGAAGCTCTCGGCAAAGCTCTCGATAATGTTACCCCTGATAAAGTTGCCTGGAAAAGCTCAGCCAACATACGGAGAGAGAAAGCTCCTAGCATATTAATTCTAACTGTCAGATCCCTCCAGTGGAAAAAGAGAAGAAGAAGGAGGAGGAAGAGAAGGGGGGGGGGGTACCTAGTCTGGCATGCAGCCCTGACTGCCCCTCCATTCAATTGCTGGGATTTTACAAAACTAATGAAAAAGAAATCCATTGCGCTGATCATATGCATAGATTTCTCTTTCTAATCACGATGAAATGGAAAGATTCGTAATAAAAGTAAAGGTCACTCGCTGCTGCAGCTAAGCTTTCTAAGCTGCAACCTTTGTGAGAGCAGTTGTCGGGTTCCGGTGATAAAATAAAACAGAGGATAAGATGCCAAGTTTGAACCCAACAGAGGTCAAGAGGTTAGATACTGCAACCAAACTACTGTACTTCAATCACATGGTTTCTTTCTTCTAACGTTAAGCAGCACAAACAGTAGATCTAACACTCTGTGTCCGGTAAATCAAGGTTAAAGGTCAGCAACACAGTTCTCTCTGGTGTGTACTGGTACAGCTAGTGTATACATTTCACATGGATTTGTCTTGTCTAGACTAGTTAATAAAACACCAGGAGATATGAACATCCGCCTCTTCGTTCCTCAGCACTTCTCTGTATGTAGGTCACCGAGGCTTCTTCAGGTATATAAGCAGTGGAGCTCCGGGGTGGAGAGAGGCATGTCTCACCTCTGAAGGACATTCACAGCATTATTATTGCCCTCTGCGACTTCCAAGTTGAGCTTCGTCTTCATATGCATCATGCATTGGCATTTATTAGTGCCATGCACTAAGTACAGGCCATGTTATTGAATTTGAATATCACCTCCAAGCCACATTCACCGGGCCCGGAAATATATTATATTAAGATGAAGCAATCTCATTTAATAACACCCAAACTAATAAAAGGAGAGCAGATTGGAAATTAAATTTATGAGTATTGCTTGGCAGAAGGAGTGATCCAAAAAAAGCCTAGCTTGGTCTGTCATATGCAGATATTTTCTCTGTCTATAATCCCAAGCGTTGGTAAAATTTCAGACTTTTTCCTTATGGAGAACATGTCAAGGAGCCGCCATGTATGGATGCATATGTGACGAAAGTAGAAAGCGATGCTGCGATCGTCGTCCAGCAAACTGGACTGGAACAATTACCCACAATTCAGAGAAAAAACAAATCTTTAAAAGATGACAAAAAAACTTTCATTAAACTAAATGCAAACTGGAGCTCCACTGGTGAGTCAGTCTGATGCCATTGTTTGTAAAAACTGCTGCTTGGTTCTGGTTTTTATTTCTTTTTATTTACCTGCGTTTGATTAAAAGTTGCAGATGTGAGTCACTAAATAGAATATGAAAGATTAGCACCATCAGCTGTTTGAAAGGACATTTTTTTTCATCAAAACTTTCAGAGACTATCACCTGAAGTGCCATTCGTCCAGCGACAGTTTTATCCGTCTGCACCAGAACTCGGCAGCTCAAATTAAAAAAATGTCACTTGTTTGTTTTACAGACTCTGTTTGACACGAGCCATCGTTTTTTACCTCTCGTGTCATTGATGGACAACATTTTGCAGGTCAGTGCTTCCGCTTTACATGTGCACAAGCATATAAATATAAATATATATATAGATGTATAAATATAAAACTGCTTTTTTGGCAAGACCAGCACCAGACCCGGCCCATCTGTGTGTAAACGTTGACTCCCAGTAGAGCTGTGACTGCCACTCACTGCCCAGTCCACCTCGTGCCAGCCATTGATCGCTTCATATATCTTGCTCTGTACTTCCCAAACCTTCATCAACAGATGCGGCAGCAGAATTGATTAGCGGCGAGTCGATGATCAAATCTCTTTGGAAACATTTTTTATTTATGTGTGTGTTTATGTGGATAGCTTAGAGGGCCATTAGTGGGATTACCTTTGAGGCTGGGCTGCACAACAGATGTTCGAGAACGGCTCAATCAATTTGACTTACAAGAGGCCGTGGTTGCCGGAAACAAGTGATAAGTCTAAGGGGGGGGTGTCGTGGTGGTAATGAACAGGTACAGCAGAAAAAAAAACCACCGACAGAGCAGGTCCATCATTAAACCTTGTCTCGGCTCCTGCAAAGGTTACATAGAAGTTTTATTACAGTTTTATATTAAATAAATAAATAATCAGGATTAAACAACAAAAAAAAACTGCTGAGTTCCACTTTTGTCCATTTAATATATCAAACATGTTTACTGTGAAACACATTTATGAAAGGAATTTCGTTGTTATCTAAATTGCATAACTGTACACACACGGTGTTTGCAGTCAAATCCCCGCTAGCTTCCAGAATGGCCCGTTTTCATTTGAATTGAAATGTGGGCGGAGCAGCACATTTAATTAAAGGAGCATCCATATTAAATTCAAATTAACGTATGATATGGATATATTTTTTCATTATATTTAAATAATATCAGTTCAGCACAAAATTAAATGTTTCAAGCCAAGATCATGTTCTTTCATTCTTTTCAAAAATTTTCCCCCTTCTTTTCCTCCCATGAATCAAATGTGTTGCGGAGTCTCACAATCCGCCTTTCAAGTTCATGCTTATGCTTCCTTATCAGCAAACCCATTAAAATGAAGTCAGAACACAGAACGGTATTTAAAAAGTTTAAGTGAAACAATTTGCATGGGGAGTGTGTGAAAAGGCTAATGCATTCTTTCGCTAAGCCTCACAATCGCCGTCATCCGTTTTTTGGCTCTGATTGTTTTCCACATGGATGCTCTCATTCATTATTGCAAAATTATAAACATAAAGAATATCTCTGTATTAATATTTCTGCTTTTTGTGAAAGCTCAATCAACCATTATGTCCTAATTTTTTCTCTGTGAACCTCATTTTTTATTATCTCGCTACTCAAGGAATGGATGTCCCAAAAGGGATTTATTTCATTTATCGGGATTATTGAATTAAACTAAACGAGACACTTCCCACAAGCTGAACGGAGGAACCTTACCCGCTTACAAAAAAAAAGAAAAAGGAAGGCCTGCTCCTCACTTCTATTTAGGCAAACACATTAAGCAGCAAATGCCTTTTGTGGGCTGAGCCCAGGTTACTGCATAATTTATTTGTTCATTAAGGGAAAGCACTGAAAGTGCTTGAGGTAAGTGGAAAAGGTCGTGTATTGAATGGATCTTTAATTAAGGTACTTTGCAAGCACAGTTACACGACTGATGACATATGCATCACATTTGTTTACAAGCAGAATTAGCAGTCAGAAAAGACAATAACTACAGAAAAGCCAGATTTAACAAAGCAGTTATTTAAAACAATAAAACTGTTTGTGAGATTTAAATAGAATTATATATTTTGGACTTTGAAATTATGAGTTCAAATATTTATTAATAAAAAGTAGTGGTGCATAATTGTCAGGAAAAAGAGAATAAATGTAAAAAAAAAAAAAAAAGCTCCAAGAGATTTTTTCGGAAGTTTTGCTGTTATACTTGTGTTTTGCAGCAGATGGCAGACTGTTTCCACTGATGAACAGTCCCACCACCAGCACATGCTGAACTCCCGTAACCCGCTGCTGTGATGTTCCCAGACCTCGCTGCTCTCGCCTGTGAAATGCATTCCCATTAAAAAGGCATTTTTAAAGCTAACGCTAGTGCTATAACAATCATCTCCCTGAAGCCAAGCCTACGCACACACATGCACGAGTTCGGCACTGCCACACAGGCAGACATGTGGTGGCTGCCACAAACAAAAGCCCCGCGATCTTCTCTTCCCTCTCTCCACATGGTTACAGGCCAGCCTGCCATAGCCAATTACACCCACAACCCAGTGTGTGAGGTCTCACAGAGACCCCAATCACCACTAACAAGATCAAGGCTAACTCTCTCTCACATCACAGGGATTACAAACACATACACCTGCACACATGTCTGTCTGTGTGTGTGTGCAAACATTCTGTCCCCTCTCTTCACCAGGCCACTCCTCCCGTGTCTCTCTCACTGAAATTATAACACATTTGGAGTGTCTGTGGAAAACATACAGCTACAAAAATAACAGGGTGACAATAACAGTCATGTGGTTTGCTTCTCGCGCTGTGTGACAGAGTTCATGGGATTTCTTTGGGGTGACGCGTTGTGTCAGAGAGTTGCGTATGAACGGGTTCGATATTTAGCAAACTTGTAAAATAAATAAGCCTTTAAAACGAGGTTATTTTTCCCACTTTGTGTTATCAGTTGTTCTTTGAGGTTCTCTGTCTCTCCTTTTCAAACAGCCCAGGTATCTGATCTCATGTTGTCCAAATCAGTCACTGTTGATTACAAGGGCGTACATTTCACCCTTCTTATCAGACCTGGCAGATGCAGACAGGTTGGATGGTTGACAGAAAGAGAAACTCTACCCCTGTACTCTGATACAGCCATCAATACCCATGAGGCCGTGTGTCATGCAGCCAGCATCCTGAACAGAGGTTCGCATACCTCCTCTGATGGGCGTCCTCAGTGAGAACCCGCGCTTCATGTCCTCACACCAAGCTCTGATGTGGCAGCTTGCTAAATAATTTGTGCTTCTTTACCGGGGTCATTGGATAGAAAATCTGGCCTTTGAATAATTAATTAAGACACAATCTGAGCAGCCGACTTCTGTTTCCTCCCAGTTTCAGGCAGATTGTCTGCTCCTGTACCCGGCTCTTATACCGACTTGCTGTCTAATTCATCTAGATTGAAACCTCCAACATAATTATGCAGCAGACAGGCTGGTATTAGGAGGATGTCCCGAGCATGACCTGCATGGTATTGAAAAAGAAAACCACACAACAGCCACAGAATCTCTTTTCAATTTGAGGATAAATATAAAACAAAAGCCTATTACCACCGCGGCTGTGTTTAGCTGCGTAATTGTTCTTCATTATTCAGAGAACATTTGATACAGCAGCGTAGGTTGAAAGAGGAGCAGTTGCTCGAATAAAGCTGGATATGAGATCTTTTATTGATACATCTGTGTCTCTGATTGATTCTTACAAGTGCTGACTGATAAAACCGAAGCCGGATTATCAATCTGTTTGTGAATGCTAACAGCACTGCTCAGGCAGCTGCATTCACAGTCTGCAGGAGGTTGTTAAAACGGGTTTGTTGCTGAGAACTCTTTGGTTTAGAGCGAGAAATTGGCAGGAAGAATCTTGCAGATGTTAGTTATGATCCATTTAGATAAAAACATTTAACATATCAGGAGATTTTATTTAGTTGTTGCTGTTAATATGAATAAAGGGAGAATGTCTGAAGCCCCTGTATACACAAAAAGAATGAGATTACCTTATTATTTCAATGTACACATCTCTCTCTTCAATACAAATCATTTCTCTTTTGCTTATTTTCCTCTTTAAAAAGTTTCAAACAACAAATTAACAAAAAAATTGTATTAAATGTCTGTAAACTGAAACAAAATTGCTGTTCTTATTGTTTTGTGATAGAAAGTCTGTTTAGACACACTGAGGTATGTGAGTATAACTGGCTAGTGGCTAGATAATTAGCTTTTTTATCTATTTAGTTGAGTCTCTGCACAGAGAAGCTAATTGTTTAACGAGTTTCTCATTTTTGTGTCAACTTAAACTAACACCAGTTATTTACATGAATCTTTTATGTTTTATGTACTCATTAAACCACATTTAAGTCTAATTAAAATCTGTCTGAGCCAAAACAGGATCTGTCTGTTACTGAAGAGTTTATTATAAATAAACAAGCAGAATTGTGAAAAGCTCTCTCGCTATATATATATTTATAACATGTTAACTTCTACCCCAGTGGTCTGGAGAAATATGAAAATAAACCCAGTTTTTAAATTATGTAAGCTTCAACTTATTTACCTGATGGATGCTAAATATATTGTCTCAAGTTTTACACTGTGACGTGACTTAAGACTTGAAATACACTTGTTTTTTTTTTCTTCAAAAATCTGTCAAAATAGTTGTGAATGATTAACATACTGTATCTAGAGATGCACCAATACCGATACTGGTACCTGGGTATTGGGGCCGATACCACTCTAATGTACTCGTATTGGTATTGGTTAGTTAACCAATACCATGAACCGATACATAAAATGTCCAAACTTTGTAATAATTTCACAGAATTTTTTTGTTTTGTGTTCAATTTTATTAATATTATTATTAATAATCAAATTAATCAATAATAATCAATCAATTCTATTAATAATCAAAACAATCTTAGACTTCTATTAATGTTTACAATTTGCACAGTTGCACTTACTTCCTTTCTGTTAATGTTGCTTTACAACAGTGTGTTTTAAAGAACTAATGCCACAACCACTAAACCTCTCCAGAGGACGACTTTAACAGATGCAGTAATGTGCATTTTATTTTGGACTCCTGTCACTATGTTCAGACAGTTATTCTTTCTTCCACTGATATATATGGTACGTCTAAAAATCTCAAACAAATTAGACAACTTTAATAAGGAAATCCCCACAGAACCCAGAGTGTTTAAGCGTGACCCATGCCAGTGGAAAACACTTTTCTAAATCTGGCAGTTTTACTGGCCTGCATGTGAAATCAGACACCTATAGTCAGGCCTCTGTCTACGAGGCTTAACTTCATTATTTTAGTCCCCAGAATCAAGACACTGAATCTTCTGTGTGCAATTTTTAAATACCTCCCCATCGCAGCAAATTTAACTACATTTAGCTCATCAATGGTAACCTTCCACTTGTATTTGAATCTTTGCATCGATTTACTTTCATATTTTGTCCTACTTCACTTGTTTTGTAAGAATGGGATGTATAGCTGTGGCTGGTAGCTCCAGATAATTCTCCATCATGGTTGTCAGGGTCTGTGTCCTTTTAGAGGAGGCATGAGAGATAGGGCTATAAGTCTGGGGTGTATGGTAAAAAGGACAGAAAGAGACAGAGCTCTTTAAAAAAATACACCAAGACAGGAAGAATGACACTTAGCCCTTAATCATCTCTATGTCTGCAGGGATCCCCTGTACTTTAGTGTCTATTGCAGATAATGGTCTTTCCTTACTTGACAGCATGTCTTTGCCGAGCCAGAGCTCTGTTTAAGTGTATCAGGGTGACAAAGCGCCGCTAGATTCGGTGGTGTCACAGCTCATCATGTAGTGACATTGCTGACAGCTGTGGTGTTAAAACAGTAAGGCTGTTGAATGAAGTTAGAATAGATTCTAGTGCACTAGACCCAACTTCCATAACAATGCATTCCCTTGGGATTGTGCTGCAATACACAATCCAATAACACCAGCTGGAACCACTGGACGACAGGAAGGGGAAGTAATGGAAATCTGGGAGTGCAAACCAAAATGCTGCCTCAGTTATTGGAGCACATGGCTGCTTGGGTTTCAGGAGAAAAACCAGAGGCAAAAAGAGTACAAGAATGACAATGTTGTTTGTGGGTTAGAGCTCTCACGCGCTATAGAGCCTGGCAGGCTGTCCAAAATGTGCTGGCACTTTCCTATATAAAAAAAAGTTGGAGGAAAGTCTCAGCCATCAGATATAACCACACCATCTTGAATCTGTCCAGCCCAATCACTGCTCGTCTACGAGTCTGTCAGAGGAAACATACCCCTTGCCAGATCATCTGCTAGTTTTAAGGGACTTCCTGTTTGTTGAAATAGTACAGACAAATTGTATAATGACAAATGGTGGGCCAAGCATCGTGGGAGCATGCTGTCTCTGGACCTCAAACTCAGTTGCAACTAATTTTGCCTCAGCCCTAAAACAAGCAGAACAACATGACAATGAGCAGGCTTTGTCTGTTTCCATGCAGAAAAATGTTTCTGAGGTTTGGCTGCTGTGAAGAGAGCTAAACTTGTAGCTATCCACTTTTAGCAGGGCTGTGAACAGTTTTTAGAATAATCCAGTTTAACGTGAACATAAAAAGCTTCTTTTTTAAAACTGTTTTATTTTTAAAGTTGATGTAGGAAGAACCCAATCTTAGGACAGCTGACTGGGTTTGGTGCCACAGTGTGTTTGAATGAGCTTTGAAGCAAATACATTTCTGAGACATGAATGAGGATCAGGAACTTAAATTGTTATCCAGAGGTTTATAACAAATACAATTTGCAGCTCTAATATCCTAGAATTATATATTCGCCATTACTTTTTACTCATCTTAAAGAGGCCATTTCACACAAATTTCATGACTTTGTGGATATTTCTGAAGTATTCACTTGTAATATGAAAAATTTTATATCTAAAAACCATTAGGAAACACTGATTAACAGACCTTTCAATCTATCTGTGTCAAGATTTGGCTGGTTTTGTCAGGCTTCGGGCAGCAACTCATTAATATTCATTATTCGAAATTGCTGGACTCTGATTGGCTAACAAACTAGCCTATGAGAGCACGGCTTCCTGTTTTCTGCCCCGCTGCACATGGCAAGAGCGCACCAAGTCTCTTCCAGTTTGATACGTGTTTATGCTAACAGCTTTTAGCCAGTAGCATGCTAGGTGTGGTTTCAACTGCGGGAGCTGCCGAATACCAACGAACAAAGGAGTTGTGACGAAACAAATACAGGCTGTTCGAACTTGGGAGAACTCTGGTTTTATCGCCACCTGGGTAGTTTGAGAGATAAAAACTGAAAGAGAAGTTGTTGACCTGTTTTCACACCCACTATGAAGGTAAGAACACCTGTGGAGCTAAAATATTCTACAGAAAACTCAGAAAAACCGTTTTTAATGGAATGGTCTTTTTAAAGGAATTTTTCAAAGATTTTAAGTGTGTTTCTGTCTGAAAGTTATGAATAACATCTTCCTGAATGACCTCAGTTTGGAGAAATAGAGTTTAGATCTAATCGGTTTGAGAAGCTAATAGCTAATTCAAACCAGTTAAAACCAAAATGAATTGCTGCCACATTAAAATAGTATTAAAGATTTTTAAATATTAACAGCAGTTCATGCAAATGTTATTTTATAGACCATTACACCATCAGTTTAGGATGACATGGTTATTTTGAACACTACCCCTGGATTCAGCAGAAGTGCTACATTTAGCTGCTGCTGATTTTCCTGCTAGTAAATAACCATTCATTTTTATCTAATTGTCACACAAAACTGATGATAACAATCTCTGCCCTGACACACTCAGGGCTCAATAAAACATTTAGAAGAATTATAACTTTTTTAATGAATCATGATTCAAATTTCTTTTGACACTTTTAAAGCAAATATGAATGTTTTTGTGACCTTTTGGGTGAGTCTCAATTTTGAAACCGGTAGTGACGAAAGACAGGAATGCAGCTTGTTGTTTACATCTTGAATGGACATTGAAAAGCGTTTGTGAGTTTATGGTTTTGTTGATAAAATGACGAAATGCAGTAAAGTCGGTGGCAACACTCGTTCATTAATGTAGTTCCCTAAATCAGACCCAGAAAATGATGAAATCATTCACGCAAAAATAAAAGACTTCACAAGGACCAAACGTAGATGTTCTGACTCAGTGGGTTGGAATTCAATCTGTTGAAAGAATTCACCTGAGCAGCAACACTTGAGTCAAACTCATTTTCATGCAGCAGATCCACGAGTTAAACATTAAATATAACATGAAACATTTACAGCACAACCTTTAATTGACCTCTCGCCGGCCCCTCCCCCAAAACGGCTATTGTCCAATCCCACGTCATAACAACTGTTACTATGTGTGTAGCTCCGACAAACATTGACTCCAAGCAAGACTGTGAAGCCGTACGCCCATGTTATTTGTAAATCAAACACTGGATATGATGAGGGTTACCAACTCCCTGAAAAATAAATAAGGGACACCTCGCTTGCGGGGCCGGTTTGGAGCTAGAATTGGGTCTTTAAGTTTGTACATGTAACTTACGTTTTTTTTAGTCTCAGATTGTTTTTATTGGCAGGTAGAAACACAAGGAGGAGAGTTTTTTTCTGCCTGTTCCGAGAGCAGAAACTCCCTCTGGCTCTATCAGCTGTTCTGCTCCGTGGCCCATCTAAGTAAGGGACCTGTCCGAACTGGACTTGATGTCAGCCCAGGTGGCGGGGTGTCAACATGAAACTCCCTAAAAGAACCTTACGTTTTTTACATTTAACTTTTGGTTTTGTACACATAACCTATGCTTTATACTTGTAACTAAAGTTTTGCACATGTAACTTTTGTTTTTTCACTTTGTAATTTATTTCTGTACGTGTAACTCATGCACACATTTACAAAATAGTTTCAAGTTACAGGTTTCAAAACACGTACAAGTTACAAAACATTTTTTACCATATTTGGGTTGGCTGGAAGAACCAATGAGTGGCTGAGTTGGACCAACAAATACTGTTTCTCAAATTTTCATCCAATCATAGTGAGAGGAGGGTAGAGCGCTGCACACTGCTCACAACCAAACTTGATTTCAGTCATTTCATTTCAGTCAATTTATTTTCAAATGACACATAAAAGGTGTTTGTTGGTTTGAATAAAATTTTTTAATTAAAGGCATGATATATGATTTCATTTTAAAACACTTTTTTTAAAACTGCAAAAAATGCTCTTCATATACCAGTGGCAATTTACATTTTAGGAGTTCTTAAACTAGACCAAGTAATGATCATTCTTTCTACAGCGAGAAACCCAGAGAAAACCTCATCCAGTCAACTTCCACGGTCCATCCAGGATAATTGGCTTGTAAGCAAAGCTTCCGTGTTCCAACACCTCCCCCTCTGTGCGTCCCCTTCGTGTACACACAATGCTCATTCTGGCCTATAAACAGGAAGTGAGCTTGCGCAACTTTGTCGCACCAACAGATAAATAGATTGCGCAAGCTGCATTAGCCGACGTGTTTGTTTGGTGAAGCATCAAGTTTGACTTTAGTTCAGATAAGCTTCCCAAAATGAATCGAAAACGCAGAGCTGTTGTAGAAATAGCAACAAGAAAGATGAAAGTCGACGAAGAGCGTGCCAAAAGTCGAATCTGCATTGGAGCTGCTGCATTTACACGGTGGCGTCAACTCAAAGAAGCCAAGGGCTTGTTAACCGATGCGTTGGTTGCTGATTTTCTTCTGGACAGGTAAGATCAGGTTGTATTTTGTGTTACCCAAGTGAAGCTGGAGACCGCGAATGTGGCGGAGACCCAACAAGACCATGCTGGCTGCACATGCCTGTGTTATTGAGGCGTGGCTTAGGGGGAGAGCTTGAAGCAAGGGGTGGGACTTTTCATTTTGCAATAACGCCCTCTTGAGGAGCGCTCACACAATCGTATACCCTGCCTTTAACTTGATGTAGTTATGTCTCACATTTTCCCTACATAATAAATACATGTTGTGTAAACACAATTTATATGAGCTTCCTCACTGGGATACTTCTTTTTTTTTACTTAATTTTTTTAATATTTGAAACTGTTATTTGTGTAAGTAACATTTAAACTGTTGTGACAGCTCTAGTTCTGTTTAATGAAAGTGTGAAATTCCAACTTACCATATTTGGTGGGGGGAACAGCAGCAACAAAAAGATTTACAAGTCAAGATATAAAAGACACCTTTCAGTTTCATTTATTTAAAAGGAAACAAACTAACTGCTCACTGAAAACAAAAAATGACTTTTCACTGTAAAAGGCTGCAACTGAAGTAAATTAGGGATAAAAACAAGGAATGACAGAATTTTGAGATGACAGACTGAGGTGGGAATCTTCTGTAAATTGTAACTGTGAACTGAGACAGATCTTCAGGTGGTGCCAAACAAACTGGTTGATTTATGAGTTTTTGGATTTTTCGTAACTTCGAACACCAAAAACATGTTCAGGTACAAAATAAGATTCATTTAATGTACCTTCATTAAAATGCATGTCATTAAATGACTGTCTGTGGTTCAGCTGGAAGGGCTTTACCAGCTTCTTCCTGTTTGGGGACCTGGTGCTGGTCTTGAGTGGTCATTTGGTGAGAGACGGGGTCACACCCTGGACAGGTCACCAGTTCACCACAGGGCCACACCTAGAAACAAACATCACTTCACACACACACATTCACATCTAGGGGTTATTTTTAATCACCTTCAACCCAACATGCTTGTTTTTGGTCTATGGTGAAGTTCCAGGAGAAAATCCATGCAAACTGGTCTCAGTATCTAGACAATAGCTTTTAAGTGCTTGGAGTGAGATATGTTTCAAAATTTTAATAACCTTCATATCACAAAATGAACATCTTCAGCAGCCTTGTTTGAATAAACCACAGAGCTTCTATGTGGCTGGTTAACCGTGTAACTAAACTAACATGAATGTTGAGGTAATCTACTTCCTCCCCTGGCCATTAGCAGGTTGTGAACATTCTCTAAATCTAGTCCAGTCCTCATTTTCCAGATCTCTGCTCGCACCAGGCAGTGAGCATTTAATTTGCTTGATAAAATGTGGCCACCATTTACTGCAGCAGAGATTTCATATATCACAGAAACAAGCTTGATTTCAATAAATGACTCTATACCAAATACCAAAGAATAGTTTAATGTGGAGAAACCTTTTTTTTTTTTGCAGTATTTAACATGTGTATCGAAGGATAAGGGCAGCTTGCAGATTGGGAACAGAGTGGGTTAGATTGTGCGCCCCCCCCCCCCCACCACCAAAAACAAAAATAACAGACATTTTTAGACATCTTCAGTGTTCCTGTCCGACTTCATGGACTTCCATATCGAAAGGATGTCCCTCTATATATCCCTGTACCTCCTAAAAAGCATCTAGCTCTTCAATTGTTGCACAGCAACTTATCACACAATGGCTCAGTAAATAAAATATGTGTTAGTACATTTACGCCGTGTAGCACAGGGTGTATTTTATTTTTATGGTGACACATTTTGCTCATGATGGAGGGCGAGTGTGAAAAAGTTGAAACGCCTTCATAAATCATTCCCTGTGTTCTACCTCAAAAATAGTGCTCACATGATAAATGCTAGTTTACTGGAAGCATTTTAACTCTGAACAATGAATCTATGCTTGCTTGAGTGTAAGTGCACGTGTTTGTGTGTGTGTGTTTGTGTGTCTGTGTGTATCAAATCTGGAAGCATTTTATGGTCAGCCGCAGAGGCCCCTGTGATTGGACAAGCTATGACACTTCTGGTCTTAAAAGACTTTGCACAACAGCGAGGGTATCCACGAGTCATCCTGACATTTGTGGGATTAAAACTTTTTAAAAAAGAAAAAAAATTCTGAGTTTTCACCACAAAGTTCAAGCTGCGTCTGCAGACTGCTGCTATCTCATGATTCAACTAAGTAAATTATCATTGTGGTATTTAATCAATACCTTTGGATTGCAGGAGCTTGACACCCACTAATCTTGAAATAGATTTGTCATTGTTGTTGGAAGGTAACTCTGAATCATCTGACTGACTCTGTGTGAATTAAACTTGAAGGAACATTCTCACACATGAACTCCATAAGTAGCTTCACACAGGCCATAACAAGGAAACAAAAAAGACAAAACTGATGCACAACACTGTGCGATGTTTCATTACTAGCCTGAGTTTTTGTGCAACTCAAGCCAAAAGAAAACACACCCAAAGCCAAAAATGAAACCTACAGTGCAGCTTTTCAAAAAATCTCATAAATATCTCTGTGTGAGATAAACGTGCCAATTTGGACTCGGATTTTTTGCTTTCCGGGAGACTTTTTCAGCGTGGGAATTATTTGATGGAGAGCACACGTATGTTCATGTAAGTGTTTCATTCACACATATCAACCACCTGAAGTTCATTAGCAGAAGATACAGGGGCAGTCAGACACCGAAATACAGAGAAATCTGCGGAGAACAGCAGGTAATTGTCCTTTCGCTGGCTCCGCCCCCAAAACGGCCATTGACCAATCACACAACCGTTATTATGTGAGCAGGTTCGACAAACATTAAGTCCAAGCAAGATGGTGAAGCGGTGCGCCCACATCTACTAACTACTAACTAGATGTCAGGGGGAACTCAGTGCTGAGGAGCGTCCTAAGAGGTGGCGCGGTAAACCGGATTAACGTGAGCCGGCTCGGGATTGTTGACTGTCGGCAATGCAGGGGCCAAGCTTTGGAGATGCTGGCAGCTGGGAGTGCTCGCTGGCTGCGAGGGATGCCGGCTGTGAGCCGAGGGACGCCACTCAGCAAAACTGATCTGGAGAGAGAAAGGAGATCAAGGCTGGTTCGATTTGGAGGATGTCGCAAAGGTTTTGCTCTTAAAAAGGTCACTGACACGCATGAAAATACCTCTTCCTGTCATGATAATCTGTCGCACTGGTCGTGTTTGACGGACATAGCAACAGTAACTAAGGGGGGCAGGAATGTAAGAATTTGACCTTGTCAAATCCAAATCCTGCAGGTCATGTAGAAAAAAAATGTCTGCTCTCACCCCCTCCCCTCCCTGATTTTTCTGTTGGGTTGCCAGTTCTGATGTTGATCCTCATTTAGTTTCTCTTGTATTTGTTCAATTTTGGGGAATATCTGAAGGCCTATTTGTTCAGCATTGAGTTTTCCTAAGTGCATTTGAACACCCCATCACATGAACTACACCTGTACAAGGTGTGCATTTCAGCTGCTCAGTTGTTCCCATTTACAGGGAAGGATGCTGTAGTTTCTTAGGTTTACAAGTTACATTACGGCTGGTTGTTTTACTCTTTGCTGCTGGTCGTTGTTGAACTGCAGCTTCTTGTGTTGAAGACTTGGCAGTTTTGCAGGTTCACATGTGATTCGCTATGGAACCAGGAAGTCTGGATGTGGAAAACCTGTTGTAAACAATGATTCTGTCCCAGACCACCCAGCCGGCTGAAATTTAAATCTGTTACAATGTGACTTTATTTACAACATCAGTGGGACATTAGACTGTTGTGTGAGTATTTCACTGTAAAATTCTGACATATTGTACCTTTAAGTAACTAATCCATTGTAGACAGCTTCCAGACCGGCCTCTAATGAGACGGATGAGCTAACTGCTTGTCCAAACAAAACAAAGCCTCAAGCAGATTATTGCCATCCTGAAATACTCCATTCTCCTAAATTTTATGGGAGTTTTATACAAAACTTTGTTTTATAAAGCCTCACACTACTTTCAGTTTCTCATTACACAATTATTTCAGTGCTTCTCAGGATGCCCTAGATGTGCTATGTTCTGCTGCTGCTGGTGCTTTTTATGTCATGTTGAGAACTGCAGAGACGAGACTATCTTTACCGTTTCCTGATGTTCCCATTCATATAAAGTGCATACAATTGAGCCAAAAACAAGCACTACACATTCTTAGTAAATTAGGAGCTTGATGGTACATATTTTTTAATTTGTGCATGTAGTTTTAAACAGCAAAAGAAGAGTTTAGAAACTGCAGGAACAGATGTCCTCAGCTCCTTTAACACCTGGCTCTAGCTTGTGTTGGTGCAATACGTTGTCACATTTTCCTCTTCCTGATATTTGGAGGCTCTTTCAAAGACATGTAGAGCTTCCAGAGTTCTTCATATTCTCATTTTTTGTTTTTTACAAACCCATCCCAAACAACTACACCCCTCTCCCTGCCCATTTGAGATAAATATGAAACCAAAAAGAGAAATTCCTGCTTGAAGCAAGTAACTAATCTCCCTTTTGCCTCTGTGTTTAATTGATAGAAATTGCATGCATCAAAGAAAACGCACACTGAGATTTAATGGGCATAAAATGGACATTAGCATTTTAAAGAGGTGGATTAACACATTAATCCGGGCAATTTTCATCCAGCTCCTCCAACGAGATCGTCAACGCGCAGGCTCCTAATGGGGCTTAACTGGCTTTCAGCTTCAGCGCTGCTCTCAGGGATAACACCAAAACTTTTAGTTTTTGGAAAGAAGAGAACTGAAGGGGCTTAATTTGTGTGACGCCTTTTTTTTCTTCCCCTTCCTTTTTTTACAAAAATGAGCTTTTACTTGCAAGTCCACATGATACATTACACAAGTTGCATCAGTGCCAAGGGTGCGCTCCGTGTTTGCAGAGGCGCTTTAAAGACAAGTGTTTTTTCCATGGGGAGTCTGCTCGCGCCTGCGAGGAACTTTTCAAAGCAGCTATCACAGAGTTGACTCTTCACTCATGCTGAACATATGTGGTTTTGGTCAGAGGTTCACACCGGATTGCTAAGCATAACAACGTTACATACAATAGAACCAAATGTAATGTGCAACAATATGGTCTTACTTTACGATCAAAGGTACGCTCACTGTCCAGCCAGATGAAACCATTTGGGTTGAGTTTGCGTGAATCACATCTACAGATGCGTGCTGGTTTGAAAGCTTCCATGCGCACACTAGCAGCCAGAAGATGCTCTTTGCTTCACAGTCTTTTGACATAAAAGTTGTCAAATCTTGCAGAAGGAAGGGGCTGCCATTCAGTCCCAGAGGAGCATTAACTGTGTTTCATGTGTGAGAGACAACTTCACAAGGAGTGATGAGTACACATGTCCGGTTTGTATGTGTTCACACGCAGAAAGCATGTTCACACATACCAAACATAAGCCATCTTCAGTGACACTAACCCTCAGTGGTGGTGTTTAGACTACATAGAGCTCTCTTGATGCTGCTCATCCCCTTAGAACAGCATGCACTTTTATTTCAGCTCCTGTACGAGCGCTGCTCCCCTTTTGTTTGAGTCATTTACACTATAGTTTATGCACACACAACATGTAAGGCTGCTGTACTTCCATGCAAAGTGAATGTAATGTAGGTCATCAAACAAAGCCGACTGGGGCAGTCGTGTTGTTTTTGAACAGCGAGGAAGCCTCCAGAGTAACGGACTGATGTGAAAGGAGGAGGTAAAAAAAACAAAAAAACAACTCAAGAAGAAAAAAAAAACACAACAGAACAAACAAAAGCCTCTTTGACAAACTGTTAAAATGTAGAGTGCATCTGTTTTGGGTGTTGTCACTGGTGGATAGAGGTTGGGAAATGCAAAAACACTGTTTTCTCTCATTTCCTTCCCACCTGTCTCGTGCTCTCCGGTGAATAGTTTATGCAACGAAGCTTCCATCCATCTTGCCTGTACTTTCTGTCCCATTATCACTCCAACATGAGATAGCACTCAAGACGATGTTGGAATTTTTGATAACAAGAATTGTGAAAATGAAACACTGCTCTGAATTAATAAACAACACAGTCTGGAGCTTTTAGACTGAGATCTAGCCTTTTTTCCCCCGAACTCGAGCAGTATTATTAGTAATATTACTTTTTTATTCCCTGCTCATTGTCCAGGACCGTCTGGATAGTATTCGAAAATGCTCTCAGCTTTCCGGGATGAGGGTTTCCTAAAACATGCACTGCCACAGTGCTGTGATTTTTTTACCAACTTCTGAATCCGGGACATGAAATAGGTCTAAAAAAGAAAACGACAGCTACTCTTGAGACACGTTTCTTCGTTCTCTCAGCTACCTTCAGCTGAAAGCCTCTGACATTTTCATACGTGAGTGCTGTGCTGTAAGAATCTCAGTCAGTCTCTGGCCCAGATTGGAAGCAGAGTAGATGCAGTTTTACTGCGGTGGACAGCGACAGAAAACAAAAAGTTTATGGCAGTTTTATGAAGTGCTTCTCTTTCTGCGATAGCATCACGCCTCCGCAGTGAACACAGTAATTCAATCAGCCTTTCATTTTCAACACATGTTTACCAGATAAAGAAAAAGAGACCTCCTCGACCCCCTTTTGGAGGGATAAAGTTCACATTCCTGTGGCAACCGCTCTGTCATGGTCAGCGTTTTTATTTTTTGACAGACAATAAAAGAAAGAAACACAGTTTGCTGAGCCAATGTGTTCTAAAGTCGGGATCTAACATAAGTTTTTTTGTGTTCTTATCGAGACCTCCCTCTGTCTGAATACTAATTAATTACTGTTCACTCCTCAAACATCTCAGTGTACAAAGACTTCTGTATGTTTACTTGAGAGCAAAATGTTTGAACGCCATCAAAGATCCGTTCTTCTCTCAGCTCTATGTGAATATTTACACTTACTGTATCTGCAAGCCCAGTCTGATTCCTGTTAGCAGCTTGAGAGACAGCCAAGGAACTTGGACGAAAAGGACAAAAATTTATGGCGCTACGCTTGTCTTTCCATTCTCCTCGGCCAGGCTTTCGACAGCCTCAAAAAAGGCTGGTAAGCTCAGATATTTCTGAACCTTGTGATAAGGATCGGCTCAAGCCAGACAGACGTCAGGCTGAGATGAGTCCAATTTTGTGTAAAGGCTTTCAAAGAAGCACGACATCTGTAATTGAATATAGAGTACTGAGATAAAGTGATCAAAGCGGGGAGGTTGCAGAGTTAATGAAAATAAATTCAGCTAAAAGTGCTTTTCAGTTAGCTGCCAGAAGGGTTTTAACATGTGCTGTTTAATCCATAATGCTGAGACTTGTTTCTTAACAGGGATCATAATTAGGGATTTCCCCTTTCAGAAATAATAATAATAATAATAAAAACAGATAAACAAATAAATAAAAATAACAAGCCTTCAAACAGGACAGGACTTGATTAGTAGCTCTGTTGGATGTGTGTGCATGTGTACGGATGTGTGTGGAACAGATCCGTCCGTTTCTGATGCGGCTCCCAGCAGTCGACAGCTCTGCCAACCGTTGTCATTTTCTGGCAGCCAGATTACTCTTGGGGTGGCATTTTCACAGTTGTCAAGTGAGGATTTAATGGCCAATTATCCTCAGATAAATATATCTCAGCTGAGGAGAGGGAGACATCGCGGGAGTGGGAGACTATCGCTTCTAATTGAGGGCTAAAGAAAGAGGGAAAATGCGTCTGGTCAAAGCCTCCAGGGACGGGCCGAGTTCCTGTATCCCTGCGCTGCCACTTCATCATCACCCAAGAAGCCAGTTGGATCCCTTAAAATAAAATCTGCTGTACTGAAAAATCATGTGTTACGCTTACAGCACAAAGTACACTGTCGTCGTTAAACAGGGTGTTGCCATGCTCACTTTGACCAGAGCCATGCTGTCGATTGCTTTTCTTCCTTCTTCTTTTTTTTTCATGCTGGTTCTCCTGACAGGAAAGGAAATTGCTCACTGAGGAGACTGTTTAGGCCAGTGAAATGACTGAAATGTGGAACTGATGGGATTGCTGAAAAAAAACACAGACAACCGTATTTATCACATTTCTGCCGTGCGTGAAACACAGAAAGAAAGACAAAAGAGGTTTTTCTAATTTTACATTAAGAAAATGATTTAATCCAAACAATCTCACTAGGATGGGAGGTTTGAGAAAATTCCTTGAGGTTGCATGTTTTTATTTCCATTCAAATGCACACAGGCCAACAAGCACCTCGGAGAAAACACAAGAGTCACCCGAAGTCACCCGGGAGAAGAGAAGAGCCATACCTCTCCAAACCTCCTTGTCAGACTCATATTAGTTTGTTTAAGTCAAGTTAGACTTTTTTTCTTATAAAGTGACACAAATAGGCCCGTTTCTGAACTGCACAGCCACCTCTGTTGCTGGCAGGTTAGCATTACATAGATGTCAATGGGTATCGTGGCTAACAGGCTAAACAGCATGCGCCGACGTCACCTCTAGTTAATGACAGTGACAGTCTCAATCGCTGGACTGCAGCAGATAATTGAATGCTTCCCTTTTGGCACCGGGACGTGCTGATAATGATGCCGGGTGGCACAGAGCGAGTCCCCTCTGACATCAGCAATCATTTAACTCCTGCGATAGTGAGCTATATAATATCCACACAGACAGAAGCAGACGAGCGCAGGTATATTCTGTCCACATGTCATCCTTAATTTTACATTAACGTTTTCTAGAAAGGCAGCACACAATAATAGACACAACAGTAAGTAAATCATCATAATGTTTTGTGGTTTGATCACATTAATTGTTTAAATACAGCGTTTTATTCCAGATGTTGTAACTAACTGAATGAGCGGGTTCCATCAGCTGACGCTTCCGGACACTGACACGCTTTGACACGCCAACAACAAAAATAATGAATGCAATCAGGTTGTGATGGTCCGTCTCTTTTTGGGGGAGATGTTTAAAAATTGTCTGTGCAACTATTTGAATGCATCTTTTGAGCTAACAGGCTACTTTGCTAAGCAGCTAATGATGTCTTGTGCTACACATGTCACATTCTGTCAAATCATGACACGGGCATTTTACGCACATAGCTCATTATTTTCAGATCGTAACATGAAATTCAGTGTCTAATAAAACTCCCATTACTGGGAAAATTGAGGCTCCCTCAGTGCACGTCGGTTTTGTGTATTCTGACATGATAAGCAAACTTTTCTTTCGAAGATTATATTTAGATTAAGGCGAAAACCCATTCAGGATAATATTTTCATTCCTTGATAGCGTGTCCTTAATATGATGACTAAAGCTTAGCTTGTTTGCTAAAAACGGGACCACAAGAAGATGAACTGTACTTCTATCGTCTAGCAAACTGTAACTATTGGTGACATGTTTACTTGCTAATAGAAACATGAGTTCTTGACTCTGATATGCAGTAGGTCTGAAGGGGTTTACTCTTCCAACCAAAAGGTGTGAAGTTACCTGAGTGCAGCTGATCAAAATTCAACTGAACATTTTCTCTCCCCGTCATTACATTTCTCAAAATCACTACATCAGTGGTGGAAGTTGATCCATTCCCAGATTCACTCCATTTCCTCCTCCTTCCTGCCTCCACTCTTTATATTTGCATTATCTTCATTGACACTGTAATGATTGGTGTGATTATGCATGCAGACGGGACTGTGAATGGGTGTGTTGACACGGTGTTGACAGGCTGGCGCGGTCACATCTCTCCCACTGTCTCAGGTGGGAGCTCTGGTTATGCACAGTCTTCATTTAGATTCGATTACAGTGATGCACGCCTTATGGGTGTCACTTCCCTTCCGCTTCACAATTTAGGGAGAGAGAATGGGCAGTAATTGTGCTACCTGGGTGCAGAAACCCTGGTGGCAAATCATGCAAGGGGGTGCGTGGTGGCATACTGTCTGGCTGCCTTTCCTCAGCTCATTTAGTTGCCTCCACTTGTCAATGCGGGAATATCACTGTGTGCAAATTAGCTGCCTGGGCCTTCAAGAAGCCACACTGCCTCTTCCCGCCCATTCTGCTCGAGTGATGCCTGTTATGTCCAATTACATACCCAGTAGCTCTGATTAGCTTGTATAACTAGCAGCTCCATCATGAGCACCCATGCACACGCACGCACAGACTCCACATCTGCATTTGGAAACTATCTTCTGCACAAGAGATACACAAATTTACTTGCACCCACTTCATTACTTGCCATACGGCTCCCTGCAAATGTGGAACAGCGTTTCCTCTGGGTTTTCTTTAAGCTTCCTAGGGGGCTTTGTACTGTGTGGTAATAAGCTGGGAGAAGCTAACAGCTAATAAGGAAAGAACTGTTTATACCACAAAAAATTTACATCACCTTTAATGTGCATCATCTCCTCTGAATGGCAAAAGAGGTGAGCACAGATATCACTCTTACAAACACTACTATTATGTGACATATGCCACAGTGACACATATTCCCAAAGTAAAGCGAGATCACAGTCTCTTCTCTAGTCAACAGAACAAATTCTCATCTTACCAGCTTTAAAGCCTTTGGGTATTGCATATTGCAAATAGCCTTCAGCAGTGCAGTTATGTGGAAAAGAATAGAAAAGTACACGGGTTTGGGTTGGGTAAAACTGTAAAACTGTCATACAGTTGTTGTTATTTCAGTTAGTGGATATTTGTGGCACATCCCTTGACATGGCCCGACCAGAAAAGCAATGCGTTACTCAGGCTTTGGCCACATGTGAGCCTCATATGATGCCAAAATGCGTATGGCTGTGGCCACCCGTGCCTTTAAACTGCAGGGGAAAACAAAAGGAGGCAGAGAGTTCAAAGTGGTGACTGTTTTGTGAGTAGTCACGGTGGCCTGCCATTGGATTCTTTCATCATATAGCTCAGTGATGCCACAGCGCCCAGAGGGGGTGATGTCACGGCAAGGTCAATGTCAAATATAAAAGGAGGAGCTGATGCTTGCCAAGAACTTGTGGGGGAGAGACAAATTTAACCAGGAGTGTCCTGAGATTGGAGGCAAAGAGAGAAGCATGTGGCAAATTTGCTTAAGCGCCTCCACATCAGGCCCGTGTACTGTGAGCCAACTATAGGCCCCAAGGTCTGAGGATGTAGATATTCAACCATATGCTTCCGTTTATGTCTCTGTCACTCTTTGTCTCTTCTCTTAGACTCTCTGGAACACAGTCAAATGGACAAAAAGCTGAGTGAACAAAGAGAGCACGGGTATCCTCAGTACAACGCTTACTGCTCAGAGCAGCTGTGGAAATGTCAAACAGGGCTGAGATGAGAGAAGTGTCGCGAGTGGGATGAAACTGCTGACACCTCATTTCCTTTTATTCCCAGTTCTGAAGCTACGTTTGTCGCGGGATGTTTTATATATGTGTAGACTCTATCTCTCGTCATTTGTGCATTTCACTCGACATCAACCATTGAAACACAACACATGCCGTCACGCAAACGCTCCTTGTGAGCCATTTGTTCCGCCTTGGAAACGTGCTCTTTGTTTGAACCCATACCGTCTGGATCTCTCCAAATTTACTTTTTCAGGCGAAGTTCAGAGAGAGACACTGTTATTCAGGCTGGCTGAGAGTTTTTCTGGGCGAGTGTGTTGTGATTTCCATCTCCGCTATCACTATTCTTTTCTTCCTGGAACGTAAATCTCATGTTTTAAAGATTCCTTTAATGGGAATCAAAGTCTAAATATTTCAATACTGCTATTTTATTATTCAGTAGACTCACAGGCATTTCCAGCCATCTGACTGCGAGAAATCCATGTGCCTCACTTCTTGGCGATGCAGGTACACGGCTTCAGCTGGCAATATTACAAGGATTAGCATGGCATATGAAATATTTAGTGGATTTCTTCTCTCCACCCTCTAAAACCTAATAAATCAAATGACTGCCAAATGTCATTAAAGTGATGGTCTTTGACTGGGTAAGAGAGTCCCTTTTTATATTCAAATTTGGGGTGGAAGAAATGAAAGAGCAGAAAGGTTACTTGGTTTAACTGACAACCCCCAGTGCCCCTACGCTGATGGGTGAAGACTCATACGAGGGTAGATGTAAAGAAGAAGAAGGAGTTGTGAGACACGGTGACAGTGAAGGTATTGTCTGATGTGTCAGCTGGGGGTCCTTGTGGCATTGGTCTCCTGTTGGCACAAGCAGGGTGTCTGGCCGAGTGTTTTGATTAGTCTGAGTTTTTAATACACTCTTCTTTGCATTTTTTGGGCCACAGCGTCACCACACAGAAAGACTACAGCAGGACAACTGGCTGTCTGTGTCACCCGCTATCACTGGCATTGTCTCTCCTACCTCACCGGCTGAACAGATGATGGACGTCTGAATGGCAGCGTGCCCCCCCCCTCTATTCCACCCACCTCATATCTTCCACATACAGACGATTCATCGATATTCATCCTCGCTTCTCACCACCCAGCCTCCTTTTCTGTGTTTTGACTCATTCATATGTAAACTCAAAGATAAAACATATGGCGTTAATTTGCAACAAATCAACAATGACCTAGTGTAACTTTCTACTCCAGATATTCATAGTGAGAGTTGTGAGACACCTGGCACCTGACTGCATTTGAAGCCTGGCCTTATTCATTACCAAAGTGCTTCAGCAAAGAACATCAACAACAGCGCAGCAGGCCTGTAATTTGCATTCCTCCTACAAGATGACATAACGATGTAAATTATCAAAGAAAACAGATTTATTTTGTAAGACGCTCAAGTTGGTGTGATGCCACTGGTGTTGGTCTCTCGAGACGATTTGAAAAAGAAAATTATACACGAGACACTGTTTGTTACTTGAACTCCAAAGGGAAATCATCTTCAGTATGACGGTGAACTCGATGAGTGGCAGCTGTCCTCGTGTGGACTACTCAACGCTGATCTGAGGAGGGATACAACCAACCAAACAAACTTTAATTTCACTTCACTTACATCATTACATCGCATAAGGTCACAGCACAAGGAGTCAGGTTGAAAAACATCATGAAAAACATCCCGGGAATAAAAGGGAACTACGTTGACAAAGTTAATGTCCATTATACATCAAATTGATAATGTTAATTTTGAACAAGTCAGAAGAGTGAAATATTTATGTGGAGCTGTCCAAAGTTTTTTTTTTCTTCTTTTTTTTGTTCCTCTCCTCTCCTCCTTCTTCTCTTCATGTTGACTTGACTTTCTTCTCCATTAATTATCATGCCCAGGAGGTTTTTCAGGGAGAGGAGCAGCCATCAGGCTGAATCATCTTGACAAGGCGGCATGGCCCAATTACACCAGAGCTCCGCTGGGCTTTGATGTGGCGGAAAAGAAGAGCGATAGGGGCAAATTGCACAGCCATATTATGGTAATGATCTGATTTAATCCCGCCACTAAACTTTATGTAGCTTGTTTAAAGAAGATGCTAACGCTAATTACAGAGGTGCGCAGAGGTGCTGGGTGGGATCGGGTGGAGAGAACGCAGCTGAGGGGCGTGTGGCGGCAGCGCTGCCGGTGGGAGCTTCAAGTCTACAAAGAGCAACTCATAAATGTTGTAAATGAAAATGAGACAAAGTGGACTTATTTCTGTTTAATTATAGATCCAGCACAGGTGAAAAGGTCACGGGGATGAGAGGCCATGCGTGCAAGCTCAGAACCTGTTGGGCAATTGTTGTTAATTAACACATGGGAAGATGTGAGGGATTGAGGAGGTTTAGGAGGAGAAGGGAAAAAGAGATGGAGACATGTGAGGGGGTGACATGGGGGAGGGGGGTAGAACGGGGTGTTACAAGGAATGCACGATAATATCAGCCTGTAATTAACTTGTCACTTCAATTACAGCCCCTTAGATTGGAATTGTCTTGGGTTGTGGCGCCAGGCCCTGTCTGTATGGTTAATTAGTCTGACGAGTAGTCGCCACGCTCCTCTCTGCTCTCCACGCCATCATGCCTGAAGCAACTTGGTTTATTGTTCCTCGTGATTGACTAGCATGGAGCTTGGAGCACATCAAACTCAGAGGAAACAGCGCGACCCATCAGCGGTAAACCCCACTCCTAACTGTCCTCTATTATTTTTTAATAGCTGCCACAAATTTCTGCCCTTTTTTCCAAATAAATAGTTAATGTCCAATGACTAGTTGAAATAATCTCGTTGATATTATCTTCAAACAGGCCAAAGAGATGGATGATATGTCTCCTGCTGACTATTAGCCTCGATAATGGTGATATGAATCCACCTGTGCACCACATCTAAATCTTAAACCTTTTAAATAATTACAGAAAAAAGTGGGACAATTAAAAAAAAAAAAGCAAAACCAGCAGAATGATTTTGTAATTTTCTCCTTTTTTGTTGTTTTTTTTAGACCATAAACTCATTAGTGTCAGTGGCAGCTGAAATGTGAAAGCAAGTATAAATATCACAGACAAAATACAGACTAGAGAGAAGCCACAAAGCTTTTTTGTAGGAACAAGCTCTTTGATACTGTCTGTTGTATTGCAAAGGAAAATCGTGTATGTATCAATAGGCAGGAGGAAAAAGAAGCCAACATAATTATCTTTTTACATTACGCTCAGACGATGATCAAAGAAATTATACTTTCTTAGATAGTTTTTAACATTTTTTTTTTCCAATTGTGAAGAGCTATAAATACCCAGTAGAGAGATGGTTGCAGAGACTGGTTTAGTTTGTCCTCTGTGTTACCTCACTCGCTGCGAACGCGAGGACATCTCCTGGGATGCTGAGGGCCTCTTTGTAAAGATTCATCATTTACACAGGCAGTTGTGTCTACGATCACAGCTCGTGGTGTAACTATTTGAAATCTCACTGTTATGTAGAACTTGTACTTGTAAAGAACTTCTGAAGATGTGTCAGACATTTTGACACGGGTATCATCTGCACTGGGCCAAGGTGGATACGGTGTGTCGTCTCGGAGTCTCTGAGGAAACTTTGACAGCTCTTGTTCTCGCAGATACAAAATGTATTAATTTATTCTAAGAAACAAGTCTAGATATTCAAAGTGGAGGCTGCTAAAATATTTAAATTCAACTGCTGAGCTTTACTTAAGATCAAGGCAGTAATTCCATCAGTGGAATATTTATCATTACGATCACATCAATGTGCCGTTCAGCCCTTCCACGTTTTTTCACTGCATTATTGTAGTTACTATATAGTTTTAATGATGGGATTCATCCACTGTTGATTGTACTATGCAGGTGAATGTTTGTCCTTTGTTGTGTGGATTTTCTTGGCTTATTAGCAGTTGTTTAGTCTCTATTCTCCCCCCATATAGTCTTTTTTAATATCATTTTTTGGCAACAGTATGTAATATCAAGCCTGCAAGTCCCTGTCTTTCATCAGAGACTTGTAGGGTTTTTGTGGTCGGCATATCACATACAGATCAGTGCTGGATTGTATAAAACTGTTCAGTAATTAATCTTGAGACAATCTCCTATGTGCGTTTTGTTTAGTTTGACTAAAACTTGGTGGAAAAGGGATAAATGAAGAAATGAAAAAGAAAGGAATTAAATTATACAACTAAATAAACACTAAAGATGATGCAGTGGACTGGATAAGAGGCTCTGATGCTCTGCTTGGACTTGGTTTTCTGGACAGGCTGAGCCTTGGACTGAGTGGACGTGTGTTACATGACTTTACAAGTTGTAAATCCAAGAGAGGTCACAAATAGTTGTGCACTAATGGTGTATAAAATCTGCTTAAAAACAAGCTGGTGCTGTGCCAGAATCTGAATCCCTGTAAAATCAGACTTCTTTTTTTGGTTTATTTTAAAATGAATACCAACAATAGTCCTCATAAATATATTTGGTAGTTTGTTTATTTTAATGGCTTTGTGGCCAAAGCACAGGATGCCAATAAAAACAGTTATATTCTTAGAGATGAATAAACTTATCGTTTTACAATGTTGAAGGAACTATTTTAGTGGCTAGAAAAGCAACTTCTAAACACATGAAAGTGAAATGATTATTTAAGATACTCTTCCATAATCTTAATACTCTTTAAAGTTTTACATATAAAACTAATTTTTCAGGACTTTATTACCTTGAGTCTATCAAACATTTACATTGTATAAGATGTGCTACTGACAGTATTAACTCATGACACTTTAAACAAAGGATGAGAAATGTTGCGCCCTTATAATCCGTATGAAACTTACCTGACTATAAACACAGGGTGGAGACTTCAGAGCAGGAGCTGGGCTTTCAGTAGAGATGATGGTTAGCAGCTAGCTAAAAAATTATTTCTCTTCCCCTGAAAGGACTCATAAATTGGGTGAGGGATGTTTGGGATCTCCTGATCTGGTTCTGGGTGTGACCATCTTTTTACAGATAGGTGGAAAGATTCCAAAATGCACATGTTAACATGGGTTTCTATGTTGATCTCAATCCAACTTACGTTCTGCTGCCTGACTTCTTGATGTTTAAATAGGCAATTTCATACAAATTTCAGGACTGTGTGGTTATTTCTTAAGTATTAATTAATAATATGAAACATTTTATATCTATAAAACGTCAGGAAACACTGATTAACAGACCTTTCAATCTGTCTGTGGTAAAATTTGGGTGGTTCCGGCTCCTTCTGTCAGGCTGCTTCGTCAGCAGCTCGTTCATATTCATTATTCGAATTTGCTGGACTCAGATTGGCTAACAAACTAGCCTTTGACTAACCTACTGTTTCCTGCCCCGCTGTGCATGGCAACGTCAGACATCGTGTCTTCCTGTTAGCTACATCTTATGCTACAGCTTTTAGCCAGCAGCATGCTAGGCGTGGTTTCAACTGCGGGAGCTGCCGAATACTAACGAACAAAGGAGTTGTGGCGAAACAGATACAGGCCGTTCGGACTCGGGAGAACTGGGGTGTTATCGCCACCTGCGTAGTTTGAGAGATAAAAACTGAAAGAGAAGTTGTTGACCTGTTTTCACACCCACTATGAAGGTAAGAACACCTGTGGAGATAAAATATTCAACAGAAACCTCAGAAAAAACATTTTTAATGGAAGGGCCTCTTTAAAGTTCTTTATTATCACATGGCTTCTGAACCTTTTTCTGTATGAGTTTTCAAATCCCTGGTCAGTCAGTCAGTCAGTCAGTCAGTCAGTCAGTCAGTCAGTCAGTCAGTCAGTCAGTCAGTCAGCATCTGTACCCACCTTTTGCTATTCAGGGTCACAGGGAGCTGGTGCCTACCTCCAGCAGTCATTGGGCGGGGGAGGCAGGGTCACACCTGGACAGGTCACATATAGACAGACAACCACTCATACACACTCACAGCTAGGGATACTTACATCGATAGTTTACCAATTAACCTCAAGCATATTTTTGGTCAGCAGGAGGAAGCTGCATGGGGAGAACATGCAAACTCCATAGAGAAAGGTCCTAGCCTGGTTTCACTGGACCAGGACCTTCTCACTGCAAGGTAACACTGCTACCCACTGTTCCACCGTGCAGACTTTTACTGAAGGTCTAACAGCAGTTTGTTAATCAGCAGGTGAAATTCAAATCATCAAAATGCATTTGTGACAAAACGATGTTGTTGCTTGTATAATGTGCATGTAATCACACAGATCATGGCTGGTCGCTAAAGGGAGAACACTAACTCTTAAACCCAAACAGATGACATGTGTTTTTGTGCTTCAATCTGCTTCATCAGTTTGGATTTTGAGCAGAAGACTTGGAGATGAATGGACTGGGCATCCCTGTAGATTTGCTAGTAATAAAAATGCAGCAGTTACGCCCTTGTAGAAAAACAATATTTTTCTGTTAGTTCCTGCCATTAGAATATGTCATCAGTTTGAGGTTATGTTATTCTGGTCTCTGAGGATGTTTTGGGGTGGAAGTTGTAGAAAGTCATGATGAAGCTTTCTTACAGCCTTGTTCTTCTACATGTATCTGTCAGCTTGTGGCCTTCAGAACTCAAGCCCAGAAGGCCCTCTGGGGCACGTTCCATCTAAAACCATCATTACTGAGCGACGTGCAAATGTTTGGTTTTTATGAGACCAAAAAACACGTGCAATTGTCTTCCATTTTCCTCTTTTCAGTCAGCCAGAAACTATATTTGTGCACATGTTTATTGAAAGTGAAATGATCCACAAAAAGAAATGGCTGACACATCAGTCAAATCTGTCAACAACAAGTAAGAAAGAAAAAAAAAATCTCTGCTCTTTTGTCCTCGACTCAAGAAAAGATTTATGTTTCTTTTATCTGCCGTGGCATGCTCTTCATCTCAGGAATTGATTGTTCTTTTCTTTTCAGATGGTTTCGCTTTTTTCCCCCTAAAAAGAATGCATTAGTGTAAGAGGGATAATTATCAGACTGCTCTGGATCTAATACAGTGACAGTCAACAGTATGAAGTAAACCTCACCAGAGTTACTCCAGCAGTGGAGAATGCACACCTCATGAATATGTTGGCATGCAAAAAGCTCTGTTGCAAGAGAGCTGAATTCAAATAGGCTCTGTTATCGTCCTCCTTCATGGTGACTTGCCAGTGGCTGGACTGCTAGCATGGCCACCATCCAATAACACAAACACTTTGATCATTATTAACCAATACTGTAGCAGTATTTGTGGGCCTAGCTGGGCTATTCATTTCTATTTTGCAACTTGTTTACAAGTGAAGAATGAGGTTCTTCCTAATTTGCGGCTGTCAGTATCTACCATTCTAATTATCAATAATAATATTACTGACAACTCTTCGACAACCTACAAGGAGCTGGGCTAAAAGGCAAAATTAGGTTGAAGATTTATGAGAAGTTAAGTTCAAGTAAATTACAACATGAACTGATTTGAAGTTTTAGTTTTTTTATGTGTGAATAAAACAAAAGAAATGAACAAGATCAGTTCCTTATGTTTTATTTTATAAATTCAGTATTAGCATGTGCCACATCTGCATACAAAAATACAAAGGTCACGGAGTTCATATTAATCTAAGTTGTGATGCTTGGCCACTGTTCCAACTGGCTTTGCAGATAACGATGTCATCAGAAACGGTGACGTATTTTCCTTCTTATTTTTAATGCACAATTATTATCAGTGCAGAAACAAAATTAAAAAAAACTTTGAGTCTTTGCTTGCTGCTCTTTTAGACTGTCCTCTAACTTGATGCCAATGAAAGCGGTCAGTGAGCCGCCAAGCTAACTGCTAACCTTTAAAGGAGTGAATGGCGACCGCTGCTGCAACAAACAGCTGTTATCATAAAGCAGCAAAGGAACCGCCCACTCACGGCCACAACCCAGAGATTTAAGTTGCAACTTACAGCTTACATGGCGGCAGGAGTTCTTTGAATTAGGAGTTTTGGAGTCCCATCAAAATGTTAGTCAGAGGATGAACGTAATACTGATTTATTTCAAGTAAAACATTGTGATACTGAAAGCTGTTCTATCCTAATATAAATGTCTTCTTATCTCAGGAGTCAGGACGGTGTATTCATAAGGAAAATATATTCTAAACATAGTGAAAGATAATCATAAAGTTATCACAGTTCACAAACTGAGCAGAGCTGCTTTATGAGACGATGCCACAAATACCAAATCTGTCTGTTATTGGAAGTGACATTGTCATTATGGACCGACGCAGCATCCCTGCTCTAGTGAGGCATAAAAATGTCCTACTAAACCAGTAACATAAACACACTGATAAATTACATTTATATGCCATCAAGCTGCGACATTTGCTGACACCAAAAATGTTCCTCTGGGTCTATCGAAGCGATGGTTCTCATTATCCACCAGAGGAGTGAGCCGCGCCGAGCTGTTAATGAAAGATACACAGACGGTGACCTTTGTCAAGTCCTCCTGCAAATGACAGCGATAACAAACTCCAGTGAAAACTAGAAGAAGATCTTGTTGCTGTGGACAAAATGAAAGACTTCAGTATTTCTGAATCCTCAGGTTGTTGGGTTGAACGCACTCCGACGGGGTCGGGAAGGCCAACGTGGTCATTGAGCATCTGTTCCTGACATCACAGCTGCAGGGGGAGAAAGCCACAGACCTGAGGTCCATCCAGACACCGTAGGAGTTGGAACGAGTCAAAAGACAAACTCCACAATGAGTGTGGAGGAATTTCTATAACAGCTAATGTCTTAATTAGCCCATAAGAAATAATAGAGACCAGGACTTAAGATCGGGACGCCAAATCATGACTAAATGGCAGCAACAGCTCACCCGGACACCAAAAATAAGACACGCAGCTCGTTAAGCACGAGGATAGTCGGCTAATTTTAAACAAGGCTTGTGGGGTGAAATCAAATACAAAATTTTAATAAACATAGGTGTGTCCGGCAGACAGCGCATATAAAAATAACATTTTATTTCCTTTTATGTATTCAGATATGCAAGTGAGTATTATTGTGACCTTACAGTACAACTGTAACAGCACATTGAAAAACAATTAGAGGATTTACAACCAAGCGTCAAATTAAACTGCCTGTGACCTCCGGGTTCACTCAGTCACTTTCATAAATCCCAACTCGGACTGATTTATTGAAAGATCTTAAGTCGGGTTACCAGATCAACTGTGAATTTGCTGAGTTGATGATGGCACCATGTTTTTTTTTTTTTTAATACTCCGGCCTATTAGGCTCCTTTGGTGCTTAGCTGCTGACTTCTGATGAAAGGGTCAACACAAAGACACGCGCTAAATGAGAAGCAATCAGCCCTGGAGTCATTAATGCGGGGGTAATCATCCCGTATTGTGGTAGCAGTTTATAAAAAGATGTACACAGCAAAAATCGCATTGTGTTTTGTATCCAATCAGTTTAGACAAGACGTGGATATCTCAGGATAATTTAGTGCTTGATGAGTCGTCAGTCTCATTTTATCCATCTGGAAGAGCTGCAACAGATAAAACTCATTTTTAAACCTTAGCTGACTAAGTCTGTGTAATATTACCTCTTTAGAGGTCTTGGGGAAAGGTTTCTACACTTTGTGTACATTTTTCTTCTTTACTGCACAGCAGGTGCCCTTTCTCACGATCTTGCCGAGACCATATGGGCCTGTCCGGCCTCAGCCCGCATCAGGATCACTGTCTGCCAAAACCCTGTCACACCTGAGTACAGAGGATCAAAGAACCCTGCAGTGCCTACAACCACACAGCTGCTGCACGTGCCAAACTTCCCTCTCGGCTTCACTTCCTTTACTTTCAGCACACGTGTTTCCGAAGGTTGACCACTAATCCCTGATTTAAGTGCATTATAAGGTCTCTAAGATTTACAGGAGTAAAAGGTCTGGGAACTCTCAGTGATGTCATTGTGTTATCTCCTCCAGTCGGTAGCTTGTTTTTACTCATCATTCTAACTTTGAGATTTTACTTTGAAAGAGAGCGAAAAAGCTTCTGCAGTCAAACTAACTCAATCAGTATCTGTCAATAATCCAGCTTTATATCTGAAGAAGAAACAAACAAATGAACAGCATCACTCTTTGAGGAGGAGACAGAGCTATTGACTTTAAAATGTACCAACCTCATAAAGTAACAGATGTTGGCTTGAGGTTTAAAGTGAAATTAAGTTAATGTCCTCTGCAGCTTAATCTTGATCCAGAAAACTGTGTCTAAGTGATAATATTGACTTCTGCAAATGCACTAACTTTTAAACTCACAGTCTTAATGAAACACACAATGAGGAATGATTCAGTATGCACTGAATTTAAATTGACTAAGCTAGGTTGACTATAATGTTGCTTCAGAGCTATTCTTTTAAGACCCACTCTGATAAAAATCATCTTTTACATGTTATTAACGTGGTCTTGTGGTATTTTTCTGATGCTAGAGTCTTGGGAAAATAAAGCTCAAAATGGCATTTCAGAGTATTTGTGCATTCAAATCGCTGTGAATCACTAGCAGATGCAAAAATGAAATTTAAAAAAATATTTTTGTGAAGTAGAAAAGCCACTGGGTGGGCAGCTCCTGCTCTACTAGCTGTAAGCTAGAGCTAGCATAAACAGAGAGCTCTCAGCAACAGGGCCACAGCAAAGAGGTAAATTGCTAATGAGCTACTGCCGCTATGTCCTAGAAAACCGCAAAGGTTTTGTGATTTGGGGTAAAAAATACCATGATCATAATTTAAAAACCACTGAGATGCTTTAAAATAGCTCAAAAGATGATCAGAGTGAGTCTTTAAAACTCCTCCTGCAACCATCTTATACTGGCTCAGTCCTTTTCCTTAGAGGAAACTCTCATTCTAGATGTTTCACTGTTCCAACCATCTGATTTAATGGTTGAATTAATATGTCCTCAAGTTCTCGAGAAGCTTGACAGTCACCCACTGATTCAAAGCAGAGGAACATCTAAAACTTACAGGCTGAAGTTCATTTACAAGCAGTTTAAACAACCTGACTTTCAGAAAGGACTTTTACTTTGAAGGAATTAATGTTGTTTGGGTTCTTGCAAAAAATGAAGCTAAGTTATGAATTCAAATTAATTCATTGTTGATCTAACTATTAGCAACAATGTTTATGAAACACAGTCAGATTTACTGTAATTAGACAGATCATGTTCCCAATCCTTTGTTAATGAGGAAACCATGACATAGCTGACTCAATCTGTGCCCAATGTATTGTATCAAATGCAGATGTGTGTAGTGAATAAATTGTAATTCAGTTTAAAAAAAATATGGGGGAAAAAAAAGCTCATGCTTGCATAACTGATACACACTGTACCATTACCAAGATGCGAGCAAGGCCACGCTTTTATTTTACGATGCAGATGTTTATCAGAAATGAGTCACAGCTCCTTGGAACAAAACCTCTGCACTGTGACGTAGCTGCATCGATGCCTAAAGCCAGATGCAGCCAGTTCACTTTCAGCATTTTCATGACAAACTGTTAAATCTCAGCAAAGTCACACTGTCAGCACATCCCAGAGGTCAGAGGTCAGAGAGGGACTGTTGCCCCAGAGGTTTCAGTCATGACTTACATTCAAGAAGCTGCAGTTTCATCTCATAATAATTACTATATTTTTTAATTAAATTCTAGTATAAAACCAGTTTTTAATTATATCACAGAAGAAAAGCAAAATTTTATTCATCCCATGCTGACATGATATTTTAGAACATTTAATTGTGTTTATTTCCTATTAAACTGCAAACTCACATATAAAAATGAAAGTTTTATTTTGTTGTTATTTCAAATGTATTTCCTCTATTTTTAAGCTTTGAAAAACAGCTTTAAAAATGTGGTAATTTTTCCCTGCGATCAGAGCCAAGCCCTGTTGATCTGAATGATACACTTTGTAATTAATGGAGGGAACACAGAGGGCAGATCATGCTGTTACTGGCTGACATGGAGGACTTCAGATATTAATGTTGTAGGTTGTGGATTTAGAAAATGAACACAAGGTCTTTTTATTAAATATTCTTCAGCCAATCCTGCAGCAAAAAAACAAAAAAAAACAAAAAAAAAATCATTACAAGCTAAAAGAAATGATGAAGAGGAGTATTTAGAGTAAGTGTTTAAGTATTAATTATTATTCTACATAAACAATGCTCACACTTTATGTTTTATACCACAAAACATGAGTAAGAGTGGATGGATTTCACTGAGAAACTTAAATGCTCAAGTTTCCAATCAATACGTGACAATAAACTTTTTTTTCTAGGCTCACCGAAATGAAAAACCAAAAAGCTAAGAGCAGTGCTGGTGAGGATGTTAGCAGACAGGAATTGTGTCAGTTGTCAAGTGACATGTTGCTTATGTTCCTTGAGGATGTGGGTTGTCAGCTAAGCTGTGAAGGAGTGGGACGGGATGTATCAATAAGAACCAGAAGGTTTTACGGGTCATTTGGGGAGTAGTGACAACTTTCCATCATCGAATCAGCTTTAGTCTCTCTCTAATGTAAAAATGAATCACTCTCTTCATGCCAACCACAGAGGATTTGAAGGTGGCTGCGCTGCTTTGCAATGCTTCCTTCATAATTCAATAAGGATCAGTTTCATTACAGAGCGAGCTGGCGTCTTTAGAGCAACACTACGCAGACTGGAGTTCAACGGCAGAGTCTCGCACGAGGTTTTGGATTTTTCTAGTCATGTGCTCCGTGTTAGACTGAGGTTGAGAGGCATTTGGTCTGTCGCCTAATGTGTTCATGTTGGCACTCGACTTCTTGACTGAATGTGGGCCAGATGTCTCTCTTTTTTCTTGACCTGAAGACCCAAACCAAAGTGATTCACTGTGCACTTGTGCTGCTCCGACAACCCCAAACTCTGTACATGCAAACTGGCACCATTTAATGAGTCACACAATTGGTTCAAAGCAAAATTACATCTATTTAAACCTGTCTCAAACATCAACCCCCCCCCCACTCCAAAAAAAAAAAATGTCTACCTTTCCTTTACAGCTGAATAAAACCACAAAGACAAAAGTGGGACATGTGCAAGTTATTATGTATACACTCTGTTCTCGGTGATGAGAGCAGCATGCAGAACAGGAGGGGTGGGATAGTCTCTGCCCGACATATTTGTATGATACCAGACTTTGAAATGGAAAAATCAAAGCAAGTCTTTTAAGAACAAAACGTGAACTTTCTTGCTGCACAGCTTCATGACCAGGCATGGTAAATAATCATCATTTCAGCTGTCGGTTCAGGCCATCAAAGGCTGTGCGCTCCATTACTTTATCACAGGTGATCACGGCAAAGTCAAGAGACGTGCTCGGGGAATAAAAAGCAGACCGGGGGGAGAAAAAAAAAAGTTGAGTCTGAGCTGCTGACAGAGTACAAAGAGGGCAGATTGTTTTGGCGTGTAAAACCTGCACTCACATATAAGTGAATGTAGGGCTATAAAGCCTGAACGCAACACATGGGAGTTGTAGAAAAAAAAAAAAACAGTTGGTGCATGGCCTATAGATAGAGCCGCAGAGGGCCACCATGTCCTTCCAGCTGTCCACAGCTGCGTGGGCTGCTGAAACAGTCACAATGGCACCCACACTGACACTCTATTCATCTGATGTGCCTGTCAGAATACAGAAATATACAGCTGTGGTACTTGGATGTGTGAAAGGTGGCAGGCCTCGTAGCCCATGTTGCAGACTTGTCTCAGACATTTAATGTGAATTTCTAATATTACCAACAGTACAGCCGACGACACGTGCTGCTGCAGATGATCAACCAAATGTTAACATTGTTTTTACGCCGTGATAAAGTCTTTAGTTGCAACTTTTTTTGTTGCTCTGACTGACAATAAATCAACAAAGAGTTTCAAACTGACTACGTGGCTCTTTTTGATGAAAAAAGGAACCCGGACTAATAAATGTGCTTCTATGCTTTTGATGAATCCTCTGGTTTCCGGACTCTTGCCACGCTCTCATGTCTTGCAGCTGGGTAAGTGGGTTGACTTTGAGGCTGGAGCTAGACCTTAATGTCTTCCATTCCTGCAGCAAACAGCTCAGCATTCATTTCAATGGAAATAAAGCGGGTGAGCTGAAGGAAGTAACACCTGGTTCTCTGGAGACTCATCGGGGGCCCCTGCACACAGATAGCTTTTACAGTGCCACTCTGAGTGGACCGCGCATGCAGCGCTCCAATGCACCTCGCAGGATGTTGAAGTGCGTTACCGTAACGGCCAGCTGTGCAGATGATCTGAGGCAACAGGCGCTTTGCAGTGACATTTGAACATTTACATGAGAGGAGGGGCAAGGTGAGGTAACAGGTGATAGAATGTGTTTTGATCATGTGTCGGCTCACAGGGTTAAATCAGGTAACCTGTCACTAATAAATCCTTTTGTCCTCTCCATATGTTGTACAGACAGCCCATCTTTCTCTGGCAGTTCTTGTAAAAGTATCAGCCACAAGAAGAAAAAATCCAGCCAACGCATTCTCTGAAACACACGCATATGACTTGCGAGTTGAAATATTTGACCGTGAAGGTGGTACCATCGCGCTAACACATGCGAGCACACACCAGATTTGGCACATCAACATCTCAGGCCGCCTTTCTCTCCCACTGATTTAAAAGTAGAACCACACATCTGGAGGTGCTGCCACACAAGGGTTGCTGTCCACCCCCCCCCCCCCCCCCCCCCGTCCACCCCCCCCCGCACCCCCCTCCTTTCTCCAGTACGATCTTCATCATCCTCAACCCTTATTTCATTCTAACCTTACCTCTGTCTGTTCAGCAAACATTTCACAGATGCTTTCCACAACAAAGCAGAGGCCGACATGACAAGCAGAGCAGTGCAATAAATTAAGACCTAGTTCTTATTTTAATGGTTTGCACTCTCATAATTCTTGCCACAAACTTTGTGCGGAAAAACGTGGTAACAGTGCTTGTTTTCCCCCAACTATGCATCATTATCATTAACACTAGAAACTACACAGTAAATACAATGTGTGTTGCTTCTTTAAACCAAACAGTTTCTTCTTTGTGAGTCTCTCTTTTTGACTCGACAGCTTTGAAGACGTGGCTGTAGTGTTGTTTGACTTGTTGTTGTGTAGATATGAACATTTACAAATTAAATTAAATCTCTTTATCAGACCTCGTTAAAACTTTTTTCTGGACCTAAAATTTAGATTTAAATTATTAGTTTCCAGTACAGAGCAGTAATTAAACGTTTTAGCTCTGTTCCTTCCTTCCTTCCTTCCTTCCTTCCTTCCTTCCTTCCTTCCTTCCTTCCTTCCTTCCTTCCTTCCTTCCTTCCTTCCTTCCTTCCTTCCTTCCTTCCCTCCCTCCCAAGCAGAGATCCCAGCATTCTCAGGCCTGGTATGGTCTCTCCATCAGGTTCTGGGTCAACCCTGAGGTTTCCCAGTGGGACTTGTCTGAAACACCTCCTGTGGAAAACGTTCTCTTGAATAGCGGAGCTCTTGACACTATCCTTGATGTCCAGCCACTCTGCAGAGGATGCTAATTTGAGCTGCTTGTAATCATGATCTCATTCCTTCATTCATAACTTGCAGCTTATGACAGTAGATGAGGACTGGAACATGGATTGTTATATCAGTTATCTTGCTTTTCGAGTCTCTCTTCGATTCTCTCTCTCTCTCTCTCTCTCTCTCGGTACATCTGCATCACCCCAGTCCACCTGTTAATCTCCTGCACGGTTTTACCTTTGCTTTGGATCAGAAACTCATTACACTTAAGCTCTACCTTGGGTCATGTCTCATTCCAACATGGATTTAGCAAATTATCCAATTATTTGGCTATGTTCAGTTTATAACAGGAAAACAATATCAAAACAAGTTAGTGAAAACTGTTCTGATCGGCAATGAGAAGTTTTGACACACATTGTTCATTTTTCATTCCCTTTGTGAACTAAAACAGTCGCTGACGTCGTGGTCTGAGCCACTTTATCACCACAGCCGGTCATCTGAGAGGTGAGAAGCACCGGGACAATGACAGCAAAGAGAATAAAGGTTCTCACAAAGCCGAAGGCTCATCACCCGGCTGTACTCAGCGCTCGCTTAATCAAGCAGGCATGTGGCGTGGTGTGGCAATAAGTGGCTCCACATCTTGTGGTTCATGCTTGTTTTAAAACAGGATGGATGTGGCATCTGTGGCAGCTTCTCTCAGCTTGTTCCTGGTATGTTTGTTTTGACTGTCAGCAGAGACCCCATGGGCAGAGGGCCCCGTACTAATTCTAGCTGATCTGAAAAAAAAACACAATACGTTATTTGGTTTTCAAAGACAACAAAATAAACCACATTATGCTTCAAATACGAAGATGTTGTCCGGAAAAAAAACATTAAAAACACATTTATTATTTATATTTTAATATTTATATCCTCCTTCATTCTGGTCTTTTTTATTTGCACATGCATTTCTGAAAAGTCCCACCCTGTATAGGACCATAAATCAAACGTTTCCGGGTCTTTCCTCACTTAATCCACTATATAACAGTTTTTTTTTCATGAACCATATCTAGTGAAGGACTTTGAAATACACACCGATGCCAACTCTTGGTAGACAAGAAAAGACGGCTTTGAAACGGCTCTCATTGTAAGTTCTCACTAAAAGAAGGACCAGCAGGGCATTGAAAAGCTGTCCATTCACCCCCCCCCCCCCCCCCCCCCCCCCCCCCCCCCCC
>SSNP01000032.1:653236-696342 GCA_006937955.1 Pachypanchax playfairii | reverse complement strand
CCCCCCCCCCCCCCCCCCCCCCCCTCCAACTTTTTCCTTATGTAAATCCACATTCCCCGTGGGTTCCATTTCTCAGCGAGGTATCTATATATGGAGCCACTTTATTATGAACAAATCCCTTTTAATGTTCTCTTCAGTGAAGGAACAGCTGGAGTGGAGATAAAAACGAGGAAGCAATCTGCTCCAGCTGTTGAAGTATTAATACAAAAATTAACTACTGTGTGTTGGTTAATTGCTTTCTGCTTAATGTGCTTTCAAAAGCCTTGATTCTTCTTTTCTGGTACACAATCACAACTGCGGCAAGATATCAAGAGGCCTGTGAAATTAAAGATTCCATTTAAAGGAGCGGCTCTGCTCACCTCCCCACCCTCCCTTCATTCTTCTCACGGCTCAGCGCTCATAATGGACTCATGTGTTGAATAACCAAAATGGTCACATTAGACACCTGCTACTGTGGTCTTTGCAGGCACAGATAGAGGAACTCACCTCTCACACTGCAGCAAACACAAGTGCCCCTCATCCATCAAGAGCTCATGCAAACATTGCCATAAGTGAGACTGTAAGTTTATAAGGCTTCACTTTCTGTCCCATCCCAGCAATAGCACTCCCACACGCAGCCGGCTGAGTGATGACGAGCCGTTTCAAACAGCACAGCTGGTACTCTCCCTTTAACTGCCATGCGTTTTATTTGCATTATTATCTGTTGCCACCTCACTCCTCAGATCCACGCTGACGGAGGCCACATGGAAACACTTTAAAAAGGCCTGTCCCTTAACAGAAAACACACAAAAAAAGCTTTTTCTTCTTCTTCTTCTTCTCTTTCCTTAGAGAGTCACAGCTCTCCTCCTCCTCTAGAGCCTCTACATGCACGGGTCGGCAATCCAGCACATTTAATGCCATGCTGTAAAAACAGTAATCAGAGCCAGATGAAGTGGGAAGAATTGTTAGACTTTATGTTTTTATGGATAATTTGAGGTTAGTTATGCAAGATAAAAAGGGAAAATAATGAGCCATAGGCAGAAGCACAGAGGAAACTGTGCCGTTAGGACACTTTACTACAATTTCTCAACTCCAGAGCCTCGAATCTTAAGTTGTATAAAAGTGATAGTTAGATGGAGAGATAGTTTTTCAATTGCTGTCCATTAGGTGGCTTACTTGTACCACAAACTTTATGTGTGCTTTGGATGACACGGGCTCGAGGTTCACTGTCAGGCCATGGTCGACATTTACCAATAAAATACATGAAGTGCATAAAAAAAAACGCCTGACGTGAGAGAATCTGAGCAAGAACAGTAAAGAGTAAAAATAAATTCACACTCATCTTTGCATTGTGTGACACATCTGTATGTCTAAAACTGCATGCAACATATTCACAGTCACTGTGATCAGATCATATGGAAGATTTGCTAAAAGTAATAATCAGAAAAAAACTAGAAATTGATCAACGTATCAGCTCACATGATTAAACCATTTTGAGGAACGGGGAATAAGAAGGATGTGGAATGAGGAATAAAATCCAGTTTGAGTGCATCACTGAGTGATAATGAACAAGATGGTGTGAAAGCATGAATTTCTATGAAAAAAGAAGCTCCGCCCCTCAGCTTTGATATTGCATGTGTTTAGAACATGGAGTCTGTATCGCTGCTCCAGCGGCACTACCTCAAACTGTCATTAAAGTGCATGTCCTCAGTTGGAAAATGACTTTAGCCTGTGTGTGTGTGCAGGTGTGTGTGTGTGTGTGTGTGTGTGTGTGTGTGTGTGTGTGTGTGTGTGTGTGTGTGTGTGTGTGTGTGTGTGTGTGTGTGTGTGTGTGTGTGTGTGTGTGTGTGTGTGTGTGTGTGTGTGTGTGTGGACGGTGGGGGGGGGTTTGCTCTAAAATACTTTGCTTTTCTCAGAGCATCATGAATAAATAAACGTCGATGAAAACCATTTTTTGCTACCATTCCTAACGCTTTCTCTTTTAAGATGCATATTGTGTTATGCATAAAACACCCCCCCCCCCACACACACACACATTAAATAATGGAAGGAACTTGTGCTCACAAGAAACCATCTTCACTGTAGGAAAAAGCAGATGAATTAAAACAAGTGATTGTGAAAGTGTGTATAGCATAATGCTGAGGTCTAACTAAACATGTCTCCCCTGTTTCCATTTAGCTGTTTAAATTGTGTTGGTGTCACGAGGGTTTAGTTTGGTTAAATGAGCTTCACGTGTTCTCTTAATTTTATCTGACTGTCATATTTACCCTGAGAAACTGGGCAGCACTTGGAGCTGCGGCATTGATAAGTTTTTCAGTAAGCGTTGAGGGGATTAAATCAATTATGTTGATTCTGTATTTACTGCTTGCGTGCCCACAGTCATTTGTAATTAGATTATTGCTTTTGATCTGATGTAATGTGATGAAATGCCCGTGAGCAGCTCTGGGAGCCTGCTTGGCTGGAGCGACAGGGGTGGGCGCAATTTACAGACCCTTACTGAAGCACATCCCATTGTCCAGGCAAGGGGAGGGAAGGGGACCGTAGGTGGGAGGGGGTACCTGGGTCGACTCGCGTGAGCGGCTGCAGATAGAGAGGCAGTGGGATCTCTGTCGGGACGGAGGGAGCGACCACCCGGTGAGAACGCAGCATCCTCCAAACCTCATTACCTTCAGGGGCCTTCCCTTCACATGACTGTGTAATTACACCCAACCCTGCCCCACTCCACCCCGAAAGCTCCCACAACACCTGATACCCACAGGTAGAGTGCCACAAACACTTTTTGTTGGGGGTGGGGGCTGCAACTAGAGGCTCCGATGCTCAAGGGCCCTTTGGCTTATTCTACTCTGACCACCCACATCAATCAAAGACGCTAGAACACAGAAACCGATCGTGTGTTTCAGAGAGAAAGAAGCTGTTTATTCATGGAAAGTTAATTGTTGTGCCCATGCAGCCACTGTTGTGCATCCAAGTCTGTACAACAAAGCACAAAGGATGCAGGACCCATTTGGAGCTGCATGAAGGAGAGGATGTCGCCTGACAGCGCAGGGACAGAGAAGACTTTCTGAATCAACCTTCTGCTGAACAGACGGATGAAGTCTTTGGTTTAAATAAGACAAGAATGAGAAGGACCTCGATTTAATTCAGTCCCAAGTGCTGCCCACCTTTCAAAGAACTCCAACAGAACCCCACCTTCCCTGATGAAACAGGCCCACATTGCTTTGTAGGCTGTTCTGTTTATGAAGGAGGTCAGAGTGCCACATATGGCCAGCATGTTAAAATACACACGTCTCCCGCCACGGCTGCTAAAAACGTATTGCGGCTGTCTGTACGCGGAGAAGGAAAAAAAATAAACTTTGAATGTTTCGGCAAGTGGAGCTGAGAATTTAATGATTGAGTATTTGAAACTCGGGTCAGATTTGTACATGAAGAAGCAAAAACACACAGACACAGACACACACACACACACACACACACACACACACACACACACACACACACACACACACACACACACACACACACATCTTTAAAAGTCTAACAATATTGGGTGAGACGTCGGCAGTATACGGGGTTATTTGACTTGGCAGGACTGGAAACGTAGATTTGCCTGGGATAAGTGTGTGTCGCACGCCATATGAGAGGATAACAGGGCCGCAGTAAGCCGTAGGAAGCTGGCGGTAAAACTAAACACATGCAATGGCAGCCACAGGCGGTTGGAGGGATCCGAGGAGTCTTACTCCCAAAAGACCGGCCTGAGGGGAGCAAAAGCACAGTGACTGATAAGTGAAATAAAGAGAAGAAAATATGAGAACCTTCCCCTTCAAAGCAAACCATTATGCTCCATTAATGTCTGAATATTTTTTAGCGTGACTCTGACGCTTATTTCTTTTGGCTCTGCGAAGCACCTCTTTGGTTCTGTAGCAGATTTGTGGCTCTGCGTCTCACCTCAGCGGCGAATACGCTCTGTGTTTAATAAGACAGAGGTTAGAGATCAGACTACACTGGAGATCATGCGGGCATTAAGAGCAATGGCTGTTGTGTGTTTTTACGCTTATCACGCCATCAGTAAAACCTCCTCCGACACCAAAGACAAAATTTTCCCGCCCGACTTCTGCGAGCAGCAGCAAATGTGGAGAGAAGTTCAACAGGGGGTCGCGACGGGGGATTCTTCTTGGTTTTTAAACTCTAATGTCTTGAGATTGTGTGAAACAGTTTATCACTCAAAGAATGCAAGTTGGACTCCAGAAAAAATCCTTGTTCATTCATCACTGAAGAGATGCAGAGATCTACCTCCTCCAGCTGGCTGCTTTCACTAGCTATTGTGGTGAAAATGAATATTTCTTCCTACATTCTATGATTTCAATTCATTTTACTTCAGGAAAATATTAAGTCACTAAAACTCGCTCGACAGCCAACAAAACAAGCGCTGTGATTGTACGAGGCGCCTGTCGGAGTGAGCGGGAGTTCAGGAGGGCATCGGCGGGCGCTGCTCTGGGTGTTGCTCTCCGACACCCCGTCTTTACGAGATCAGGCCTCTTTTCCTCTAATCTGCTGTGACCTGTGGCAGGAAGACTGCGTCCACCTCCCGGCACCTTACACCTAACAGTTGCGGGCAACAACCAACCATAATTTCTTCTCCCGCTGGGCAGTGAAAAAACCTCCCCCGCTGCTTTTTGGGGGGTTTTTTCCACTCACAGGGTCACGGGTTAGTAAAGTATCATGGAAGGAGAAGATGGAGTGCAACTGAGGAGGAGGAGGAAGAAAAAAAAATTGGGAGCATGGGGGGAAGTCTCTCCCCCTACTCTAAAAACATGTGTAATGAGAAAACATGTGGTGTGTAACTATTGGAAGTCATCAACAACAGAAAATAATAATTAAAGTGCATAGCGAAAAAAACCAAAAAAAAAATCTGAAGCTGTCTTTTTGCGGCTTGAGACCACTGTCATCATGTCTCAGGAATTAGGCAAACATATGCTGGTCTGCTGCTGTTGAAACCGAGGCGCCTCTCTCAGGCTGCGGTTTGGGAACATGAAAGGCTTTGTGGGATGAGCAGGAGGACTGGCCCTAATTCAGGGCCTCATTGCCAGGGAAGCTGGCAGCAAACTCCGATTGTGGGACAGGGAAAGGAATTTGGTTACATATTCCAGCGAGGACCGCAGCTCCAAACAAACTAAAGCAACAGGCTGCTGAGCAAACCATTCTGTCTGCGTGCTGCTGCTGTGCAGACGGGGGACTCTCTCCCACCTGAGCGAACCCCAGAGGAGGATGAGAGGAGCAAACATGAGGAGCAGGAATGTAATGGGTCAGGACCCAAAGTGAACATGAAGCTTAGCTGTCCTGCTGAGATCCAGCAGCCCAGTGAAGATGCTGGCAGCAGACTCCTTGATTTGGACGCAGTGTTTGGAAAACAAAGCAGGCTTTGTGTTGTTTTATTGCAGCCACTTAAACTGCTAAACTCAGAATGCATCTCTGAAAGGATGCACAGAGGTCAGTCCTGTGAAAGGGAAACAGAGACAGGGCAACAGTTAACAGGTCCAAATAATCCCCCAGGCTGCACTTTTTACTGGGTTTAATGCAGCATGCCATCACAGTAACCTGATCAAGTCAGCAAATTGGATAAAACTCTTTACGCTTCTGCTGCACAGCCGCTGCAGCGGGTATTTACGGGGGGAGAGCCCGTCCAGATCGCTTTCCAATAAGAAATCGTTTTCTGACATTTTCAGACAGCCAGGGATTGGATTAATCATGTCTCTGTTCGGGGTACGTGTCATTATGGTCGACTGTTTACAAGGTTTTTTTTTTAGACGTACTTTTTGTGCCAGGACATGTTGGTAGAGCCTGAAACCGATTCCCGCATGTGGCGGTCTTGTTTTTAAACCGAGCTGCAGTGAAAAATGTGTCACTTTTTGTCACTGGGAAACACAGATGTGAAGTTCTAAACCCTCTCTTGTTAGCTTTTATTTATTTAGTCCAATCAGAGCTCAAGCGTTTACACAAAGATGAGATTAGATTGATGAGATTTTGGGTTGAGTTTGTCTTTTAACTGGAGATGTAGTTTGAGGGTTTGTATCGTACCCAACCAGTGGGAGGCAGCACAGACTGGAGGATAATAGGACCAGCAAACACACACTAACATGCAAGTACACAGGAAGGGTGAGTCACTCAAGTAGTTAAAGATGACTATATCACACATCTGTGCTGCAGCCCCAAACTGGCTGGTGGCAGAGGAGAGGATTGGGTTCGGTGGCCTGAGAATCTGCTACATGTGGCGTGCAGAGCGGAGAACAAACTGTATTCACTCTGCGTCTGTAATCGACTGCCTGAGAGAAATGTTTGGTTATGGTTAAAGACACTGTTGTCCCACATTTTCATCCACTTCTAATTACAACATAACTGAGGCTCGGCTGCAGCCAGCCTAACTGTTGTTGTTGTTGTTCCTGTTAGTTAACATTACATACACTCTTTCACACACACGCACACACACACGCACACACACACAACACGCTCATGCAATCAACACCAAATCATGTGCACCACGCAAAGACCCTTAAAGTCGCCCACGTGCGCCACCTGACATGCACAAAAGGAACACACATCCATCCACAAAGTGATCAACATAGTTGGTAATCATCGCTGAGCCAAATATAGAGACACAAATCTGTTTGGTGCCACTTGGAGATTAACAAGAACCGCACGGAAAACCAAACAAACCCAATGTAGACATTTTGGTGAACCGGATATCACAACTTGTACATGAGTGAAAGAATTTTCGGAGCAGTGAAAAGATGTTGTGAATCAGTTGCATCCCACATACTAATTTGCACAAAAAAAAAAAAAAAAAGTAACCGCCAATTAACAGATACCAGACACAAAATGATTCAGAGTGAAAAGGTTTGCAGATCACTATTTTTGAGAAGAGAGATTATCATTCTATGGAAAAGAAGGGAGATTATTCAAGCCACATAATAGTGTGTAATGTTTGTTAAACAAATGAAAAGCGCTGGTTATGCAGACTAATGTTAAATTGAATGTTCCTTCAAAAGGGTGTGAAATCATGCTTAAACATACTAATAACTGATGGATGTCTTGGTGATACCAACACTTTAGAGGACCTAAACAAGCTTCATCTGCCAGTTTATCTAAATGCACACTGTACAGTGTGCACCAAAGCTTCTCTGCCTGTAATTTAATGTTAGCAATTAAAAGCGCCTGTGCTGTCTCACACAACTCGCAATTTACTGAATCAACGCCTTTAAATCAAGAGCTCCCTTCTGTGACAGACTTGTGTCGCCCCGGAGGAATCTGCCTTTCCAAACCGCAGACTGCGATCCCCACGTTGTTTTCACTCCTAATCACATGCTTTATCTCAGATTGCTGACTAATTACCAAGAGATGAGGCTTATGGGAAAAGGTCCCAGAAATGGCAATCTGTTTTTGTGGTTTCGCATCTTGGATCGCTCTTCGTCATTTTTTTTTTTGTTTTATTGTCTGTCGACTTACATTGTGTGAGACGGGGGTCAGATGTGAGACAGGTCACGGCAGGGTCAACTCATGCTTGTTTTTTTATTCAGAGTTGAATGCAAATGTACTTATTGATGCAGACGTTTTTCTATTTTGTTTATGGATAATTAATCTAAATATTAAAAAAAATAAAAGTTGCAGATTTCACTTGTAAAATGTTTTAAAACACAGTAAATTTAGGAGTTTCTGATGCGGATTCTCTCAAAAATAAAGAAATAAAAAAAAGTAAATAAAGAATAATACCTCAGAAATTGCAAAAGTTGTTCCAGAACAAAAACAAAGAAACTCTCCACTTTTTGTTTTTGCTTTCGAAAACGTGAGACGAAATGATAGAATTTCTGAAACAAAGTGAAGCATCACCGATCGTAAATCAAACTTTCCCCCTTTTTATCTCAGACGCTGTGGATGGAGTAATGTGACTGCACGCCATGTCAGCACTGATGTATGTGTGTGTGAAACACCTGAGGAGACTGACTCATACAGAGACAGCGTGCACCGCGACATGTGTGCGTCTCCAGAGAGAGAGAGGTAGAAAAAAACCCGAAAGGATGGTTCTTAATGCGTCTGTTCACAAAGAAGCAGCAAATTATGGAGACAGGGTGTGTCATCTCATTCTCTGCTCCTTTCATCATAATCTCCCCCACTATGTTCAGAGAAAAGCTCACCAGAGGCCATCAGCTCAGAACCCCAGCCTGGAACATCATGCAGAGATCTACCTATGGCCTATTTTATTTCTTATGGATTAACATCTTAATTTTGAAAAAAAAATGTAAAGGAAGTCGGCGGTAGAAGAAACTGTCCGAGTGTACGTGTGTTATCTGATTGCAGCTGGTGTTTTCTACACAAACTGATGACCGACAGGCTGCATAGCTACATGACTACACACATGTTCAGCAAAAAATAAAACAGCACACATGCAAGATACACAAGCAGAGTTTCTGTTTTTATTCAGAAATACAGGTGTATTTTTTAAAAAATGAATAAAATAAAATAAAATCAAATAAGGAGAGGAAAGAGAAGCGCCTTAATTGATAACCAACTGGACTGATTAATAGATGCAAAACTAAAAGACTAAAAATAAATTTTAAACACTCCACCAAAAATCTGAGGGTCACAATACATGTTATGCTTCCTTTCATTTTAATATTGCAATATTAGTGAAAAAATACATTGAAATTGTCTAAATCACTTTTTGAAAATATTTTATTTTAACAAAAGCTGTGCAGCAGAACTAGAACTAAAATGATATAAACATCAGTATAAAGAACAACTTAGTATCATGAGTTTAATTGCAATCAGTAATTTCTCATTTCAGTGGCAGCTGTGTTAAAATGATTTTTTTAATAATTAAACTTTAATTTTATAATAATTACAAATACAGTTTTAATATTTAAATATAAAATTATAATAAAATTGTCACTTGCCACATGTAGTACTTAGATCCTCCACCAGAGGGCAGAAGAAACGAGTCAATGCAGCAGGTTTTCAGGAACGTGCTGATCCTGTTAAGGAGGTAGAACTTTTACAAATAACATACCAATTTGACATTTGACACATTTAGTTTCTAAATCGAAACCATGTCATTAAGAAGTGCGTCTCTGGCTGAGGTTTAATTTGACAGTGTCTCACTTAAACTCAAGAATCATATACTTTGTGCATGACTGTCATAATAAATAGCGACACATACTGGAGCTCAGAACTGCGCTTGAGCCGCTCCCACTCAACCACAACTGTGTTCCTCATATTTTTTGGTCCTTTATTTGTGTTTGTGGCTGCAGCTTTATCAGCGAGTTCAGCTTGAAACTTGGCCACCGTCCATTACAACAAAATTGTTGCCTGCTTTTAACATAATTATATTTCTGTTGCTTTGATTTCAGTCCGAAGTAATAAAACACTTCTAACCCAAAACCCCCCGAAATCTATCCACAACTACAATTAAAGTTAAAAGTGCAGTTGTTTTATGGTAAGAGCTGCAGGCTCTGTAGCCACCAAGCCCTGCACCACCTGCTTCTGATTGGCTAACGGCATGTTATTTTCCCCTCACATATAAGCCAGCATGCACTGGGGTTTATTTATTAGGAATTTAAAAAAAAGAGGAGTTACTAATCTGTGTTCGGTTCAGACAGCGGGCTCCCCCTAAACACTTACACACACACACACACACTTACACATCTGTGTACCAGCTGAGCAGGGAGCAGTCCCACTGTTGGGCTTTCACAAATCAAAGAGCCTGGGGTACTTTGGCACTGCTGGGGTAGTTGTCCTTTTTTACAAAAGACAAACAAGCAAAGAGCTCAGGAAGTGGTCCAAAGTCGACTCTGACACAGTGCTGAAATGAAAATTTGGCCCACTGACATACAGCATGAGCTGCATGTGTTAAAAAGCTGTGGCATTATTATATTTGGGGCTTTTTTTAGTTCTCTGTAGCCTCTGATACTCCATGCTTTTTACTAAACAGCCACCAGAAGACTGGGTAAAATTCTGAGTTGGTCAGTGACTGTAAAGTTTGTCATTGAGTGTAACGTTGGGTCTATTATCCCTGCTTGGTAGGAAGTGATTGATCCTTCCATAATGTGTGTGAAACAGACTTTCAGAAGTCTGGATGTTTTTCTCTGACATCGCCAAAAACATCAGTAACTACACAAACAGACTGTAATCAGAGATGATCGACAATAAATTATCCAACGACTGTCAGAAAGCCCCTGTGAGACTCTACTTCCAAAACAAATAATCATTACTGATGTTATTGAAGCAGTAGAATCAATCACTGATGGAAGTAATAACGAGAGTTTGGATATGAACACAGAGGATGAAGATTTAGGCCGTCCTGAGCATCTTAAAATGATCTCGAAAGACATTATACACAACACATAGAAACAAATCACAGACATCCAATCTGTGGACCGCAAGACAAACACAAAGCACTTCCTTTCAGCAAATGGAAACAAGGCCCGTTTGGGATCAAAGCTCCTAATGGGTTCGGAATAACCAGAAGCTGCTTTCAGTTTTGGGCCAAACCAAACAGACATGCAAACACATATGGCACTGCGTCCAAAAGATTTTCAGTAACTAGACAGAGAATTATAACAACATTTCATGTAATCTGCCCCCGTCACAACCCTCCACTCCTACCATGGAGCACGTCAGTGGGCACAGTAATGGCTCACAGAAAAATGACTTGCTCGAGTTTAACCAGGCCCTGTGTGGTTGAAATATTTGTAATGGTGGATGCAAACAGTTTATTTGTTTCACAGTGATGATGGTTGCATTTCAGACGTAGCAGTTTTGCACTTGTGTGCACCTAACGCCACGATGAGCTGCATCTCCGGTAGAAAAGAGAAGAAAAGGAGGACAAACTCTAAAACTTTGCAACAAGAACAGAAGCAAAAATATAAAGTACTTCTAGAAAGTTTAACCTTTGAGGGTGTGTTGAAAAAAGGATTAAAGAGAAGTGACTCTGAATCTTTATTTATTTATTTATTTTGGATAGACGGTGATTAAACCTGAAGGTTGCCTCAAAGGGAACATCAGAACTTTTATACACAGGAAGTTGGATGTGATTTTAAACTTTTCAGTTAGTGTTAAAAGTACCTGTCACCGTCAGCGTGCGCCATGTCAGCCCATTTAGCAACGAGGAGAAATGTGCATAGATAAATAAACACCTTTCACTGTTCATGTCGTTGGTCGGACTTGTGGGTTTGGGTCCATTTCCGGCTGTCGGGTGGATATTTGGATCACTTGCCAAACATGAACTGGCCTCACATTCATCAAGCTGACGTTTATAAGTAAAAACGGGCAGAGTAATGCAATAAGAACGTGTTCAACCCCTTTAAAAATAAAGAACAATGCACTGGATTTTTTTGAAGCCAACAACAACTTCAAAGAACCTCGAAAGCCTATTTTTTATATCAAAGTGCTCCCAATATAGTGTATATCATGTCCTCAGTGTGTGGTAACAATTGTCGTATGTGGACCGTATGTGTCTTCTACTGAATTCAGTCAAACAAGGAGACCTAAACCTGGTAACACTGACTCAAGGGGAAAACACGCACATTAAAAGACCAGAAAAGCCCTAATAAAAAAGCCTGTAATATAAACCAGCCCCCATCAAAGGGATCTTTCTCCATTTTTGTTGAACTCTAACGTATCATATTAATACCATATCAACCATTGCTGGCTCTGACTTTGTTTGATCTGCAGGCCTCTTGTAACTTTGGGGTGTACGAGTGCTAATCAGAGGAGTTGGCACTTTATAAACACTATCAAGAGCAGGTGGATGTAGGAGGGGGAGGGGTCATACTGGGCCATTGTGTCCGGCTCAACTGGCCTTATTCACAGAGACTGATTTCCTTAGATCGCGGCGTGTTTTGACAGATCAGCATATTTTAGACAGACGACTTTGTTAAGAGTTAAAGCCCGGTGCGGTTGATTGTGTCGTCCTGAACAAATGTGCCATTAATCTGCCGCATGGCGGTGAGCTTTAGGGTACGGGCTTCTCCAGAGAAAAAGGTCATGTCTTCCCTTCAAAAGATTTTCTCTCCTGATGGAGGCGAGGACGCACACGGAGACTGTATGCTTCTGTATAGAGTTTTTATGATGTCTATCAGACTTACTATGTGCACAGGATTTAAACAGGGGTCCTTTTGTATGTCAAAACCTCACTTTTAATGGGTTTCTTATAAAAGTGCTTAGTGATCATGGTTTTCAAATCACAGCAATAAGAAAGTGCTTCCTCTTTTCCGTGTCTGGAAGTGATCCCAGGCAAAGAGGTGTACCACATCTTACACTAAGGCTGCATGCTTTCTCTTCACAAACCAAAGGGCTTTTTCCTTTGGTGCAATATGATCATTTATTAAAGCTTAATCAACATGTACTCAATGGTGTATGCACTTCTACAACCATTTAACAAGCCCCTCTGTGTGCTTTAAACTCAGGGTGTGGGACTGCAAAAGTTTTGATCAATTTTAACCATAATGTTCAAATTCTTCTTGAATTGGGGCAAAAAAATACTTCCAAAAATATGTTTTATTGTTTAGATTTACACACATTTTTGGCCTGAAAGTGGATCTATTAAATTCGGGCTGTCAGACAAGAGCCAAAGTCAAATTCCAAATCTTTAATAATCACCAAATGTAATGAACAGACAACTTAAATAAACAAACAGAAGTAGAGAAAAAGAGAGAAAATCCAAGTTACACACGCAGATCACAAGAAAACCAAGAAGCAGGAACAACAAGAGACAAAACGAGAAACACTGGAAAAACAACGAAAACCGTCTGACAACTGGAGAGGAGAAATAAACTGGCAGAGATTTGAGAAACAAACACACAGATCGAGAAACCGGGAGAAATGAATTAGATGTGAAATTGTGTTACTTTTATAGTTTATATTGATTCACCAACAAATGTGCTGAAGAATAGATAACGCTTCATTGTCTGCTTCCAGTGAAGCCTTAATATTCATTTTGAGGATGCTGCCATCATGATTTTCTAACTACATTATGAGCACTAGAGACACACACATGGTCCTGTATTTTTATGCATAACAAACTACAACACAACGTGTTGATAATATTAATATCTGAACACATGGCAGTGAATCAGGAGAAATCAACACATGAAAACATTTTCTGAGGATTATTTCTATTTTTTGTCTGAATTATGTCCCAGTTGTTTACATAGATTAGGTTGAGCCTAACATTACCGACACAAGGAGACAGCAGTTTTGTTTAAGGTACAACTTAGTTGATATGTTCCCGTGTCTTCTTGTTATAATTGTCTGTGAGTCACTCTCTACAGTTTTGACTCACTCTACCAGTTTCATGTCCTCATTACAAATAGTAAAGCACATTTTTTATAGAATTTAAACTGAAAAATGAAGTACAGATGAGGGATCAGAAAATGTTCAAATAAAAACAGTAAATCATGCTCTTTGTGTGTTTGACTCCTGGCTCAGTCCTTTTAGCATGAAGTTTACATGTCCTGCCTATGTACATGTATGAGCTTACTCTGCATGATCCAGGTTTCTTTTAACCGTCCAAACATATGCATGGTAGGTCAACTGGCAACACAAAGTTGACCCTGAGTGTGCATGGTTGTTTTAATGTCTCCATGTGGTCCTGCAAAAAACTGATAGCCTATCCAGGCTGTAACCCCCTCCCACTTCCGGCTATGGACGATAGGTGAATCAATGGAGATTTTGCCATTAGTTTGTCTTTTGGACCATTTTGTCCCTCAACAAAGTGTCTTCTGGCATAATTTGAAAACAGGACTGATGGAGACAGCCATCTGCTTGTGTTTGACCATACTGTTTATCATCTCTTCACTTTTCAAGTTTAAAATTTGATACTTTTTTATTGATGATGTAATCAGCAAATTAAAGACTGTGGGCATTAGACGCCCTAAAAAACTGTTTATAGTACAATGTGCTCACTCATTAAATTCCTCCATTATGATTGCACAGCATGCTTTTACATCTTATAATTTAAAGGCCTTTGGGTTAAGCTATTCAAGTATCCTGGTGTGACAAACAGTCATCTGGAGGGATTCGGACATAAAAAGACAAAGATAATACCGCATGTACAGAACGGAACAAGTCCATAATAAAAAGAAACCCTCTTCTGAACAAGGACGTAATTGTTTGAAGAACTTTAGTGCATAACCCAATAATACATTTCAGCTTTTGATACAACTATTACTGACTGCAAAGAATCCTTTGATGTTAATTGAAACCAGTGGGCAGCAATCTGCTTTATAGTACTGACAAATAACAGCTTCCTTAGGCTAAGCATTAGAGGTTAGCAAGCAGAGGAGGTACATTCTTGCTCCATATGCTCATCAATATAAATAAAACTCAAAAACAAGCTTGTCTTCAAGGAGGCAGAACAATGCTGAGGACGGATCCGGGCCTTAGCTGTGGTGATTGAAAAACACTGATCACGATTCTAAGCAGTACTTCACCAGAGAATTGCAGAACAATGCTTTCAGTACGGTTACAATATCACTGCCTTCCTCTCTGTCATACTGCAACAAATTGTGGTTTCAGAAAGGTGGTCCAATTGAAAAATCCTGCATTAGGAAGACATTATTCACAAAGGGGCTTGTCTATTGTATTTTATTTTTTAAGGAAATACAATAGTTTGAAATGTAGAAGAAATATGATTACAGGGATCTGGTTTTAATGTAGACATGACAACATGATCTCTGCCTTTCTGCACTTTAGTTCTACCTCTGTCATTTTTTAGTATTTTATTTAAACTTTGTGTTTTTAGAGGGCCTTCCAGCATTGATGCAATGCAATATAACAGAAAACATATACCAATGACAAGTGCAAACACATTGACCAGATCAGTGGAGGGGGCTATACCATGATGGAAAAAGTTCAAAGTGACCCAGAATACAAAAATAAAAAATCTCCAGCCCAGATGATACCACATCAGAGTGTGTACAGCAGGGATTTTGTCTAAAACCAGACCCCCACAGGTCAGACATCAGATGAGAGGTTCCTGTTTTAGAGTCCGATTTGCTGTAGGACAAATGACAGGCGCTGTTACAGAAGGTAATTGGCTTGTCATTATGTAAAGAGACTACATATCATGATTGTTCACAGAGCATAAAACACAAGCATCAAACAAAGCAGATCATGACTGACACTGAGAACATGTGATGGTGGTTTGACTATGAGGGAAGCAGCGGACTGCACTGTAGAAATGTTTCTAAAAAAAAAACTTTCTGACATAACCTGAATAAAACAGAAATATTTTAACTTTGTAGACTGAGTTAGGCATTATGAAAATACAACAACTGATGACAGTAATCATGAAACAACAGAAAAGACAACTTGTGTTCAGAATGAAGTACATATGTTACACACACAAGGAATTTGGCTTCAGTTCACTTTTGCTGTTGTGCTTACAGATATCAGTAAAGATATATACAGGCATGGACAAAATTGTTGGTACCCTTTGGTCAATGAAAGAAAAACTCACAATGGACACAAAAATAACTTTAATCTGACAAAATTTATAATTAATAAAAATTACATTAATGTAAACCAATGAAAGTCAGACACTGCTTTTCAACCATGGGTCAACTGAATTTAAAAAAATACCTCACGGAATAGGCCTGGACAAAAGTGACGGTACCCCTAACTTAATATTTTGTTGTACAACCTTTTGAGGTAATCACTGCAATCAAACAATTCCTGTAACTGTCGATGAGACTTCTGCATCTCTCAGCAGGTATTTTGACTCACTCCTCATGAGCAAACTGCTCCAGTTGTTTCAGGTTTGAAGGGTTCCTTTTCCGGACGGCATGTTTGAGCTTGGCGCAGTTGGTAGAGCACTTGCCTTGCAGCGAGAAAGCCCTGGGTTTGAATCCAGACTGGGGCCTTTCTGCATGGAGTTTGCATGTTCTCCCTGTGTATGCAGTCCCTGGTTTTCTCCAGGGTTTTCTCCAGGGACTCCAGCTTCCTTCCACAGTCCAAAAACATGCAAGAGGTTAATTGGTGACTCTATTGTCCCTAGGTGTGAGTGTTTGTGTGAATGGTTGTTTGTCTAAATGTGACCCTGTGATGGACTGGTGACCCTGTGATGGACTGGTGACCTGTCCAGGGTGTCCCCTGCCTCTTGCCCTGTGACTGCTGCGACCCTGAACAGGAAGAAGCAGGTTCAGAAAATGGATGGATGTTTCAGCTCCTTCAAAAGATGCTCAATAGGACTGAGTTCAGGGCTCATAGAAGGCCACTTTATAATAGTCCAATGTTTTTCTCTCAGCCATTCTTGGATGTATTTAGCTGTGTTTTGGGTCACTATCCTATTGCAAGACTCATCACCTGCAACTGACACCAAGCTTTCTGAAACTGGCCAGCACGTTTCTCTCTAGAATGTCTTGATAGTCTTGAGATTTCATTGTACCATGCACAGATTCAAGACACCCTGCGCCAGATGCAGCAAAGCAGCCCCAGAACATAACAGAGCCTCCTCCATGTTTATCAGTAGGGACAGTGTTCTTGTCTTGATATGCTGTATTTTTCCATCTGTGATTATAGAGCTGATGTGTCTTTGCAAAAAGTTAAATTTTTGTCTCATCTGTCCATAGGCTCATCTGTCCCAGAGGCTTTGTGGCTTGTCAACATGTAGCTTGGCATATTCCAGTCTGGCTTTTTTATGATTTGTTTTCAACAATGGTGTCCTCCTTGGTCGTCTCCCATGTAGTCCACTTTGGCTCAAACAATGACAGATAGTGTGATCTGACACTGAAGTTCCTTACGAGGTTCACTTTGGATCTCTTTAGTAGTCTCTTTTGTTGCCAAAAGGCATGGTCGCGTGCCTATGCCATCCAACTTCTTCATTTTCTGCAAAATGTTGCTCAAAGCTGCAGCTAATGTTTCTTCATTTAGCACAAAAATGGGGGGACATTATGTTGATTACATTTGCTGTTTCTACTATTAAATATTAAGAGAGTTATTTTTCGTGTCATCCTCCCTTTAAGGTCATGAATTGATGGCCAGACACTCTCCTTCAGGATTGTCTGGTAGAGAACAGAATTCATGGGTACCTCCAATAATTCTGATTATCCAGGTGGTGAAAGAACAAAACAGCTCTTAAGCATTAAAGAGACTTTTCATAGAGTGTGAAAAGTTTTAATTAGTGCAAAATTAAGGTTTTCACTAGTTGTATGGAAGATTTTCATTGGAGTTTCACTGGTCAGTCAGTCAGTCATTTTTTTTAACTCACTTGTTCCTGTTTAGAGTCACTGGCTGCTTGTTCCTATCTCCAGTGGTCATTGGGTGAGAGGCGGGGTTATACCTGGACAGGTTGCCAGTCCATCACAGGGCCACATAGAGACAGACAACCACTCACACCTCACTGCAAGGCAACAGCTTTACCAACAGTGCCACCGTGCAGCCCGGTTTTCACTAGTATGTATGAAATAAGATGTTCACAAAAATAAATTAGATGTAAATGAGATGAAAGGTCTGTACAATTATGTATGAAAGCTTAACAAGTGTGTAGAAAAGACTTTCGTTAATATACAATGAGAGGTTTTCAGTAGTGAGTACAAGAGATCAGAGGTTTTCACTGATATGTGTGCATGACAGAGTTTGACAAGTGTATGTGAGAAGTTTACATATTGTGTATATGAAGTCTTAGGTAGTGAATTAGTGTGTGAAAGTTTGTCAGTATAATACATGATCATTTTTATTTTCATAGGCACATATCCAAGCTAACTCAGATTTTCAGCCCTGTCTAAGCTGCTGTTCTCAGTGGATTTTGTTAGTGTTTCATGACAAAGAGAATGTTTTCCTACATCCACAGCTGTGAAGTCTGAGCAGACACAAAACCTACTATTTTCTCAAATATGTGCCATAGATAGATATGCACATGGATTTACTTATAGTGAAAAAAAAGCTATTCCAAGGTTATTTTTCAAATTATATTCTTTCCTTAGAGGACTAGGGAAAAAATAAGAGGAAATTTGGGTTATAAATAGGAATCAAAAGAACCCTCATCCTTTATGATTTAAGGAAACCAGACACATTGACATCTTTGAACGAGGGGCAGTTTCCTGTAGGACAGGTAAACGGAACATATGTGTTAAATCACTGTTCCCCATCACTTGGGTCAGCCCTATCATAAAAGAAAAGATATTACAAAGGGAACTAATGAAGACACTGATCAAAGTCTGTAATGGTAATATGTAACAGGTGTTACAAACCTCTGCAATCCACCCCTGCACAGCCCTCCCACAGCCAACACCACTCCATCCGTGAAACTCTTATGCTTTTCACATGTGCTTTGATGGGGAACAATGAATAAAACATATTTCGGTGCTGTTCAAACTATGTTATGAGCAATCTGGTTCGACTCTTGGAGGGCATTTGCAGGTGATGGACAAAGGCAGCATGTGTACTTTCATGATCTGAGGTGAGCTGAAAAGAGCTGACGTAGCTGGAGCCCACAACAGGAGGAAAACAGTCACCTGGATGTAAAAGAAGGTTGGCAAAGTTTAAACGGGAACATGTTCAAAGCACGATTTATGTTTTTACACATGGCCAAAGATAAAAGTGGCACTGCTTTTGATTAAAAAAAAAAAAAGAATTGAGAACATCCAAGCTAAGAATAGTATAGACTACTTTGAAAGATAAAACTATTTTATACTATATATAAAAAAATAAAACTAGAAAACAGTTTTTTTAGTTTAGAAAAAAAATATTGTTTATTCGTTCCTGTTAGGTTGTATTTGTAACGTGAACGTGTAAATCAACTCATTTTAAGTGACTCATTTTATGTTGAACAGATCCATTGCGCGTGCCTAGTGCAACATCTTGTGCGTAATGACGCAGTTTCCGCTGACGGCGCGCTCTCACGCTGGGACTTGTAGTTCTTGTCGCTGCGCTTTTAGGCTTTCAGCTGAGAACCTGTTGAAGAACAAACTTGACATTGCAGTTTGAGACTGTTTCGGTTTCAACAAAAATAAACTAACGCTCCTCTTTCACCTTCATGATGTCAGACGGAAAAAGGACGGAAATGCAGTTTATTTGCGCACTACAAGATCCAACATCGCCCCAAATGAATGCGAGGCAGTGTAAACACAACTCCAGGAACATGAAAAGATCGGGTGACAGTGAGGGGGAGAAGAGAAGAAAGGTATTGATAGCGTTTTTCTCCGTTAGGTCTGGCATATTTCTAAATCCTGCCGCTCGTTGAATATCTAATGCTCCTTGTGTGCTGCTGCTGGCTGCATTTTGAGGGTGGGAAAGCCGCGAATGTCAGCGCATACCTCACCTTGCCTGATTTCTTTATTGTGTTTTCCAACCCCCCAGTCTACCACAATGAAAAATTACAGTAACAACAAAATAGTGTTTGTTTTTATCAAGCAAAAACACTCTTTATATGACGCTTTTAGGTTTCAGAGGGAGGCCTGAGCAGCAGGAAATAACGTTAAGAATGACAACAATTGGTTTCTATGAGGACATTAATATATATTTATTTAACACGTCGGTATTAAAATATAATGTAAACAAATTAAAGTAAAGACTCTTTAATTCAGGATATTCGGTGTGAAGAGGACAATCCAGCTGTTAACTGTGGCGCCGAGAAAATTCACTTTAGTGCAACAATAAAAAACAAATGCTGAAGTTAATATGGAGTATTTTTAAGATTTGGCAGCCTGCCAGGTCAGCTGTCTACAACTGATTAAAAGCTTCTTAAATATGATGCTCTGCTCACACAGGAGAAAACAGTTTTATTTTTTTAACAAATTTTGTCATAACTTTATTAAATTATTGCCATCCTACAAAAATGTGCAACTAGGAACATTCAGGAGGAGCAATATACTAGGGTTTTATGATTATTGGGCTTAATCAGACTTTTGCCTGCTAATGTAACAAACAGACACACACAAAGTTGTCAGTTTTTGGGGAGCATTAAGCTGTTCAGGGTCTGTTACACCTACAGTAATCTGTCTGTTGCTCGTCTTCCAGCTTGATGACATTCTGCTGTGGCACAAGTGTTTGGATCATGTTAGACAGCAGCGAAACTATGTAAGACGTGGTTCCTCCCGTATCTGAAAGCAGCCATGGCGACCAGATGAGCAGCTCAGGGAGAGAACTCATTCCAGCTGGCCCTCGGGCAGTCAGGCAGCACACAGCTAATGGCTGAACCTTCTTTCTCTTTAGATAAATACAAGGATGAACAAGATGAACGGTCATAGCAAAATTACATTATAACTCCAGCACAGCCAGAGAAGAAGTTGGTATTATTTTTTATTTTATTTTTTTTTGCCAGTTGTCATAGTATATTAAGGTTGTTTTGGTTCTGTTAGGGGTTTGATTTGGTTTTCTTCTGCAGTAAATGTTTCTGTCTTGCTTGAAGTCAGAAATACACGAGGATAAGAGCAGCACCGTTGTAAAAAAAAGGATTCTTGAATTGATGAAATCAAGTATAACTCAGCAACTAAATTATCTCTGATCACAATTATTCAGTATTTATTTCTCCAAGCACGTTGTCCTCCCAACGTGATGGTTCGCTAATGTACTTTAATGGTGTGTTGGGACTGATTAAACCAGTCTCTTTAGTTGTTTGATTACTTGATATAAACCAGTACCGTGACCTCACTGGAAATGAGCAACATACTTTCCATGATCACATTATTTTCCTGTGAGACGGTTGTAGAGAGATGAGAAACTATATTAGCAGGAGTTACATACCTTGTTGTTAGCTAAAACACAGCATTATTTGTTGCTGTGTTAAAAAACAAAACAGTTCTTACAGTATACAGTCAAATGTAAAGTGTCCTTAGGTCATTAATTACTTATCTATGACTTGATCTTATTAATTTGCCAGAAACTACAGTAAAATGCATAAGCAGTGTGGGGAAAACTGAAATCCACCTTTATGACTTTTCCATGTGGATCAAAGTAATAAGAAGCAGCCAGGTGCTACTAATCAGTGGCACTTAACTCATTATTATCAGGTGTGAGCCCCTCTATAAAGGTTTGGGCAATTTGATGCTCTGTTGCCTTAAAGACTGCTTTAGTAAGGAAAGACATCAGTAATGATCTTCGAGTGTCTGCCCATCAATCTGAGAAGGCTTTTAAATTCTTTCCAAACAATGTAGTGTCGAGAGTCACAGTTCTCTGCATTCCAGGGGATTAGAAAGTCAAATTTGAGGCAATCTGTCTCACAGATGATTCTTGGCAAATTCTGACTTTTGACAGGACAGTGATTCCAAGCACAGCAACCCCCCCCCCCCCCACACACACACAAAAAACAAGAATCAAAAGTGTTTCAATCATCCAGTTTAAGCCCAGATCTCATTTAAATTGCAGTACTATGGAGCTATGTTTACATAAGAAAATGATTTTGAAGTTAAAAGAACAACAACTGTAAAAGGGCCAAATCTTCCTCAACACTTGGAGAAATTCACAAACTCATAAGCTGATGAATGATGAAGTGTGCTGAGTCTTTAAACTATGCTTCTGAGTTTTAGCTGAACTTTAGTTTGGCTAGCTTGGAAATACAGCGATAAATCAGTTTATTCATCTACAGTTGTTTTTGATTAGTTTATTCAGTTTGACAGAGACCAGATATTTTATTTCCAAATGTTAAAAAAAAAAAGACTGGAAAGAGATCATATAGAATTTTTTGTTTGTTTTGACAATTATATATTCAAGTGTTAGAGGGGTCTTAATGTATCAGAGGCCTTAATCTCATTTTAACAAATGATTTTTAGGTCTTAGTTCATAGACAAGAGAGTCATTCTGAAACTGAAATGTCACAGAGTTTTGATTCTTTTACAGTTTATAATTTTCTGTAGGATTTTTAAGTTGCTGCAACTCTCCCATTCTCTTTCAGTTACCATTTAGCATGCTTTTAATGACTTGCAAACATTTCATGATGTTTTACCTGTGTTGTCATCACAGGATGACTTCCCACTTGTGCCTCGGCAAGTGTGAAAACAGCATTGACCCGTTCTCCTAACCCCATGTTCTTTGATGCTAAGTCACCATGTTGATGTCCTTTGATGCAAGCTTGCCATTTGGGCAGTGATGACAAGTATGAAGTGTTATGTTGCAACAGGATGTGTGTGTGTGTGTGTGTGTGTGTGTGAGAGCAATGGGCTAAGTAATGATCACACAGGGTCACCAGATGTTATGAGGTCCTACGCTCAACCCAGCCCATTGCTTAGATCAGCCTCATTGGTTTGCTCTGGTTGTGGCAGCTAGTGCAAGCTGTTTAGGGTATTTAATTTCTAAACACTCATTAAAATGGTTTGTGTTTCCCTTGGTGGTCCTGTTAAATTAACAGCTATTGAGGTAAAAGCTGATTATGTAGCCACACATCCAGACATGGTTAATCAATTCTCCCCTACAAAATGTTAGCTGATGATTTAGTGTAAAGAAAACGATTTATGGTAACTAATGCCAATGTCCTGTCATGTCAAGCCCAGTGTTTTAGCAAGAGGGGGATGTCAGATTTAGCACATTCAGCAGCTTTGCTCTCTGCTGGCCATCTTTTCTCCCTCTTAACCCAAGCTACATGCTGCTTGCTCTATTAATGACCTAGTAATGGAGAAATAGTGTTAAGTACTGACATAAAACATTGATGTGTATACCTAAGGCTGGGTAGCATGCAAGCTCCTACAGAGCTAGATTTACACATGGGCTCTGGGTAGAATGGTGGAAACAGGAACACTTGGCATAGGGGCTCTCAGAGCTTCATCAGACCCCCGCTGGTTGAACTATGCTAAAGCCAGGGCTTAGAAAAATACGGCTGTGGCAGATAATGATACTATTACACTAATGGAGTTGGCAAATGAAGGAGAACCCAGATGCCCTGCTTTATTACCAGAGGGGGTCATTTCCTCACTGCATTCCTAATGGTCTGAGCACACAGTATTGATCAGGCTATCATGCTGCTAATCCTCTACAGAATTACTTATTGCTGGCTAGGTGTTGATCCACCACATGCCCTGTGCTGGCCTTGCTGCTAGGTGGCTGCTGCTTGTCCAGCAGGGACCCACTGGGCCACTCACCCAGTCATGATTTAGAGCCAAGCGGGAATGGCATCTGGGAGGTCTTCAGTGCTGGGCTGGTTAGTTCATTGTGTAAAAAAAGGGGAGGCAAATGAACCTAACAGCTTTCCTTTAATTAAGAAGCAGGCAATGATGTGGTTCCTCCCTCTTTATGGCCCCTGCTGGCCTCTGTGGAGAATGGGAAGCTGTGAACTTGGATTCTCCTGTGTTGTACTGTAAATAAGAACTGACAGCTTTTTCTGCCAGTAACAGCAGCAGGATGTTATAACCATTTGTCCTTATTTGATTACTGTCTGCTTCTCATATTTACTTTAATATAAAATGAGATTGTTTCTCTTGGCCCATGAATCTCCCAGGTCTGTTTCTGGTAACAACAGAAAACCGAAGAACAGATTTTGTAAATTATTCATGGTGTTCATCATTTGAACATGACTAGGAATGATTTGGTCTGAGCACATCATTACCACAAATGAATCGGAGGGTCAGGACTATTTGCCCAGGGCCTGTGACTTGCTCTGTTATTGCTCTCTTTACTGGGCCCTTGTGTGCATGACCATCCCCAGGAGACAGGAAGTGTGGCATCCCAGCATCAGCAGACCTTTTTTCGTCACCTCTGGTCTCGGCTAATCAAAGAGTTTACCTTAAGGGGTGTATTTAGTGCGTTAGTTAATGTTAGTCCACTAGCCATAAAGAGGTATTTATATATTTCCATCTGGAACAACCTGTCGTAGCTAGGGAAACGAGCTATTGATCCAGATATTTAGTCATTTCTTTCCATGTGTGCCATCAATATTTTACAAACATCCACAGAGGAGTTCATGTGAGAGTTGACCCAAGCCCTGGCCTCTATTTTTTGCTCCCATTGGAGCTCAATGATATACTATTATGAAAAGTAAAATCAATGAATGAATATGAAGTTTTGGCGTGTAATATAGTGCTGGCCTACGGCCCCAGGTCTTTCATTGATCGGCTGTGTAAGACGTGAAGGGGGCTGATTAGTCTGCTGTGGAGATTTTCATCTACATGTCTTTACCTCTCTTGCTGGTTTGATCTTTGCTCATATATTTGGATTGACATGTCTACATATCAGTTTGGGTTGTCAAATCCTACTCGAAATCAAATCAGTCATTCACACAGTAAAATTTCCTGAAGACTGTCATAGCTTATGATAGCAATAAACTGAAGAAACAGCAGATACAATGAGGATTGTATGATAAATATTTGTTTTTCAAGTCATATGAATGCCTAATTTCAAAAGACTTTTGCAAAAGTTCAGTGTATGAGGTGGAATGGGTCTTCGGTTTTACCAATGAACTTTTTATGGACAAAAATACTTTTAACGTTCTTGCAACAACCATTTAGGTAGAGCAAGTTGAGTTTGAAGGTTGAGCTTAGTAACCGAAATTTATCATTTAAAATTATTTTTAAGAAATACACAAGGCAGCTATAATGTTTAATATTTAGGTTTTTATCTATTGGGTGACGAGACAAACATAGATAGTCTTGTTACAGTAAAACCAGGAACTAGACCACAAATTTAACTGTCTCCGATCCACTGAAAGTTGCAAGTGCTGCTTTCAGGACACAGACCCCGGAGGGAGGGGAGGGACCCACGAATCACCCCGCCAAGTCCTTGTTTACCCCCACAGGGACTCTAGAAAACATTTATTGAGGTGAAAAAACTTACTTAGTTCTGCTTTAAATGGACATGTCCAATTGTCCAGCCTTTAAGTACTTTTAACACAACTTGCTTTTCTCTAACAAGGTGCTTAATGGCAAAATTGACAACAGGTGTTTGAGCCATTAATTGATCAATTCATTTCTTGGTTCAGTCAGATTTAGTATTTAAACAGCTCCCCTCATCATGCTGTTCACATTCTGAACATCCCACACTGATGACCACTTCATTGTGAACACTGCCCTGTGGAACCGAATGATGAATCCCACTCAACTCTGAGCACAGTTAAGGGAGTGTAGAGGCACCAAGTGTCATGTCAGACGATTCAAAACAGTTTACATCAGTGTGGTCTGTGTGCTGGATGACCTTCAAGGGTACCTGACCACAACACCAGGCAAGCGTCATCTTCTTGCATGAGCCAGGCAGCATTTATGCTGGTCTAGGGACCAGTGAACCTCACTGCTGTTCTCTGTTAAAAGTCAATTTAAAGTGAACAGAAGTAATGACTGCCAAAGATTTTGGACACATCAAAGAAAGTATATGCATCAGCCACCTTTATCGGTTCCGGACTGCTGCAGTGCTCTGTGCTCCGGTATTAAACAGTCTTCCCTCTTCCGCCTTCATTTGGTTTCCAAAATGGACGGCTCTTGACAAATACTACAAGAACATTTGATGATAAGACCCCTGTTCTGGCCTTTCTCCATGGGCTGCAGTTTCATTTAGGATTTATTTTAAATTGTTGATTTTAGTTTCTAAAGGTTTAAATGGACTGGCTCCACCCTACGTCAGTGAATTACAGTAGTAGTACAAACTAAAAAGATCACTTAGGTCATCAAGTCAGTTACTTTTGGAAATGCAAAGGACCAAATACAAACATTAGGGTGCTCATACAGTACATTTGCTGTGTCAGCCCCAAAACAATGGAATAGTGTGGCACTTCAGGCTACAACGACCACTGACCTCACAGTTTTAAAAAAACTGGTTCAAGCACATTTATTTTCCTTGGCTTTTAACTCCCAGCAGAGTTGGATGCAACTTTTTAAATCTCAGTTTTTTAAGGTCTTTGGTGTTTTATTGTTTTCTGTGTTCTGTCTCGTCTTGTGATAAATTGTTGCTACATATTCTTCCATTTTTATTGCCATTTTTGAGTCCATTAATTTTTATGTGAATTGCTTTGGTCAACAGTATGTTGTTTTAATGTGCTATATAATTAAATGTGATTTGATTCAAAAGTGTGACACTGGTGATTTGATGGCAGCAGTTCAGAGGTCTTGAAGAGGCCTCAGTTTTGGGAGGAAAAGGTTGACTAGTTTAATAAGAGTGGATAACAATAATATGGATGATGCATGCAATGGCATTTGGTGTTTTGTAATGGTATTATTATAGAGTTTTAATCTATTTAAGCTGTTAAAAGATTTTCTACACCATGTTTTATTAAAACAGGTCCCATCAATGAGCTGGAACTGGATTATTACAATGGCAGCACAGTCAATAGTTTTACAAAAGCATTCATTTATTTGAACTTTCTTTGCATAACATTTTATTCATCACACAATTTCTAACATTTCAAGAGGCCATTTTGAACATGAGTAATTTGTTTGGTTATTAATTTGTAGATGTGCTTTTGCCAGCTTTTCTAAAAAAGTATAAACATTTTTCTTGCTATTCTTGTAGTCTCTGGTTTTACCTTCCATCTGTTCTCCTTTAAAGGCAGTCAGAAAACTGCCAGTTGCAGGTAATCATAATTAAAAACAGTCCCTGACAGTCTCTATGTTTGACAGTCCCAGCCAAGCGCTTCATATCAGTGTTGAAGCATTAGCCAGAGATGTCAGTGTATAACAAGGCAGAGACGTGGATCGTGCAAACAGACTGACCAGATTGGCCTTTAGGTTCAGTGAGGTTACATCAAGAGTCACCCGCCCAAGGAGGGTTCATCTGTCATGCATGTGTCCCGTCACAGTAGAGACACAGACTAATCAGTCCAATCAATAAATGGTGGTAGCTCATCTCACTGGTACTGAATAAACATGGAATGACCCTCTCACCTCAAACAAGGAGACCAGAGCCTCCGGGGTGTTCATTAGCAACTCAAGGCTATGACTCCAGTCAGTTTTTAATTTCATTTCTGTTTCTCTGGCATTGTGGGGTGATTGGTGTGTGTGTCAAACTAAACTTGCACCCATTAAAGACGTTCAAATTCAGTAATCATTGCAAAAACCTGCCAGTGCTACTCAGATGTGTTTTACTGTTACTGCTACTTTTAGCAAGATGTCAGACCAGTAAAAAGATTTCCACATTACTATGTCACCTGTGTTTTGCAGAATTGTTTTACTGCTGTTTATTTGTGAAACTTATTTTCCTTTTGTGATGACTTACCTTTCTAATAAAGTTAGGTGCCTGCTGGTAACATCTGGTTTCAATGGAAAGTCCAAAACCCTTCATTCACAAAAGCTGCAGGAGACCAGGTTCATGAGGTGTTGTAAATAATAACTTAATTTGTACATCTGAAGTTCTTTTGCATTAACGAGAGCAGTCTGCTGAAACGGCTGGCACAAGAAATGCCTCGTTTTGCCAAAGGTAAAGTTTAGCATTGCTGTTATGAGTGGCTTTTTTAATGTTTTTTTAATTTTAGAATTGTCATCCTGTAAATGCAAACATGCTGCAGTACAGTATAATACTTTGGTTGTTTGTAGGACTGTTAGCAGTGCTGGTGGGTTTAGGATCTCTTTTTTTTGCCAAGAAACAAATATATACACAGTATTCATTCATCCATTCATTCAATGCATCAGCTTATTAGAACAAGAAAAAGTGTTTTGCTTTGGAAATTAGAAAGTTGTTCCTGAGTTCCTACTTGAATCATCTGATTATCTGGGATTAGATTTCATGGAGTGTTTTCCTCTCATTCCAGATTGTACTCTGTACCAGGTCTTTGAGAAGTGTCTGCCTTCGTCAGGTGGTCTGTTTATGTCTCAGTGATTTCTTCTCTGAGACCCCATGTGTTTTTTCTTCATCAGTCTAACTTTTCCTTGCATATGCGAAAGAGCCAATGACAGGTTGACTGGCATGCTGTCAGACAGGTGATGCCTTTCCAGTGGTGGAGCATCAGCCCTTTCCTGAGTGCTTGTATGCGTGAGCGTGTGTAGAAAAAGTGGGGGGTATTGTCAGGACGTGACCGGCACACTTTGCATGTTCTTCTCGAGACAGGTGCTCCTGGGCGAGCACTGGTGCATGACAGTTGCCTTTCATCACTGTCTTCTCTACACTTAACCCCTGACCAGCACCCCCCCTCCCTCTTCCTTCTTCTTCTAGCTCCTCATCTTCGTCTCTTCTTCCCTCCCCTCCCATTTTCTTCCATGTCTGACCTCTTCTCCCGGCACTTCCCTTGGCCGTCCTGAGTGATGGACTGGGAAAGCTAGTAGGCGGCTTGCGCTTTGTATGTGCTGGTGGTGAGGTGTAGCAGGCTTGTCACAAGTCCAACACTGTCAGGCCGCTGAAATTCAGCTGTCCAGACCAAACTGCACAAAAACACTCTCATTTCCACACACTTACACCCACACCGCAACTTTTTGTTCAACAGTCCGTAATTCCATCTACTGGTGCTGTCAAGCACTTGATCAAACGTGCATAAAGAAAAGAGCCCCTTGGCTGATTCCCATCCTCTCTCTTCCTATCATAATGTAGGCAGATTTTCCCTCCTCTGCCTGTTTTTTCAGCTCTGTTTATTCAGATGAGCCCGTCTGGGGGGCAGCAGGTCACATCCACTTGCCTGGCTAAAACGGTTCTGAATTGAGGGATGTCTCAGATGAGATGGAGAGAGAAAAAACACAAGCAGGGGTTAGGAAGGGCTACAGAGCGGTCATGTCAGGGCTGTTTTTGGGGCTGTCTGAGTGTGTGTGTGTGTGTGTCTGCATGTGTGTGTGAATCGCAAGGCGGAGGTGGAGGTTAGGGAGTTTCAGGGTTCACTTGTCAACTCCTGCGTCATGCTTGCCCTAGCCCTGTAATACTGCTGTGAAAAAGTATTTGACCCTTTTAAGATTCCTTCCATGTTTGCTTTCTTAAGTCATCATGTCATCCTGCTAATCAGAAAAATAAATGAATAATATCAGGTAATAACTTGGGTAAATACAGAATGCATTTTAAATTATGATTTCAGTTATTAAGGAAAAAAGCTTTTCAAACCAGCTGGGTCCGGTGTGAATAACTAATTGCCTCCATTCAAGAACAGATGAGGAACAAAGTTATTGACATCTATCAGTCTTTTCTAAGTCTGTTACATCTGATTTAAAACTAACTGCAGTTTCAGTAAAACAACATCAGACTGACAGTCAAACATGGTGGTGGCAGTATGATGGTCGGGTGCTGGATGACTTTCTATAATCACGAATTCTGCTCCCTCCTGGAAAATTCTGAAGAATACCCGACCAAGGTCAAGCACACTTCGGTTATGCAGCACAATAATAATGCAAATAACACAAACAAGTCCACCTTTGAATGTGTAAAAAAAAAATTGATAACAACAAACAAAAAAATAAAGGATCTGAAAAGGCTTAATCAGAATTTGCACTTAAATTAGATTAAAAAGTTGTGATCAGACCATAAACCTGTTTCATGTTCGACAATCCTCCAACATGGCTGAATCAAAACAATGCAGTAAAGAAGAGATGGACAAAAAACTTTTCCATGGCGATGAGAAAGACCCACTGCCAGTTACTGTAAACATTTGATTGGGGTAGTTGCCACCATGGTGGCTCAACCAGTTACTCAGTTAAGGGGGTAATTACTTTTTCACATGGGGCCCATTTTGGTTTGGATAAGATTTTACCCCTTAATTAAAACAAATTAACCTTTTTATAAAACTGCATTTTATACTTACTCAAGTATAGTTTTATATTAAAATTAGTTTGCTCATCTGACATGCAGCACTCATTTCTTTCAGGGCTGTCTGGAATGAGCCACAGAAGCCCCCCACCCCCCCACCGTCTCTGACCAGCTTTTTATTTGACATGCTAGAGTTTGTCTGGGTTCTTGCGTGGCATTTGATTCAGGATTAGTCTGCTAACGTCATCGTTTCCTGTTCAAAGAATTTTTATTGTTTTCTGTTAAACAAAGGTGCTGCTGTTTTAGTTCCTATGTTAGTTGCAGGCGGATTAAAGTCAAACTTGAGGCCACCTGTAGAAACATTCACTTGGTAATTTATTTATTTTTTTTACATTTTCTTTCACTTTTTCTGTACTTTTATGTTTATCTCCATGTGTACAAACTTGCATATTCGTGTTTGTCATTGCAGATTTGTGTGTGTGTTTCATCTGACACACATGTGCCACATTCTCTCCACCACAGGAAATAACCAAGTGGTTAAGACTCCTTAAACTTGTTGTTGGACTGTCAGCAATGACAGGAGTGCCGCACATGCCATGAGCTTAATCCAGCAACAGCCCGTCTGCTGTACTGTACAGCCACTATCTGTGAGAAAACGGACCCCTTCGCCGCAGCCATTGTCACATATATGGGGCATTGTCACATATGAGATGGACTCATGTAAATGCAGTGACAGGCTAGTGTCTCGGCTGACTGACAGCACAGAGGGATTGGGGTAATCTGAGTGACTGATTTTGAGGCATGCGGTGGCTCAGCTGTCCCCATAACTCCTAAGAAATAGACAGCTTGAGCAGAGTTATCTGTGTTTGTAAGTCCTTCTGCTGTGCTGGGATGACAATAGGGATTAGTGCCAAGGTTCTTTAAACTGTTTTATTTTTTTATTTTATTTTTGGGAGGGGGAAGGGGGAGCCTTATCGGTGTCTTGGCAGGATGCTGCCGCAGCCAGCTTTTCTTGACTGTCAATTAAAGAGAGGATCATTAACTTCAAGGGTATAAATGTTCTAACACTGGTATTACGTTTGGAAGCTAAGTCGCTGACAGATGTTCCAACTTTAATTCTCTACTTGTTTTTTTGTCCTTTAATTAATTTATGTATCACTATTTGGGTTTTAAATATTTTTCCTCCCTGTCTGCTCTTTGTTAGTCTGTAATCTTAGTTACCATGGTGTACCAAAAGACGATTGGGCCTTGTCACTCGCCTGTGTTTCTCATAAGGTTCAGTCAGCTAATGTATTCAATATCATCCAAACTGAAAAGTAAACAGTATCTAATGGTGCATGTGTTCCTGCACCGCCTCAGTGCAGCCTGAAGGCATCAGGCGGATGGAGCGCAGCATGCACACCTCCAGTTCCTCGGGCTTTTCAGGGGGACCCAGCTACCTAGAATGGTGCTTGATAAAAACAAAATGTGCACAGCTTGTACTCCTGTACACGTGCAGTTCTTTGGGAGGTAAACAAAAGTCACAGACTGATTTGGAGCTTCCTTTTTGGAAGCTTTGTTGGTGGTTGTGAAGCATCTGTCTGACAGCTGCAGTTTAGAGTTTTAGGCACAGAGCTGCGGCGGGACACTATACGGAAGGCGTGTGTTCTGTTCGTAGCTACACGGAGTAAGAGAAAGGAAACTAGAGGCGGCAAGACGTTAAGAGAATGGTAGAGAGACAGGCGACAGAGACTGCTAATGGGCAAAGTCTCTTTATCCACCAGTGCTGCCATCAGCACCACCACCCCGCTCTTTTATGACAGCTCTCTTCCTTTGTTCTCTTCATCGGCCCACTCTCTGCTGGGGATTCGTGACAAGTTTTCGCAGGCTGATCAAACGTCTCAGTGACACCTGATTAGGATATAGAGCATGTTTACAGTTGTGCGTGGTGAGGGACCCCCCCCCCATACCCCTACCCCACTTTTTTCAGACAACAAGGGAGATTTCACCTTGACTAATTAAATTTGCACCTGCATTGCCAGCTGTGACAGCCACTGGAGGGCTGCATTTATTTATGTCACTCTATACATACTTCCTGTGACGTTTATGGAGGCTGAGTTCCCACTAGCTCATCTGTTTACTTTCACAGTGGGTTTCTCCGGTAGCTGTCTCTTTTTGTGTTTACGTCTGCCATGATGTTGAGGGTGTGGGGGTGCATTAGCCCCCTTCACCACTGAGACAGGTGAATCCACTTCAATGTGTGGAGCCACACTAGAAAAGTGTGGTTGGGGTTTGCAAACTCAGGATATCCTTGTGTGTAATGTCAAAGGTTTTAACTTCGGATTTATAACTAAAAATATATTCTTACTTGTTCACTTTGGCAATAATATAATAATAGTCAGAAGAGATAACTGAAACATTTTCATTTCAGATACTTTTTTTAAACAGTATATTTATATAAACTTTCTTCAAAAATGACCAAGTTAAATTTTCTTTAAAAGTTAGAAATTTTTGTTGGTTTTGGCAAAAATTTATATAAAGATGAAATAAGGACAATGTTTTTTTGTTTTTTTATTAAACATTAAATTTAGAACAGCACTTTCTCTTTTTTCTGTGATGGACTGGCAACCTGTACGGGGTGTAACCCCGCCCCTGAGCTGATGACCGCTGGAGACAGACACCAGGATTAAGCGGTTAAAGAACATGATTGACTTTCTCCATTTTACGAGTAGCAGGCAGAAGATTCGATGCTATCAATGGGTTTGTTTGTTTATTGAAACCCGTCATGTCTTGAGTTGTTTTGATCTCACTTGAAAAGGGTTTCAGAAAAGTATGTCTGCTCCTGCCTCAGCCTGTGGATATTCAATCATGCATTAATGTGCATACACATGGCGTGTGCACTTGTACATGATCTGCCTTTCAGAGTATGCATGTGGGTGTATCTGTCTAAATCAGTGTTAAGAATGTAAAAGGCCACAGCAGCAGTGAGCAGGACATCAGTCACCAAGTGGCATGAGACAGGGCCTGGTAATTTGCGGCTCTGTCTCTATCTCTCCACCCCCCCCACCAGCTCCACTCTGCCTCCCCAGCCTCAAATTGACCAGGCTCGACTGCTGGTCATGCTGTATTACATGGGTTAGATGAAGTAATTATTTCTAGGCCACTGACTACAAGCAAGATTAATAGTTTTTGAAACGGCCATAATGGAGGCCTGACCTGCCGTGACATAAGCATTATTTCAAGCTCACCTCCACTCTCATCCCTTTCACCCCTGGGCACTGGCAGAGTGTGATTTATACCTGGGCTAATGAGGGGAGGGGACCTATAGGAGCTCGGGGCCACTGGCCTGCCAGCGTTGTGTTACGAGCTTCCTCAAACAACCTTACTGTACAAACACGAGTCTCCTGAAGAACGGTGATTGATTTATCTATTGAGTTTTTTGGAATCAGATATAATTAAGATTTTTAAATCAGTTCTTTCACATTTCATTGACATCTTACATCATTAATGACTTTGTTTGTAAATAATCCACCACCATTGTCTGATTGTTTTAAAGAATCATTACTGTTTTATTAATATTGAGTTCTATTTTTTTGAGGCTCACTTCACTGTCTCACTCTTCATCCTGGGGAGGTCTGAAACCCTGATGACTTGTCACTAGGTGGCAGTTGGACATCATGTTATCAGGTGCTCTCCCTCCTTCACTGCCCCACCGCCTCTCCTCCTTGCTATATACACCTCAGATGTCAGGGTGTTTTATTTTTATTGGATGAGGGCAGCGTGTAATGCATTCACCTCCATTCCAGCCAGCGCTTAAATGCTGCGTAACACGGTCTGGCTAGGCTCCGCCCTGTTAACTCGTCTGATTGGCTGTGATATTTAGCAGAAGTGAACAGTAACTATGGCTCCTAGTAAGTGTTTGCAACAGCTGGCAACTCATTGATTCAGTACAAAAATGGGCTTTGGTGGCTCTGTCCTGGCCCAGCTTGGCCACATCATTTCTGACTTGCAGCCAGATGTATTTTGACCTTTTAACATCAACCCTCTAACTTAAATGCACAAATTTTCAGGAGGCTGAATTCTTAAGCTTCCAGCATGTTAATCTGTCTACTGGAAAGTGTGAAAATGGATTAAGCTATTCATGTCATGGTAGAATATAACCCTTTGTTCAGAATGAGTGAAAGAAAAATAAATAAAGGAATGAGGAGGATTTCCAAGCAAGACAAGTGCCATCTGCTGCATTTTTGTATTTGGTAATGCCATTATAGCAAAGTTATCATCTTCAGGATTCCAGAAAGATGGTCTGAATGTTGTGTAAACAGTCACAGATGATATTCAGCCCATAATTCAATATTAATCTGAGGCCTTGTCATAATGCCAGTTTATCTGGGTCAAAGATTACATGAGATAGGATTAGACCTGTCCTAGATGTGCAGTCCACATCTGTTTTGAGCCATATGTTTTTCTAGTGGATTAGGTGATTGTTAGGATTTAAACTTATGCCCATGTTTTAGCTGGTTAATAAGACCATATTTAAAAAAACGTCTCAGCAAATAGGGCAGCAGATAATTCAAGAGGTGATTCTACTCTGTGGAAAACAAAAAGAGAATTGGAATCAGTGGAGGCCTGCTCTGGGAAAATCTGAAGCAGAGGGGATGTTTTTCTTATTTTGGACAAGTTGAACAGTTTTGGGATATTGTTTTTCTTCCTTTTTGAAAATGATGCATTTTATGTTCAGACTAAATTTGACATCTAGCTGAATTGATGGTAAAATATCCCTGAAGTGCTTTGTCAAGCAACATTACTGCATCAAATTTTATGTTTGGCATAAGGTAATATTGTACCACATATATGTCACAGCTGTCAACCAATCAGACACAGTCTCCCTTCGTTTACCCTTGACTCTCAACCCCTTTGGGTTGGATTGCACATCATCTTTATTCCAGATGAAATGCCAGACTTGGTAGTCTCAGAAAATGATCTAATATAGAGTCAAAAGGACACCGAGCTGTAAAATCATCATCATTTGAAGAGGTTGCTTGTCACGGGATGGGTTTGATCAGCCCGTGCTGCTGTTCACAGAGCCGGGTCTTTGCACTGTCTAACAGTGGTACTGGATTAGAGACACGAGCCACTTTTGCTGTGATCAGTCACTCACTCTGGGAGACACGCGGCAGGACTGAAATCCTCCTTGCGCACTTCATCCACATTATGTACAAGCTTCCTCTTCGTCAAGCCTTCTGTATGGAAATGAGGAACGCTGCCGTTGACATTGATAACACATTATTTTCAGTTGGGTTGTGAGAATGTACTTTTTAAGATGTGTTCAGCTCAAGTGCTGCCTTACATTGAAATGGAGTACCAGGGTGTTTTGGTCCATAAAGCTGCTTGACCTGTCTGAATCCTTACTGATCTGTGACATGTTGAGACAATGGCAGCTTGCGTAGAGGGTCTGGACCTACACCTCTCAGACACTGTGTATCGCTAAGTGCTATTGAATTGTTTACAGTCACAAATCACAAACTTTACAGCCACAGTACAGCCACTCATCTATCTGTCCAGCTTCATTCACTGCTTTGAGTGATGTGTCGCTCCACTGGGCTCTGAGGAGCATAGCGCCAGCCTCTGGGGCAGGGGATTTTAAACGCTCCACCTAACTATTGATCTCTTCTGCCTCACAGAACCTGACTATAGCTGGGGTAACACAGAAGCATTGAGATAAAAAGAAGGTGAGATGCAGAAGGGAATGGCAATCTACTGGCCTTGGCCCTCTGGACCTCTGGTCTGTCCTTGACACTGCCTGTGGGACAGGCCCGGGGGATGCCTGACTCTTGTCCTCGCTGTAAGCCATGCATCCAGCCCCTACAGCTAGCTGGCCGTCCCATTGGGCCACGCTGCACTTTGCACAGCCATATTGATTTTTTTTGGAGGGACAGGGAAAGTGTGGCTGGATAACGAGAGTGAAAAAGGGAGGGGGAAATGGAGAAATCAAGGGAGCTTTCTAAAGCACTGACTTCTCCTTGACTGCACCTCGAGACGCATCAACCCTGTTAAAGCAACTCAGTGGCCCTGGTGCTCTACTGAAAACTGCTAATCACAGTCTTTCAATCAACACCGTTCTGCCTCTCTCCTTCTTCCTCATTTTTTCACTCTTTTCCCCCGACTGAACTAGACCCAGCCTGAATATCAAGGGACTGTATCTACATTAAAACCGTCCATTCCGCATGGAAAACAGCTGACCTCAAGCAAGTTGTAATTTGAAGGTGAAAACTAAAAAGCTTTTTTCGATCGACATAATCTTAATGGAAACATTATGGCCTGGCTGCAAACTTACAATTAGGACAAAATGGGTATCAGCAGTCCTAGTTCATGGACGTTTTGTCTCCTTAAAGGACTAGGCTGCTAGTTTGAATCCTGTAGATGCTTGCAAGATGCCCTTGAACACGACATTGGTCATGTGAACGAATATCTCTTTTTTTAAGACCTTCTTGGACGTCCAAAGCCGATTCTTTATGTGAAGTTCTTTGATTAAGGGAGTGTAAAGCAGGTAGTATGTTTCTGATAAAGAAAATGCTCAGTCAGTCTTTTATGAATAAATAAAAAATGGCGTGCATCGACAGATCCCTTTATTCTTTTTCGCTTCCTTTCCTGTCTTTCTCTCTCCAGATTTGACGCTTGCTAAAGGTCATGGAAACATCCCTTTTTCCCCTTTTGAGGTGTAGATAAGTGTGAAATAGATGTTGACACTACAGACACACTGAAAAGCACTTAAACTAAGTGGCCTTGTGCCAACCTGTCTGAATCTGGCTTTGTGCATCTGTAAATACTTCTGAATGATTGATCTTCCTGTAAGTCCGTCAGGTGCAGTGAGAGTGATGGAGAGTCCAAAAAATGCACAAGGTTTGACATTTCTTTAACGTTCTCTGACACACGTGCGTACGCGCTCTCCACCTGTCAGAATTACCCGTGGAGTGTGTAAAGAGAGAAGACAGGACCGCACCTGATGTGTTGCAGTGTTTCTTATCCAGGAAGTGTGTCTGGGTGACGGTAAAGGGTGGTCACACTGTGTGGGCGTGTGTGCACATCTAATTAATGACCGGCAGCAGTCCCCCCCACAGCTCCGGTAATGTGCTTAGATCAGTGTTATAAAGAGGCTGTGAAAGGTCTGCCCAGCGTCATCCTTTTAAATGACTGGCCTCTTGTTCAGGTAGATGGATGGAAGCGTTCTAATATTAATGATCACTTCTCCTGACACCCTGTTGCGAGGTGAAATGAACAACGCAGCCTTTCAGCCTCCAACAACAATTAGTGGACTGGAGCTCGCCTGTCGGCCATTTGTCATCGCTTACCCCACCTGGGTGCCCCCCTCCGAACACATGCTGAACATGTCTGTCGATAAATACAGAATGCTTGCTGATTTGAAAAAGTATGTGGCCCCTAACAGCAAAGAAATTTAACTCTGTATTTCTGGGTAATTTTATCTTTTTTTCCTTAAATTGTTTCTAATCAGAAAGTTGATTCAAACCCAGTAAATGGAAACTCAGGAAATCAGGGTGACTCAAGCCTTTTCCCCATATCTGCTGTGTTATTTTAAGAATGCATTCATCATAAAAGACATCAACATTCTATATCATTTGTTTGCCCAGGTTTGAATGGAGTATCTTGCATAAAACGTAGAATGCAAATATTAGCCAGAACTACCTGCTGAATAGAGGCTGTCCCTCCAAAATCTACATTTTAACAAGAAGATTCCTGAAAGACAAACCAAAAAACTTATTAAAGATATTTCTGGCAACATCCTCTGGATCGACCTCCGGCCCTTGCAGTCCAATTCATATTCAACAGCTGGTCCTGAGTAAAACTACAAAGCCAGAGGGGTTATACATTACCAGTGCCTCCACTCTGAGGTCAGCTCCCACACATACCGGTTATCCATTTATCAGTTGGACCCAGTTATCCATCCTACCGAGTCACCAATCTTCTTGCTCATATTCTTAAAATAAGAGAATGCCACACACTGTTGTAAAGTAATGTCAAAAAGATGCAGTTTTATTTTTTCTGGTGTTTTTTTTAAGTGGCTTATGTAAAACAAAGACTGTTGACAATGTCTGAGGAAGATCTTTACAAACATTGCACGTTCTGAAGTATAAAGGACATAAACAGTCTCTTTCCATTCTTAAACTATGAGAAGAAGCCTCAGGTGCTGTCCGTGAGGAAATGGTGTTGTGTAAAAGCTCAAACAATTTTTGTTTTACTCTTGTGTCCACTTGATTTCAAATTAGTTTCATATGCCTAAGATGAGATCGTAACTGAATGTCACACACTTATACAACAGGCACGCCTTGTGCACCCCGTGTTGCTTCACACAAGGTTCCTACATTCTTCGATCCGGTGCCAAATAGACCGGGGGGAGGGAGCACCTTTGATGTGTACAAGCAGCCAGCCTCTTTCAGTTTGACATTTTATAGCCAACTTGTCAAAACTGCTGATTCGCTATCACTTTTACAGTGATGGACCAATTCTAAAACTAGTGTCTGACAAGTACCTGTAGGTTGCTGTAACAGTGCACACTATTACACAGCTATCTCTCATTACATTATTTCTGTGCCTGTCAGAGTTTTACAGAGATCCAAGGTTTTCTGCCTGTGTGGAGCCTGAAATAGGTGCACTGATGAGGGCGTGGCCCTTTTTAGACTGATGGTCTCAAAGAAGTCTCAGGGTATAAAACCTAAGTATGGATACTTTCAGTGCTGGTGGAACCAGTAATTTATTTCTCCTTCTGAAGATGATTTAATCAGAAGTGTGTAATGGATAACACTTACAAAACACAGAAGCTTGTAACAGCAGTCCATGATGCATCAGCCAAATCTAGATAAGCCTACAGGAGCTTGTGTACTCTGTCGGTAGTTGTACCAAAGACATCTTTTTCACTGGCCCTGAAACACACAACCCAGACTGGAGGTATTTTTTTTAAATCCCCGTAGCTGTGGAGTTATCTGGCTATTTGGAGCTATTGATGCTAAGCGCTGGACATTAATCTACTTCACTTTGAAGAAAGTGTCCGTTGGAGTGTCACAGATGTGCAGTGAATGAAATGATTAAATATATAGTGCGCAGTTTGATATCTCTTATAGGCCAAGATCAAAGCAAACCAATTGAGTTCTATTCTACCTAATGTGTTTTTCTCTGATAAACAGTCTGGCTGAGGGAATAATCCCATCAAGGAAGGGAGAGATTAAAAAAAAAGTATCAGATATATCACTCAGAACAGATGGTTCGAACTGCTACCATGAAGCACCAACGATACAGTATTATGAAATTGATAATCTCGTTTTTTGGGTCTGAGTTGAAAGGCAGACATTTCTTTCTGTTTTTTCTTTTTTTTTTTCGTTGCACCTTGTGGTTTTCCTTTCCCTTTAGAATCAAGTGTAGACACAGAGACAGGAAAACAGACACCGCGGTTCTCTAATGTTGTGAGAGTCCATCTGCCTCAGTGGGCTCCGGTAACTTCTTGTCTTTGGCTTTTTTCTGTGGAATTTCTTAGTAGGCTGATATATTTGACACGTGTGTGACAGCCTTGGTTGCGTGCTTTTGGGGCTGAGGCATCATGCTCGCTACCCCAGCTGTGCATTATTCAGAAAGCTTGTATAGTGTGTGTGTGTAAACTGGAATCATCTAACTCATGTATATATTTACACGCCCATAAAGGATGTGAATGGCGAGAAATAGATTTGACCAGTCACACACGTATGCATGGTTGGATACACATATAACAATAGCTCAGAGTCTCACCTTAATATCTCCAGCTTTTGTTGAGAGGTAGACAATGACACCAGTGATTGTGTGTCAGGTTGTCAATTTCTTCCAACAGCCTTTGAATGCATCCTGGCCATGAATAGTGCATGCTTCGTTTTTTTTTTTTTTGGCTTCAAACTGTCTGCAAGTCTGTTTTTGTTTGTTCCAGAATAACTTGGAAGGCCTGTGCACTCTTGGCATCCTTTAAGAAAACTTCGAGCAGGTGTTGTGTTGTTTAGCCTAAGGTGAAGATTCAGCCCTCAAGGTAAATTCGTCAAACTGCCTCAAACCAGATGCCCTCCCATTTCTTCTGCTTCCATTATTGGGATCTTTTTTTTTTTTTTTACCGCTCCCCACCCACTGTTTTTAATGCACATTCCTTCACCACTTGCCATCTTTTTGATCCTTCCTCACTTTGAGTCAGGACACACAACTTTATATAGCTTCACTGTAACATTTACGAACATGCCATTTTATTTCTCTCTAAAAGTCTGGACATATTTTGGCAGACGCCTCCCGTGTTCTCTGCAGTTTGCCACATGGGGTCTTTGGCATTAGTAGTGCAAGAAAGAAAATCTCAAATGTGTGTTGTAAATGTTGCTAAGATATACAGACTACCTTTTCCTCCTGACCTGTTACAAGTGTTCATTTGTTGATTCACAAGCCAATCATCCAGCACTTTAAAGATGTAAAAAGACAGCGGCATGCCAGTGACATTTCACCTTCCTGCTGCATAAACATCATGCAGAGTGTGTGCACACCTGTGGTGTCTGACTACTGAGGTACCAAGTTCACAAACGCACATAGATACAGAAGAAACAGAAACAAACTTTGCCAGAATCATTCCAACTTTTGTGGTGGGTTAAAACTGATTCAGTTTTTACCAGGATTTTGGTGTGGAAGGTCAAAACATCCACTTGTTTGGGTCACAATGGAACATAGTCCTATAAAAGGTGCTTGGAGTCATTCAAAATAGACAGGTAATGTTTGGGGAATTAATTTTCTGGATATTCCTCGTCTTTGTTATTTTAAGTCGCTTTGTAAACTGATCTCAGACCTTTTCAGAAATGCTCTACAAATTTAGGAAGAAAGCAAATAGCTTTGAAATACGTCTGTTCTGTGTTTCACAGAGGCGGAAGCTACTCCAGGAGTTGGGAGACCAGAAGATTCCCTTTCTGGGTCCTTCAGATCGAGGCTTTCAGCAACTGGTGGGTTCACTTCCTTAAAATGCTAAAAATAATCATATTTAGATATCTACTTTGAAGGCAGTGCATTATTCTTAGTCAAATACAATTGATGTAATTTGGATTTAATAAAGTTTTATATTTTGATTCAGATGTTGTTTTTATTACTAGTGGGATTCCAGTTACTCTGGCTTGGTACTGAGAAAATCCTGTTCGCTGCCTGCTGAGCTGCACGGTCGGGTTCAGGCAGCTCTGCTTACCCTCAGAAGGAAGGGCTGCCTCTTGAAGGATCTGGTTCGTGTACGTGATCGGGACGTGTTCACTGCCGTGTCACGAGCGCTGCTGGGTGAGCCGGGACACACCTACCGCTATCTGGACACACGGCTCTTTGCTATTCCCTGGCACAGTGAGGACATTGAGGTCAAGGGACAAAACTGTTGTGATCCAGACCTGAGAGCTGCGTGCAAGGCTTTGTCAGAGCTGAACAACTTCTTCTGCTCGGATGTGGGTCAGCTGAAGGAGGGGGACCGGCTAACGCAGTGTGCGAAGGCTGAGGCTGAAGCCAAACTGGGCGAAGAAGGGGACACAGAGTCTAAACACAGCGAAGACTCTAAGAACAGTGAAGGAGGGGACTCCGGGTCCAGACAAAGTGAGGAGGGGGACACAGAGTCCAAGCACAGTGAGGAGTGGGATATTGAGTCCAAGCACAGCGAAGAGGGCTGCTCGGGGTCAAAACAGGAAGGGGAGTGGGAAACTGAAGAAGGGGAGTCATCACAAGTCAATAAAAGTGAAACCAGTATTGCAACAACTTCAGAACACAGTGAAGGAAAATTCCCCGGTTGGTCAACTGAGGCAGTCAGTGGGAAAAAGACTGTGGGACTAGAGGCCCATGAGAAGCCTGTAGCTCAGCTAAAGCACAGCCTGTCAGATTACCACATTCAGGACAAGGAGGAACATGAGAGTGGGCAGGGCTGCTCCCAGCCCAGCCCTCCACAGGTGTGCACCGGTCCGGTCAAGTTCAACGTTACCTTATTGAACTACATGGACCCAGCACAAATGAGCCAACTCAAAGAGGAGCCATACTATGGCATGGGGAAAATGGCGGTAGGGTGGCACCACGATGAGAACCTGATCACTCATTCGCCAGTGGCTGTTTACAACTTTAGTTGTCATGACGACAGAGGTAAGGCTTTGGTTGAAATGGGCAAACCCATCATAACAGTTTGTTTAGTTATAGTCAACAAATTTAACACTTCGTGTTGTTTTTTTAAGCATCTAATCCACATTTAGCACGTAAATAGCTCGCGGTTTGATTCCAAAAATTAGGATTCTTATTCCTCTTCCACTTTGATATCGTTCCATCAACTTATCTCAGTTGCTTTATGGTGGATCAGATGCAGGTAACCTTGTGTGTTTTGGCCCTACAGCAGCGCTGTTGAAGCTGTAGACACGGCCTCTGGTGAGGCAACCATCAGATCCATCTACGCGATAGTGTCAGGGCATTATCAAATGTCATCACCAGTTGGTTGCTGACAGCCTTATCACTCCCTGCGCGTTTGGGAGATCACAGATATTTGAATCGGAGCTCTTAACATCAGTCTAACAAACAGGCCTTATCACAAGCGCTACATCTCATCTAAATCATTTCCCCAAGAAATGATCGATGTGCAATTATCTGATATGGAATAATGAGACCCGCTTTGATAAGTGTTCCTCGACTGTGACCGTATGGATAATATGGTGTCTGCTAATTACCGAATGCACACTCTCTCAAGAGCTGATAGTGTTTGCTGATTGAGCTGATAGAGAGATAGAGAGAACTTTGCTTTCTAGACAGAATGTGAAATACACTGTAGGACACAGCCATGTGAAAACTGTTGGATTTAAGAGACATTTTTGAAAGGTTTGTAAAGTTTCATGGCTTTATGTTTTCATTTTGTACTACTCCTTTGTTAGATTTAAAATCAAATAAGTGAACTTTAAAGTTAATGTCTCTTCTTTGCACTCCTCATGTGATGGAATCACGTTTCCTGAGTTTCCATTGTTTTCTGTGAAGATTCAGTGCTGCTTTAGGAGGCAGTTCCGAGTGACATTGTACCACTGTTACATCTGGGTTTTCTTTATTGGACTTCAGAAGTAACACCTGCTGTAAAGGTCTGCTTCAGTAATTTGTTCTGGGCCGGTTCAGCTCTGACCCTGTGAACACAGGCATCAAACGCTGCAGCGTAACACTTTGCAGTGTCAGTTCTGTGTGACCCCACAGCTTCAGAGTAGAAACTCGGATGAGATTTCCAAAGAACTGTTCCAGACGTTCACAACTGATTAAATGCCCCCCCCGCCCCCCAAAAAAGAAGCAATCTAGCTTTCTGAGTGCAAACTAAATGAGGATAAATTGAGAACAAATTTAGACAACGCGTGACATAATTGTGTCAAGAAAAATTTACAGGCATGTGGTGCGAATGTAACAATTTATTTGCAGTCATAAGTACCAATGCAGTTTAATTCTAACTATAACATTTGCATATTTCTTTACACTTCACCAACAGTTAGAGTCCAGCTAGACACTAGCTTTACCATGCTGATGCCCCCCCCCCCCCCCCCCCCCCCCCCCCC
>SSNP01000032.1:514301-653226 GCA_006937955.1 Pachypanchax playfairii | reverse complement strand
CCCCCCCCCCCCCCCCCACACACACACCTGAAAACTGCCTAGATGTCTTTTTTTCCCCTTGCTGCTCTGATCCAAAGGAATCTGCCATAACTGAGTGTTTTCCGGCACTAAGGATGGACTTCCACCGTTCTCAGGGCCTTAGGGAGTGGAAGCTGGCTCTTAGAGCACAATGGCTGTAAATTAAGTTACTATTTATCCATGCTGAGCAAAGGGAAAGGCAGCTATGGGGCAGAGAGGCCCAGAAAGACTTTAGTATTGATTTTGCTGAAGGGTGTCGGCCAGCCTAGCCAAATCTTGTTTTTGTAGGAAGGCGTGTAAGAACTGAAAGGAGAGAAAGGGAAGAACAGCGGAGGAGCTCTCTGTGAAAAGGTTGAGCAACAGGAATATCATAGGATACATGGATTCACTAAACAACATCAGGGGCTTTTATTCAACTATTTCGTCTTGCACAGCATAATGATGGCATCAAAACCCCGTGCTAACAGCTAGTGTAACCACAGCTACATGTATCATCTTCACTCGGCCGTTAAGTGATTTTTACTTTCTGGAGACAAAGGCTTCCATCTTACATCCGTTGTTTGGGTGGGATTGATTTAATCGTTGCGCTCTGTGTTTTTGGCTTTTTTTATTCAGTCTTCATTTCTGGTTGTGATGATATGCAGCATTTGATTCTTTATTTTTTCAGAATAGAAGAAGAAATGAAGCGTGTTGTTATTTGAAATAGCACGTGACGTGTCTTAACAATTCTCATGTCATTGAGTGAAAGTGTTTATCCCAAAGGCCTAAACATTTACATGTTAGATTGAAATGTTACAGTAAATGAGACGGGATGTTTGTGACTGACAGGTGAGAGCGGTGAAGGAGGCAGCGGAGAGAAGACCTGCTGGAGGATCGGCCTTAAGGTGGCGTGGGACATCCACACACCTGGCCTGATGCTGCCGCTGGAGTCTGGAGACTGCTATTACATGAGAGGTACTACAGATTCTCAATAAACACACTCCCAGAACACACATCGGCACATGTTAACATACTGCGTCATGCAGCTCGGCCTCATACTCCACCACGTCTGAATATGGAGGAAGGAGCACTTTCATTACTTGGTGTGTTTTTAGTGTTTCTTGTACTTTGTCCCAAAAGACCCACACCAGCAGGATCCACTTCAACTCTCCCTTTTCTTGCAATGCCCTCGTCTTTTAGTTCTCTCTTCAGTAGAAATGGAACTGAGGCGTGTGTGTTTGTGTGTGCGTGAGGAAAGAGAGAGACGTTTCTTGGCCTGAACACAGAACTTTAAGGTTCCATGAAATTGTGTGCATTAAAGAGGTTAGGAAAACCAAATGTTATTTTTTGAAGTCCTGTGACCCATTGCTGACTACGTCTCTATGGGGAGAACAGACAGCGAGCCACAGGGGTGTAAATCATAGCTTAATGCTTTTGGCTGCAGTAGACACCTCCACCCTCCTTTTTCTCGGTCCCGTGGGTCCTCGCGGGCTTTCTCATATTTTCTGAGTGCAAGGACATTTATCCACATCACAGCAGAAGCCTGTGTTCAGATGTACAAGAAGTGAGGAGTCCTGCTTGGACGGATGGGGGATTTATTATTTTTTATAAAGGCTCCCTGCTTTCAAAAGTATGTAATGCTAGACATAAACTATGATTTAGTGTTAACCCTGTCTTCAGCTGCTTGATAAATAATTGTTCTTTATCTTAGAATAATAACTCTTAACTAAAGATTGACATGAAAAAACATTTGAACTGACAACTAAAATACAATTTATACACATTTACAGATAAATAATAAGGATTTCATCTTACGTTAAACATTTATTATTAAGCTGCTGTACTATTTAAACCATGCTGAAGATGATATCACTGACACATTTTAACCAAAGAATTTATAGGTCTCCTACAAAAAGTGTTTGCTTCAATACAGATTTTTAAAATTTTCAGGTCATCAAGTAAAAATGTTAATATCAAACACAGATGAGTGAATCCAAAATGCAGTTTTCAAATAATTATTTTATTTATAAAAGAGAAAAAAGCCATTCAAACCAAACAGACCCTAAAAGTAATTACTTCTTATTCAAGAACAGATTAGAAAGAACAATCATTGACATCTATCAGGCTGGAAAGTGTTACAGAGCCATTTTTTTAGACTTTGGGACTCCAGTGAACCACAGTGAGAGACATAATCCACAAATATAGAAAACATGGAACAGTGGTGATGCTTCCCAGGAGTGGCCAGCTGACCAAAATGACTCCAAGAGTTATTGGAATTACTCCAAAACTCATTGAGGAGGCCATAGAAAAAGCCAGAACAACATCTAAAACTCTGCACGCCTCACTCGTCTCAGTTAGGGTCAGTGTTCATAATTCAACAATAAGAAAGAGAGACTGAGCTAAAATAGTATCCATGGGAGAGTTCCAAGACCAAAACCACTGCTGACCAAACAGAACACAAAGGCTCGTCTCACTTTTACCAAAAAAACATCCCGATGATCCCCAAGACTTTTGGATTTATATTCTGTAGACCAGCAAGACAAAAATACAACAGTTTGGAAGGTGTGAGTCTATTTACATCTTCAGTAAAACGAACACTGCATATCAGAAAAAAACATCACAATAATAAATAAAAAACAAAACAAAATGAACTAGGGCTGTAGTCAACCCAAGAAATCCTTAGTTGACCAATGTCCTGTTCTGTGCAACGATCAGTTGACTAAGAAAAAAAATTGATGTTTTGCATTTTGATTGAACATTTATTAAACAATTGTCATAGAGCATTTATAAAACAACATTGAAAAAACATAAATAATACATAAAACTTTAGTAATAATATAATTATTCGAAAATTAAGGGATAGTTTTAACTGCAAAGTGAGGAGCTCTGTCTGACGTCTATAGTGACAGTCACAATCACACACCTGACCACATCGCACGCAACATATATATTACTGCTGAACATTTTGTCAACTACAACCAAAACAAATGGCGTTCTAACTGAATACATCAAAACTACCTATATTCCTTAATGAGGGTGAAGCAGCATCCATACGCTGTGCAGCCAGACACAGGTGCAGTTCCTACAGTGCGCTAAACTGTGACGCTGTTACAAAATAGCCTAAATTAATGCATTTAAAGTTGGAGATAAAACATAGGCTAAATATATTTAGAATATAGTTATATTTAACTGCTTATAAATGAATAAATATCAAGGTGTAAATCAATGAAAATGTCTTTATTGGTAGAAAAAACCGGTCGACTGATGAAAACGCCAGTCGGCCAAGACGACATCGATTGATTAGTCAGCTAAACCACTAAAGTTGACAGTCCTAAAATTAACTTTTTTAGTAAAAGGCCTTAAACAGGCTGTTCGTGCTCCAAAAATCCTCCAATGTGAATGAATTAAAAACATTTTTGTAAAAAAGAATCAGCCAAAATTCCTCCACATCAAAATGAAAGTTTCCTTGTTTATTGTTGTTTTTACTGAGAGTGAATCCTCCAGGTTAGGATGCACTTACTTTTTCAGAAAGGGCTGGTTAGTTTGAATAGATTATTTTTCCTCAATAGATTAAATAATTAAAAAAAAACTGCTGTTTGAACAAGTGCAATTTACAAGGGCAGATTTTTATTTAAAAAATATAAACAAAAATTAATGGACCTTCTTTGTATTATTTGTTTGCCTGGGTAACTGTAACATAAGAAGGATAAAATAAAGAATTTATGGAAAATAAGTAATTGATTTTTCTTGATTTCTGTATTGTGATAGTAGATACAGTGGGGTAAAAAAGTATTTAGTCAGCCACCAATTGTGTAAGTTCTCCCACTTAAAAAGATCAGAGAGGCCTGTAATTTTCATCATAGGTATACCTCAACTATGAGAGACAAAATGAGGAAAAAAAATCCAGAAAATCACATTGTCTGATTTTTAAAGAATTTATTTGCAAATTATGGTGGAAAATAAGTATTTGGTCACCTACAAACAAGTAAGATTTCTGGCTTTCACAGACCTGTAACTTCTTTAAGAGGCTCCTCGGTCCTCCACTCGTTACCTGTATTAATGGCACCTGTGTGAACTCGTTATCAGTATAAAAGACACCTGTCCACAACCTCAAACAGTCACGCTCCAAACTCCACTATGGCCAAGACCAAAGAGCTGTCAAAGGACACCAGAAACAAAATTGTAGACCTTCACCAGGCTGGGAAGACTGAATCTGCAATAGATAAGCAGCTTGGTGTGAAGAAATCAACTGTGGGAGCAATTATTAGAAAATGGAAGACATACAAGACCACTGATAATCTCCCTCGATCTGGGGCTCCACGCAAGATCTCACCCCGTGGGGTCAAAATGATCACAAGAACGGTGAGCAAAAATCCCAGAACCACACGGAGGGACCTAGTGAATGACCTGCAGAGAGCTAGGACCAAAGTAACAAAGGCTACCATCAGTAACACACTACGCCGCCAGGGACTCAAATCCTGCAGTGCCAGACGTGTCCCCCTGCTGAAGCCAGGACACGTCCAGGCCCGTCTGCGGTTTGCTAGAGAGCATTTGGATGATCCAGAAGAGGATTGGGAGAACATCATATGGTCAGATGAAACCAAAATAGAACTTTTTGGTAGAAACTCAACTTGTCGTGTTTGGAGGGGAAAGAATGCTGAGTTGGATCCAAAGAACACCATACCTACTGTAAAGCATGGGGGTGGAAACATCATGCTTTGGGGCTGTTTTTCTGCAAGGGGACCGGGACGACTGATCCGTGTAAAGGAAAGAATGAATGGGGCCATGTATCGTAAGATTTTGAGTGAAAACCTCCTTCCATCAGCAAGGGCATTGAAAATGAGACGTGGCTGGGTCTTTCAGCATGACAATGATCCCAAACACACCGCCCGGGCAACGAAGGAGTGGCTTCGTAAGAAGCATTTCAAGGTCCTGGAGTGGCCTAGCCAGTCTCCAGATCTCAACCCCATAGAAAATCTCTGGAGGGAGTTGAAAGTCCGTGTTGCCCAGCGTCAGCCCCAAAACATCACTGCTCTAGAGGAGATCTGCATGGAGGAATGGGCCAAAATACCAGCAACAGTGTGTGAAAACCTTGTGAAGACTTACAGAAAACATTTGACCTCTGTCATTGCCAACAAAGGCTATATAACAAAGTATTGAGATTAACTTTTGTTATTGACCAAATACTTATTTTCCACCATAATTTGCAAATAAATTCTTTAAAAATCAGACAATGTGATTTTCTGGATTTTTTTTCCTTATTTTGTCTCTCATAGTTGAGGTATACCTATGATGAAAATTACAGGCCTCTCTGATCTTTTTAAGTGGGAGAACTTACACAATTGGTGGCTGACTAAATACTTTTTTGCCCCACTGTATGTTGTCTACGACATGAAATCCTACCTAAAGTTAGACACATAAAATCAAATAAAGTATCTTTAGAACGGCCTTCCGCATAAAAACAAAGATTTTCATGACTTCCTGACTCCAGCTCTTTGAAGATGCCATGTTTTCCATCAAGGAGCAGCGATGCCTGTTCCTAATATTTAGCTTGACAGGCCTCAAAGCAGACCTTCTACAGCAGGATGAGATTTACAATGCAGCCGTCAGTCTCAGGCCAGCTATGATAATAGAGCGATGGGCTGTTGTGCAGACCACTCTAATGGGACTCGACTGTCGCGGATCAGTGGGGATTTATGCTCCACTTGGTGAGTACGCCCTTGAGAGTCCAACTGCTCTGCAACGATAGCAGCTCACGCAGTTCTCGGCCCGTCTGTTGCTTTGTTGGTCTACCTGAATTAAACACTTGGCACAGCGTGTGAACATATGCACTCACGTATAAATTTGCACAAAACCACACATGGCGTCCTTCGAAGTGTGCCCCTCCCTCGTTTCCGAGACACACACGGAGCAGGCGCAACTAAAGCAGGTGTTAAAAAAAAAAAATTGTGCTTGTGATTTACTGACATACACCCAATGATAAGTAGTTTTGGGGTATTAAAAGGAAACTACAATGGTGTATAACCGCAGACAGTGTTATATAATTTCAGCACCATTTGTCTGCGGCCGGCCCTTTTGAACAGCTAATGTCTGAGCTTGCTAGAGGCAAATTGAATCACCATCATTTCCACCCAAATGGAATTTCAGTGGTTAAAAAAGAACAATGCAAGTCTTGACACCGGGCCTGTTCAATAATCTGATTTCCAGCTCCCAATGCACAGGGGGGTGGGGAGACCAGGGAAAAAAAAAAGAGTTGACCCAATATATTTAAAAGCCTGCTTCCTGGAAAAGGAGGACAAGTGGCAGCAGGCACAGGGGTTGAAAGAAAGATAAATATTTATTACAGTTATCGAGTTTGCCTCTACTCCCTCCTGATCCCACTGACTGCATCAGACGCACCAAGAAAAGAGCAGATTGATGGAGATAATTTGTTATTGGATATAAACAGTTTTAAAGACGCAGAGTAATTCTGCCCAGAGATCTAATCCTTCACAATCTCATCAGGGTGAAGAAAACACCGGCAAGTTGTTTTGTTTGTCACCGTCTTTTTTTTTTTTTTTTTTTTTTTTTTTTACCAAACAATAATATCTTCCTCCCAAAGCATTTGGCTGTTTGACTTTCAAATCACAGGCATTAGCTGGTGTACTCTTGCTCAAGGCGGGTGTAAATATGCACATGTGCTGTGAATGACAGCTCTGTCATGACTAAATTAATTATTGGTGGGAGGCAAATAATGGCAGAGCTGAGAAACATCTATACACACAAAGAAACACATGGAGGGATACGCAGGAAACAGCACTGTAAAACTTGTGTGATATTGGACAAATGTTTGTTGGTATGGCGCTTCCATCTCGACAGATTGAGCGCGATCTGCTTCTGTTTGGTAATTAAAAATTATATTACAGTGCTCTTCGGTTTGTTTGGTTCGGTGCTGGACCGAGTGAAATCTGTCTGACTGTACCAGTGGATTTTAATCTAATTCACTTCCTGCTTTTCATCTGTTTGTATCTTGTAATATTTTCCATTCCTCTGTTTTATTTATTATTTAATTAAAATCATACAGTCAGTGTGAGATTAGTAGTTTTTTTCTGGTTTGATATACTTCCTGAATGATTCGTGTTATCTGGTGCTAATAGTTTATTTCTCTAAAATTGTATTTACCAGATGACCTGAACAACACCCACCAGCACTGTGTCCTTGCCGGGGACAACGCACGTTTCAGCTCCACGCACAGAGTCGCTGAGGTGAGAAGTCAGCTAGGGGAAGAAAATACAGTGTGTGGAAATGCTGTTCATCATCTCATCAATCTCTAGTTTCAGTAAAAATTGTCTCTGTAAATAGAACAAATAAAAGGTGAAGATAAGAAGAAAAATGTGTATCTTGACCAACATTTAAATCAGTTTTTCTGATGTTTATGTACAAAAAAATTCATATTTAATTGCGTCTTTTCTGATATCTACACATTTTTATATGAATGAAGTAAAAAGTAAACAGCTCAAGCAAAAATGTAAAGGTATTTTTTCTCACGACCTTCTCTAACTGGCAGCTGGTTTCAGATTTTATTTTAACTTTTAGGTCTTTAACTATATTTTAACACATGTATTTTTGATTTCTCTCTAATATTAGACTCACATGTGTGAAACGGCTCCTTTCTCGTTCTTGTTCAGTGTTCTAGGGGGACCCTGACCTACATCCAGTCCCGGTGCCGAGAGGCCCTGTCCAACCTGCACACTGACCCTGAGACGGGCTCCCACAGCCTGCTGACCCTGCAGCCGACGACGCTACAGCACTGCGAGGAGATTCACAACGAGGTGTTTGTTCACCGCGAACACACAAATCTGTAAATGTCTTGCGTTTTGTCTTCGTCTAGAGAAAACAGCTAATAGAAATTTTATTCGGCACTAAAGAGACATCAGATGTGTTCAGTTTTCATTTCTAGAGAACTTGTTTTGCTCCATTTGTGGTTTATTGACTACAAATGAATTATTCATGTACACCATTGGATACATTTTCATTTAAGGCCTTTTCGGAGTATCAAACAGTAAAGCTGGGGGTGCGCTGGTTAGCAGAATATCCACCGAAACAGTTTGCACATTAGCATGGCTGCCAATGAAAGTTTGAATATATTTTTCAGCGATTGTGAACCTCCCTGACTCTCTGTGAGCTGTCCTGATGCTGTAATCCTCCCCCATCTGCTGCTCCAAGCAGGTTCAAAACAACCCGGATCTGTCTGCAAATACCATGATGATTTAATCCAGACAGCAGAAATTGTTGTTGAATACAAAGAAAGCTCTGCAGATAACATGGATAAACATCTAATTAAGGAATTGAATGTATTAGAGTAAACATGTATCTGTGCTTTTTTTTGCATCCTATGGATTTACACACCTGCAGTGTTTGTAAATCTAGGACACAAACATATACAGCACAGTCTTTTTGTTGACCTGGTCTAGAGGACGTAAGTCTGTACTACAGGAGTCGTTAGTTTGGATTTGATTCACTTGCAATTTGTTGTCAAATCGTGGCCAAAAACAGTTTACAACAAGAGTAAGTAATAAATAAATAAATAAATCACTTCCACAAATACATTTTTTAGCAATTGAAAGTATTATGCAGTATGACCAAAAGCAACCAGAATTTGAATGAAAGAAACAAACAATGTGTTTCTACCTTTTCTGTGTCGAGAGAATTACAGACCCTAGTGGAAGATGTCTGATAGCGGGTTAAAGCTCCGTAAATGGCAGAATGGGAGCTTGCCAGCTGCCCGCTCTCTTCCTCCCCGGCTTGTTGTTGTACTACAATATGAAATTCAGGTTGTTCTCATTTGTCCTGGCTCGTGATGGATCGCCAGGCAATAGCCTCTCCATATGTTTTGTAAAGATGGGAGTCATGCCTCTGTCCCCTCTCTAACCTCTTTTCATATAAAACAATGAGTGATGTTGGCTTGGGTTTTCTGAGGGATAGAGTGAGGTCAAAAAAAGAGGAGCCATCAGCCTCCTGTGATAGCTCGCCACAGGCCAACAGTTAATATACCATCTCACCTCTCCCCTCTCACACCCCTGCGCCCCAAAGTGCACATCCTACCAGACGCCGGCACCCAGGCCCCTCAGCAGGATGCCATGACAGATGAGTCTGACGTAAGGTTGTTTAAAGGTTGTAGACAATATTAATTATTCAGCACAGCCAAACAATGGGGATGTCCGTGTTGGGAGAACTGCTGCGCTACTTGAGCTAGCAACACCTGCTAGTTTGCCACATAGCACCGCAGGATTACTGAGCATAGGCCCACACCAGGAGGGTAAAGCAGGTTTATTTAGGAAAGCAGGGAGCTGTTTATATGAGAGCTGGTGTGAATATATGTGTGAGTGTTTAAGTAAGAAGGAGGTGTGAGGGGGGGGGGATCTCAGGGGCTCAAGCCTACTCTACCCAGTTCTTGTGATGATCGATGTGGCCATTTGTTTGGAGTTGCCCACGAGAGCAGAACACCCAGCTAAATGATGTATTGTTAGAGCAGTAATTTATGATGGGGGCCCACTTTGGTGCTTGGTGGGCCCACATTGCGCGGGTCATGTTTGACATGGACGACCGAGGCGTGAACAAGCCTGAGACATGCAGGCAAGCTGACCCTAGCAGCACCTTTTGGGTCGTTTAAAACACCAATACTTCACTGAAGCTCTACAATGGAAGGAGGTACCGTTGTCAGATTTAGGTGGAGCCTGATGATGATGATGATGATGATGATGATGATGGAGTAGAGCATCTGCCACCTTACTGTAGGATTTTCGAGATGAAGCAATGTGTCTAATTAATGTTGGGGTCGAAAAGAGACAGAAACAACAGTAAAGAAGTTCCCACCTGTTTGGTGAGCGTGGTCTCTCTCACATTTCCTTTTAATCATACCTGCTGTCTCAGTCGGTTGGAGATGTCTAACAACGCACCTCCACGTGGCCGCTGTGTGCACGTTTGGCTTTGAAATGCTAATCCCAGACACAAATGCCTTGTCTCATTTAAAGCCACTGTGTCACTTTCCAGGTGGGTGTGTGACGGAATGTCCTGAGGGACTCTGCTCTAATGATGCCTGTCCCCCTCCCTATAGCAAATATTGAAGAAAGGGACAAGGTTTTACCACGTCTTCCGGCAGAAAGTAAACTGTGCAGAATAGGATGCGTGTAACCTTCCTGTGTCCTGGTTTCAGGGCCAAGCCTCCCCCAGGCTCTTCGATCTTTGCTTGGCTTTCCAGCACCCTTCTTGAGTGGCTTCAACCCTAAAGGTGGCAATATCATCATAACAGTATAAATCATTCTTTTTCTCTTATTCCAGGACATCATTGCTTTTTATAGTTTTTACTTGCAAGTTTTCTTATTCGTGTTCAATTGAAGGATTAAAATGTCTTAAAGTTGAGATATTTCACCTCTATTTTAGCTTATTTAACAATTTATTTAATTTTAAAGAGTAAATAAAATAATTTCATACAATTTCTTGACAAGGCTATTTTTTATTAAATTACACAAAAAACTTTAAAACATATATACTTTCAATGTATTGGAAAATATAAATACAAAGGTTTCCAGCATACTGTGCAGTTACAGTATTACCCCACATGCATGTGGCCTCTCCGGTAGGTGTGATAAGTGTTAGGTTGTCCATGGAGTCGAGGGGAAAGCAGTTATCCAGGCTGATGTAGATAGAGTAAACAGAAAACGGCAGAGTTGGGATCGATCTCACTCTCATCAGCCCTCACCTCGGGGCCCTGGCCTGAAAATTGATTGGACCCACTCAGGGAATTCTGTGAAGGTGTGGGGAGAAAAAAAGTGGCTCATTAAATAATATATATATATAAAAAGAGACTTTCTTGGCTTTAACTCCAGAGTTGCCATAGTGGGTGGTCGCTCGACTAATTTGGAGCTAATGTGTAGTTAGCGTGTCCATCACCTGGAGAGATGACAGCGAGTGCTGCAGGGGAGTCACCAGCTCCCCTCCTACACCCCCACCTCTCTTTGCCATCTCAGAAAAAAAAAACTAGACCTAACAGCCTCTCCCTTTTTCGATCTGTCTGCCCAGAAAGGTGGCATTTAGTCAGAGTTTCCTGTATGGCAGCTCTCAGCTGGGTGGCCAGACTCCAAATACCAAACACCCAGTGCTCCTCGTTTGCTTTAGATGCCCTGCTTTGTGGCTGCCTCTGGCCTGCACAGTGGGGGGACAGGCAACTGTGTCAGCTCAAAGAGGAGACACAGGTTGGTTTCTTCTCACCAAAGGACAGGCAGACAATCAGAGTGATAGAAGGAGGAACGGACTGGGAGAAAAAGACGTCCGATATTGGCCCTCGTGGCTTTGTTGTGTGTTTGAGCTGTAGTAGATCGAAGGGGAGTGGATTTGGAGTGTGTTGAAGGGACCATAAAGGATGACATTTCTTTGAAGGGTGTGTTGTATGGAGCAGCTGAGAGGCTGCTGAGCACCGCCACTGGCTGTGTATTCTCCATGACATGCTGCAGTCCTTGCATGTCATCCCTGCTGTGATCAGAGCCTTTTGGGAGTAAATGGCAGGAAAACTCTGTGCACAGCTTCTATCCAGGACGGCCCTCACTTGGGTTGTTTTTGTAAACAGTTCCTGTTCTTTGTTGTTTTGGGGAGAATTTCAGGGTAGGTGACTTACCTTCTCTCACAAAAAATAAGTCATCCTTTGCTGCAGTATATTGGTCTCAATAGTTACTAGGATTAGTTAAACATTTGCAGTATTGCTCAACATTACAGTGATGATTTCAGTTGCAATAAACCTGAATGTTTTTTATCACAATGCTCACAAAACTTTGTTGGATTTGGAATTTTGTAGAAGTATGGGTCCATCTTTTTCCCAAATATATGTATTCATTCTGTACTGCATTTATAAGGTTAGACACTAATGTACAAGAAGGTGAGGCTTGCAGTCTCAGTTCCAGTTCATCCCAAAGCTGCTGGATGGGGTTGATGGTGGGGTGCTGTGCGGGCCCAGTCGGTGTCTTTCACAGTGAATTAATCAAACTATGCTTTGTGTAGACAACAAAAAGAAAAGGTCTTTCCCCAAAGCATTGTCACAAAGTCAGAAGCATTATATTGTCCAAAAGTTCTTGTTGTGCTGAAACATTAAGATTATCTCGTGCTGGAAACAAGGTGCCAAAGCCAAACCCTTCGAACAAGTGTGGCAAAAATATTTTGTCTCATAGAATGTTCAGGTCAAGTGCAAGTAACCCTGAAGCAAGTCGTACTAATGGTTGTCCAGGCCTGTTTAATGTCTGAAGTCTTTGTTGTTGGTCTAAATGGGTCCAATCAATAGCAGGTAAACTTAAAAACATTGAAAAAAGGAAATCAAAGAACTAAAAACAGAACCTGGTGTAGATCATTTCAAATATACAAGACTCCTTTCACAACTTTGCACAGATGTTCAGTCACACATTTTATGGGAATGTGGATACAGGATCACACATTCATCACAGACCAAACCAGGATTCTGATGGCTACAGAGTAAAAGCTGGTACAAACTCTTTATGACCTCTGACCAAGGTGTTCTGGGTCAAAACCTGTTCAGTTTCTTCATGTTCTAATAGTTCATCCAACCATCAATTGTCCGTCCTTCCATCTGTCTCTTTACCTGGTTGCTCTTGTGCAGGATCACGGGGAGCTGGTGTCTGTCTCCAGTGACCATTGGGTTAGAGGCATGGTCAGCCACACACACACACACACACACACACACACACACACACACACGCCTAGGAGGCCAAGGACCAACCTTCTAGCTACAAGGCACTAGTACTTTCTAAGACATCAGTGGACAAACACCACGACCACTGAGCAGACCTCAAAACCAAGAATGATAATCCAGAACTAAGAACCAATTCTGCTTAGAGTTTTACCTGTCCCGCATCCGACCCACCTGAGTTATATAAATGGGTTCATCTACAGAAGAAAGATCTGTAAAACAAAAATAAGACTTTTAAAAAAAATAAATTATTAAAACTACATTTTTTCATTTCATTTCATTGATCCTCTTAAACTGTATTTCATGCTCAGGTCATGTTGTGTTTGTTTGCAAGTTCACAGCTGAAAAGACTTGGCTTTATACGTTAGCTAATGCTCTGTTACAAGAACAATAAACCAAATAGTTTTTCAGAAAATAAACAATAGGGCTCTCACTTCCAGTGTGATATGCAACAACACTTTGTGTAGTACAGTTGTCTGTGTCAGGCTGTAATGGGGTGTGCATTGTTTTGGGTGGATGCTGCTTTGTAGGACGCTCTGGGGGAGGGCAACTCAGCGCCTCGCCTAAATGTTGGCAGCATTTGGGGCAATCTTTGACATACACACTCACATTGCAGTTTTATGGAGATACATTAACAAAGCTACTCGCATGCTTACTTATGCAGACAGATACATGCAGCGGGGGCACAAACACACTGATGCGCAAACAGTACAGGCCCAAACAAACTCACAAACACGCTTACTGAACGACACTCAGGAGAAGTGAGGCTACACCTGGCTATGTGAGCCATCCTTGTGAGGATTAAATCAGCACTTCAAAAGAACAGGAGACAAAAAACACTCCCAGTGGAGGAGAAGTAGAAGTGCGGAGGGGGAAAGCTCAGCAGAAGACACTGTCAGCTCCAGACGGAGCAGGAGAGGAGGGGAGGGCGGGAAGGGAAGGGACGGGAATGAGGAGGATGAGGGCGGAGTTCTCAGGTGGGCGCAAGGTGTGTACATGAACTGACATATACATTTTTTAATTTGTGTAAATGTTTTGCGTTTGGCATGACTGTTCCCGTCTTGATTATCTGTGTTATCCTTTGCAGTTGTACAGTTTTTGGGTTGAGGTCTGGACTTTGACCAGATCATTTTCTCTTTCAGTCTTTCTTTTGTAAATTTGCAGGTTTGTCTAGAATCATTGTTCTGTTGCATGACCCCGTTGGGTCCAAGCTTTAGCTGTAGGACAGAAAAATTCACATTTAACTCCAGAAAACGTTGGTATGCAGAGATGTTTGTAGATATCTCAGTAAATATATGGACCCAGGTTTTACAAGAGCAAATATTCCCTATTAACTAAGGTGTTAAAGGTTGAATGTGGAACAATTTAATAAAAAAGTTATATTTAAAACATTCAACATTATACTTGAAGTAAAATATAATAAGATGTTTATTCTGATGGCCACAGCATTGGAATTTTGTTTACATCTACCAGCCGATAGCGGGTAGAGTAGCGGGCACCATTGTGGGTTGCCTAATATACAGTGAATAGTCCGTAATAACGAGGCTGATACTTTGGATGGTGGTGGATTCAGCGGGTTGAGCAGCTGCTTAGGAGACCCTGGTATTTCCTTGTCCTTCTTGGGAGAGGTTCGGGGATCAGAGTGGGTTTGGGTGAGGTATTCTTGTTACATCGGAGTGCACACGGGGATGGTGAGCCTAACACCCCGACTGCTGGAGGCCTTGTTCTGTTGTTGCAGCTGCGTACTGGATGTTGTTGTGGTGTTTGTGTTCCATATTGCACCTTTAAGGCATTTATATGTAATGCTATTAAATATGACCACATAACTCCACATTGGTCTTTTATGTCCAAAATCTATTTTCCACAGAAATTGCTTGTTTCATAGCAACTTTGTAAATATAATTTTTCTTCCAGGATGCAATTTTTAGGGAAATTATATCTTTTTACGAACAGAAGCAATATTTTTTATTTTTTTTATTTTACCATCATAGATTGTATTATATAATACTGAACTGGCTTTAGCTGGTTGATTCTTAACCTATGGTTGAACTTACTAGGAGTTTTGTTCCTGGGAAGATGGACAACTGTCTTGGTTTGTTTCAGGAATAATCTTTCTCTCTGTACAATGATGGTTGTTTGAAAATGGCTCCTTAACTCTTCCCAGACATATAAACAAATATACCAGCAAAGATCCTGATTTCCTTTTCTCCCTCTTTCATTTCCTGTTGCCATGAAACACGGGGATCTGCCAAAACGCCTGTTTATTTTACTCAGTTTTTGATGTCCAATTCTGTCCTTTTTATCAAATAAATTATCATCCAGTCTTCTTCATCTGACGTTTAGAGTTTGCATGTTTCCAGTAGTGTATTACAGTGTGTCAGAAAGTGAACACAAATGTCTTGTTGTATTGATGCAGGTGGAGTTTGAATGGCTGCGACAGTACTGGTTTCAGGGCCAGCGTTACGCTCGGTTCTGCAGCTGGTGGACCAGACCGATGGAGCAGCTGGAGAAGGACTGGAAGCTCATGGAGACCATGGTGAGAAGACTTACACACAGCTCAGGAATCAGTAACCTCAAACCAGAACTTAAAGCTGATTTTAGGGTTCTATTTTTTTATTTTTTCAGATGATTCCAGTTTGTGTATGAGTCAAATTCTAAAATAGATACAAGAAGAAAGAGTTAAATGTTCCTAGATTCATATAAAAACATTGAGTCCAGTCTTTATTTTTCTCAAATGGCATTATTTGTACAGAGTAAATTGAATTTTGAAAACTATAATAGTTTGTTTAAATTTATAAACACATTGAAAATCCTATTCTTAAAGCATTATTCACTTTTTATTTCCCAAATAATAATGTATATACAAGAGTAAGAAATATTTTATTTCCTGGACCAGTGACCAGTTTCCTATTTTAGTTATTTTGTCATGAAATAATAAAGATTTGTAATTTTTAAAAACTTGCCTGAGCTTTTGTAGAGTACGGCTTGTCACAGCAGAGAGTGTGTTTAAAGTAACACAGTATGTTCTCTGACTTCTTACTGCACCATTAATGAAGTGTCATATCTTTAATTGTAGCCTTGCAGAAGTTTGTTCGACATAAACTGGCTCACAGCTTTTATTACGAGACGCAGAAATCTCATTGTAATGACAGATGTAGAATAAAGCTCTGTTCAGTATCAGTATGTACAGCATACATAGCATCATGGGTTGATTTTAAGTTTATTATTTTCTGTGTGTGGGTCTGTGTGTGTATTGAAGACCCAGACACCAGAGGCAGCAGGGGGCACTCTTGTATCACTGCAGCAGCAGCATCAGCAGTGAATCGCTGTGCTCCTCTGGTCCCTCTCAGCCTCTCCTGCTGTCTCTGGGAGCTCTCTGTCTCTGTCAGTGTTGAACGCTGAGCAGTAATCACATCTAATGCTCAGGCGGGGATAAAGACAGGGGCTGGAGGAGAGCAGTGCCACTGCTGCTGCCGATGCTGCTCGGCTCTAGTCAGGAGTCTCTCTCTCTCTCTTTTACTCAGAGTGCCTGGCAGAGGGTGGGTGGTGGTGGGTTTAGTAGACAGGGGCTAAACTCATCTTTGAGCTCCACCTCTGGGCCCAGATGAAACGTGTGTTTCTGACCTGTATTTAGTAAAAGGGCATCAGTGAGGAGGATGTTTCGGTGTCGCTGTCTATCCAGTGGGCAATCAAACCGCGCTCTCTGTTTGTCTTTCTTTGTGAACCCAAATATCAATTTCTATCAGTTGTGCAAAGTTGCTTATAAACGTTATATAAAGAAAAAAAAAGAGCCGTTCTTTTAACAGAAAACAAAAGTTATACAGTATACAGATGTGCCATTAAAATTGTTATTTTGTATTTTGATATTTTAATTATCTCAACATGTTTTTATGAGAAATAAAAAATGATTTTCAGAATAAAATCTTTTCTAAAAAAAAAAAAACCATGATTATTCACAATGTCAAATCAGGCAAAAGGCAAGCATGTCTTCTGTTGGAAGGCAATATATTGAACAAATGTAAAAATAATACACTGGCGTGTGCGTTAAGGTAATGATCCTATACTGTGATGAAAGACATTATTGCTTTAGCTTGCAGTATTTACATACATGCATCGACCTCTGGTATGCAGAGAAAAAGCACTTCATAGACGTGACTTATAGATTTTCCTTTTGGAGGGTTTGTCAGCTGTGTGGCTTTTTTCTGCCGCTAGATTAAAACACATTTCTCTAAATTACTTTGACTTATTTAAATCTTGCGGGTTTTCCCCCTGCAGTCCCTTTTATTGCCATATATTTTACATTCTGAAGCCGGCAATTGGCAGCGTATAGTCTAATTTAGTGAAATACAAGTGACCCGAATGTGTGCAGATGCTGTTTACCATTTATTTATTTACATATTTCTGTTGCCTGTGGAATTTTATTTTAATACAGTGTTTCACACACATATAATCATATATATCTTTCTCTCTAAATATATCTGTATAAATATATATAGATAAAGATATATAAAGGTGTATTTGCTATTTTTTTTTCTCTTGTCAAACCTAATATTGGCACGGGAATTTTAACATAACAAATACACGTCTATTTAAATAGGCTTTATAAAATGAAACCGTTGTTTTATACACTGTACCGCAGCAATAAAACAGCCGATTGTTTCATCCTGCTAAAATAGTAATACAAAGCACCTGGCTTCCTGTCTTTATTGTCATATTTAGCAACAATGTTGTGGGATGTGCAGGGCTATGTTTGTTTGTCGGTACGAAGAATATTGCAATATGGGGAAGACTAGCTCCTGTATATGGATACGTCTCTCCCTGGGGCTCCCTCGCTCTGCTCTCCCAGCCCTGTTGTCATGCAAATGCTTATCCTTCTATTTGAATGACATTCTGATAAAATACATAAATAAATTTACACCGAACCGAAACAAAACAAGTCCACCATCTCGCTGGCGTCTTTTCGGATCCTTATGGCATCACGTGCATTTTAGAGGAAAATAAATAAATGAATGAATGAATAAGGGGGAGTCAGACAGACTCCTGAATAATCTCCAAGTGTTTCAAGTCAAAGCAGAGTGAGATGATAATGTGGGTAAAAGGGAAAGGTTGTTTTAGGAGAGTGGTAGAAGGGAATTAACTGACAGTTCTTGTTTTTTTCTCTGTTCTGCTGTGATCCAAGATGCTGAAGTCCGTTTAGAGCCACCTGGCTCTGAGGCTTGCACTCCCTCAGGACGCCGCTATCGTGGCAATCATACAATAGTGACATTTCCTTAAACTAGCAACAATGAGTAGCTTCTGTCTGAGTCACAATAGATGGAGAGTCTCGGCTTAATGCAGAATATTTTAAAGACCGGTGTGGTGTTTTTTTTATTATTATTATTTTTTTATCTTTCCTCTTTTCACGGTGGGGGAGAAGCGACAGCGAGCCCATTAGCACATCTTTTTTTTTTTCTTTTCGTGTCCTTTGTGTGGGAATTTGTGTGTGTGTGTGTGTTTGTGTGCCATTGATGTAAATGTATGCACTTGGCATGACTTTAATTGATTTAGCAGCTCTTCTTGCACAGTACAGCTTTTTCCCTAATTTGTCACTTTCCTGACTTCTGTGGCTGCTCATCTCGCAACTTCAAAAGCCAGCAGTTGCAAAGAGATTTCAATGCACTCTGTCGTCTCCTTCTTCTCCTCTCTCACTCTTTATGCTCTTTCTTCCTCTTGTTCTCGCTCCATCTCACCATATCTCTAGCCTTGTAGATGGAAATCTTTTTGGCTCATATCAAGGAAATTAATCTACTTTCATAATAAATGGGATCCACTCAGTTGAATACATTTGTATACTTCAAGATGTACAAAACAGGAAGTGGTATCGGAGCCACGTCTTCCTTTACTCCATTCACCCAGACTGTCAGTCCTTTTTTTTCTCCTTTCCTGTGTGACAAAATTTACTCCCTCTGATTTGTAAAAGGGAGAAGCTTTTGCATGCATGCACGCTTGTGTGTTTGTGCACAGATGCTGCTTAGTGACCATTTCACGGCTCCCCCCCTTTCTCCCTCTACTGTAACAACAGTCTTTTGAAACAGTTGGATCTGCTGAGGAGGGCTAGCCCTGCAATCATACGCAGCCTGCCCCAGTCGCCATCAAGAGCTGATTAGGTTATTGAGCAAAGGAGGAGTCAGAGATGGAAGGATGGGAAGCCCCGTACAGTCAGAAACACAGAAAGGAGGGGGATGGGGGTGGAGGTGTGGGGTGGGGGTCAATGTAAATGTTATTGCTGTGTGAGCTCATTTGATCAAAGTCCTGGAAAGGTTAAGCGAATCCAATCTGGTTTTGTATGGCAGAGTGGAGACACAGGCGCTAGGGGAAGAAACCCCCAGGAAGGAGAATGGATTATCATATTGGCGCTGGAGTAGCTGGGGCCTCCGACGGACAGTTTACTCTGCCTGTAATGCGTTTAGACAGCAATTGGCCTTAATAACCTTTATTGACTTCAGCGGGTCAGTGCCAAGAATCTAATTATCAAAGTGTATCAATTTCATCGGAGTTTAGAGTTGCACCGCTCAAAATAATTATTTTAAGGTCGGAATGGGGCAATTAATCCCCTCTCCACTTATTTGATGGCTCTGTAGAACATTATAAATGTTATGGTTTCCTGTTGTGTTCTTTAAGGTAAATATTTTCTATAAAGTGTTATTTATTTATATTATTTGCTGTGCTGGTCCAGGTATGAAAAAAAAAAAGAAAGTGTTTTTTTTTATCTTAGCTACAGCTGAATTGCGTTGCAGATGTTTACCAGCAGTCATTTTTCTCCTTCACTCTGCGTTTTACTTGCACATTTGGACTGAGTTTTATACCCACTTTATATGCACACATGCAACCCAGATTAATTATAAGTGTGAACTAAGCTATAAACTGTTTAAAGACCTTTTTTATTGCTCATTATGAAGCCATTTATTATCTCTTACATTAAATCACACTGTTTATGCATCGCATTGTTTTGCATTTAAAGCTCCAAGCTGAGTAAATAGGCTTATGCGTTTATTATATCTCGATTCTTTGCGGTCCTTGTGCACATGGAGTGTGTGTGTCAGTGTGTTTGGGTTTTGATTTATTTTTATGCGTCAGTGTGTGTTTTTTGTGTTTGAGTCAAGGAAGTAAATGTTCAGCGATCACCAACAGTCAGTGTGTGTGTTCTTACCTGGATAGCGGCAGCTGTTTTTTTCTTATCTTATAAAGACTAGAGGCCTAATCCATGCGTTCATTACCGCATGGCCTTGTTTATCCACAGCTGTATATTAGCTTGCTTGCTTTGCTCCATTTAGACAGCGCTACATAAAAAAGAAATTACTCTGAGATTATTGTTATTATTCATTTAAAGAGGAAATATATGGCTGATAATACATTTTACATCACACGGCAGCTTGTGTTTGGAAATATAAAGCGAAAAGAAGCAGGAAGAGACACGGAGAGATGGAGCAAGAAAAAGGAGAGCGAGGGGGAGGAAGAAAATGTAGCGGTGCAAAGGTATTTTACAATTCTCTTTGAAGTCCCTATTCAACAGGGTAAGCTGAATTTTCGGCAGTGCCTGATAGTGTTTCTTCGTAAATGCTTAAACCCCTTTAGAGAATTTTCATGGGCAGATACGTGGTGGCTTGAAGGGAGCGTTTATGTTACCTGGAGCCAATGCAGCCCGCAGCTTTGTATCTAAAGATGTACACTAGTGTTGAATAGAATCCCACAGAGGTTTGTCGACAACAGAATCTCAGTGCTGTAAGACGGAGTGAGGGAAAAAAAAAGAGAAAGCTCCGAATGGATTTAACCCTGTCACAGTATTATAGGCTTTGGAACATGCATCTATATACACTATATTGTCAAAAGTACTGGGACGTCTGCCTTTACACACACATGAACTTTAATGACATCCCTTTCTTAATCTGTAAGGTTTCATATACACAGTTGGCCCATCCTTTACAGCTTAACCAGCTTCAGCTCTTCTGGGAAGACTTTCCACGAGGTTTTGGAGAGTATTTATAGGAATTTTTGATCATTCTTCTAGAAACATGTGTGAGGTCAGTCACTGATGTAAGACAAGAAGGCCTTGCTCATAGTCTCTGGTCTAATTCACCTCAAAGGTTCTATCAAGTCAGGACTTTGTGTTTGCCAGTCAAGTTCCTCAACACCAAACTGTGTCATTAACAGGTGTGCAGTCCCCAAACTGTTACCACTCAGTTTGGAGCATTAAATTGTCCAAAATGTCTTGGTCTGCTGAAGCATTAAGAGTTCCTTTTACTGGAGCTACAACCCCATACCACAATCCTCCCTCCACCAAACCTTACACTTGTCACAATGCAGACGGGTAAGTATGTTCTCCTGCCAACCACCAAGGCCAGACTCATCCATTAAATAACCAGACAGTGAGCCGCGATTTGTCCTTCCCAAAAACTTGTCTTCACTGCTCTATAGTCCAGTGGTGGTGTGGTTTACACCACTGTATCTGGCATTTTGCATTGCACTTGGTAATGTTATGCTTGGATGCAGCTGCTTTGTCATGAAAACTTATTGTATGAAGTGTTTTACATACTGGACTTGAGCTAATCTGAAGGACACATGATGTTTGGAGATCTGTAGCAATAAGCTGGTGACCTCTGTGCATTGTACACCTCAGCATGCTTTAAACCCACTCTGAGTTTACATGACTTACCACTTCATGGCTAAGTTGGTGTTGTTCCCAACTGCTTCCACTTTGTCATAATACGTCTAACACTGATTATTGATAATTTAGTAGAAAAGTCATTTAAAAAATGGAAATATAGCATAGGTGGCATCCTTTTATTTGATCATGCCTGAGTTTGTTGAACCCCTGAGAGTGACTCACTCTTTCACAAGCGTTTATAGAAACTGTCTGCATGTCTAGGTACTTAGTTTTTACACTTGTTGCCATGGACGTTATTGGAACACCTGAATTCAGTGATTCAGATGGATGTCTCAGTTCTTTTGGCAATATAATGTAAATGATTTAAAACAGGGACAAAACATTTGGACATACAAACTGTGGAGTTCATTACCTCCGCCATTATGTTTTCATCTGAGTCTGTCTGTCTGTCTCTCTGTCTGTCTGTCTGTCTGTCTGTCTGTTAGCAGGATAACTTAAAAACTTATGGATGGATTTTGATGACATTTTCAGGAAAGGTCAGAAGTGACCCAAGGAGGAACTGATTAGATTTTGGGGGTGATCCGGATTACCGTCTGGATCCAGGAATTTTTTTAAGGATTCGGTCATAGTACTTTCTAATATGTTCACTTGGCGGAGGTCTGCGCTCTGTGAGTGCTTTTCTAGTTTAGAAAAGTTAAACATGTACAACTCTATGGTAAACACATAGAAGTCTGAAATGATCAATTTATTATGCTGGTAAGCATTTCTTTTATTATATCTCTGTGTTGGTAAAATGAAAGTGGATCACAACCAAAACCCTGTTCACTCTGGGCAGCCAGTTGTAACTCATGTCAAAGTTTGTAGCCTTTTACGCAAGTTGAATTTTCTTCCCTTGACAACAGCAAATTTGCATTTTCATTCATCTAATTGACTCAGACCAGAGAAAACTTGTTCTGCATTGCTGATGTCTGAAATTGGAGCATATTGAATTAACTTGGCCGTTATTTACTCTGTGTCACAACTAGGGCTTTTCCACTCAAGGGGTTTCAGTACTAGACCAAGACATGTATTAGAGCTGGTTCTTTACATGTACTTTAAAAAATACAGTTACAAAATTATTCAGTTGTCCACAAAACAGAGATTTAACTAAGAGCCTTGTCATTGCATCACTTCAAATGAAAATATCTGGTCCTCTTTCTGTTGTCTTCTGGGTTTCTATAGAGGATCACAGTTCAGGAAGTCAGTTTATCTACACAGATCATCTCATTGGTTTTGTTACTCCTACCAACATATTAGGGTTTGTAAGTGCTGCTTGTTATATTTTGCCTTAAATTAAGTAAAGTGAAACTAATTTGAAGAAGTTAAACATAGCATTTACAATGTTTTTATTGACTGTTGTTCTGCCTTCTGCTCCTAACGAAAGCACTTCTTTTCTCTGGCCCAGCAAATCAAGCACCAGTTTTTCAGTGCTAGAGCTGAAGCTGCTTCCAAGCAAAATCTGGCTCCGGTTTAGGACTGGAATCAGTTTAGTGGAAAAAACCACAAGTGAAAATGTACTGTCTTTTTTCTTCTAATTTCATGCCTATGATTGTCATCTATAGTACTATGCTCACTTTGTCTTTTAGTTATTGTTGTAGAAGGATTTATTGACAGCAGTTTGGATAATTCACGTTCTTTCTGTGAATTGTGATGTTGAAAGTGTCTTTTTTTCCCCTTCTTCCTCTTTTGGTGAGCTTTGAAAGCAGCTTGTCTCATCTTCTTAGAAAACAAATGAGCACTTTACAGAGACTGATCTGCCTTATCCGCTTAGCAGCTCTCTCAATCCCCACTTTTATTTATTCACTTACTTTATTTACTTGCTCATTCATTTACTTACCTCTGTATGGATTTGGTTTGATTTCTTCCCCTCTGCTCGTAGCCACCCTCCGCACCCCTACCACAACGCTTTTCCAATCCTCTCCTCATCCTTGGCCCCGATCAGCAAGATAAGCCTTCAGAGGAGGGGAGATAACATCCATTAAAGTGGTAAAGAGGACTTATGGGGCAGCACAGATTAATCACTGCTCAGTTTAATCGCATTCGGTGTGGACGGCGGCGTTGGCTGCAGGGCCCCAACTTCTTTCTGTGTCATTACATCACGGAGGGGAAAAAAAAGAGTCAAAAATTCAAGTGTGGATTTGTTAAAATGTGCAATGGTAGGGAGTGAAAGTAGAAAGTATCTTACAGCAAAGGCTTCCATCTGATGAGAGACATAAGAACTAACTGGTACTTGATATATACTTTTTACTGGACTTTGAGCCAGATGTATTTGATTCACTCTTGCAGTAATTCAGTTGAAATAAAAATCAAATATAACAGAAAACATGCAAATTTATCTCTCAAATCAGGAAAAGAAGTGGCCACAACTTTTTTTTAAATGAATCTCTTGGTCCAAAAAAGCAATGCGCACAGTACTGGCTGCTTCTGAACGCCTCAGTCATGCATTTATGTGCATGAACTTTTAATAAAACTGTTACAACCTGTATCTTCTTCTGCTCCCGTGCTTGTTATTGTTTATCTTCACTCCAGCACAGATTCATCTCCCATTTATTTGCACAGCCCCCTAATCAGTCAAAGTCTCACAGGGCTTTATTTCGCCCACACATCATGAAACAATAAATGAAACCAATTAATGAAAGTGAAAGCAGCCAACTCCAAAAGCAGATCCTTAGAGTGAACAATTAAAACATATACAAGTAGAAAAATCCCAGCTAAAGCCTCATTAGAGACAAAAATAGAGCTTTGGGTCCTAACAAGGTAATCTGTTTTATGGTGTTATTTTACACCCGTGGGATAAAAAAACCCCACCAAAATAAAAATGTAAAGTTGCAGGATTAAAACATGTGTAAAGTCTAAGGAAAAAAGTTTTATTTATTTTACTCATTTTTAAAAAAATAATTGAGTCAATTAGTTATCAATAAGCAGAAGTCTTGTTAAAATTTTCTGCTGATTCAAAAAAGTCAGTACAATATCTATTACTGGAGCGATGATCAGCCACCGTAAGAAACAAATATTTATGAGGACTGCCTGTTATGGACTTTCCTTCCCCTCTCCGTCCTCCCACCAGTGACTCACAACAGAATAAATCCGGTACAGAAAAATGAATGAGAGAAAATGGAGATGACTGCTAATGACGATTGTTTGTGGGAAGTCCAGTTGAGGTGAGATTGTGGCATTACAGCTATAAGACGAAGAAAGACTGAGGTTGAAATCAAAACTTGTGAGATAAAGTAATCAAAAGAGGAATGAAAAGCTCAAGCTGCAAACAAGGTAACGTGAGTAAAAGTCTTGGGAGCAAAGAGTGTAATGTTTGCTTTCAAAAGGAAGGTTTGAACAGTAACCCATCAGAGATCAATCCTAAGATCTGTGTTCTCTAATGAATAATCTTGGAAAGAGAATGTTTACAGTGGTTTCCTGACCTCCTTTTTTTTGGGACAGTATCATTCTTTGCAGATTTTTGTGTCAATTTCCCACATAGTGTCATGCTGCTACTGCTGTTGCTTCCCTGCACAGAGAAATCTGATGGGTGGTGTTAATTGGGTGAGATGTAGGACAGCGTAATTAACGCTAGTCCTTTAGTGGACCCCGCCTCACTCTTCTGGGAGTGCCCAATATAGCTCTCATTAATTCCTATTTGTGTGTAATGAGAGGGTCATGTTGGATGTAATAAATGACTCTTTTATTTAGGTGAAAGCTGCAGGGCAGCATCCTTTCTGGCTAACAGTCTCATAAACACCTTTTAGTTGCTCTCATCAGCCTCCCCGGGTGAGAACTAATCACACATGCACAAACACACGCTCAACGGGGTAGAAGGGGAAAATATAGCAGCTAAATGTGAGGAAATCTCTGATTAACTGAAACATAATAGTTTTTCCTCTGGTCAAAGTTATTAAGAGTAAATCATTACTGTATATTTTTTACAATAATTTCTACCATCAAACATTCCACACATAAGATTCCTCCCTTTTGTTGCTGTCAATTGATAATATACTTGATCATCTTTCTTTTACTCTTTCTCTTTTTTCATGATAATGGTTTTTTCTACTGAACAGATTGTTTGAAAAATCCTGCGGGGCCTCCTCCAAACACTGATTAAATACAGCACACTTGCAATAAAAGTTGGCCACTGAACATCATTACAACTAACAGCTCTTTTGAGGAAAATTTCAACTAAAAACTCAACTTACGTGCCAACACAAATGTCATACGAAGACACTTGAACCGTTTAAGCTTTCTGGATGCGAGAATACACCGTAAAGCAGATTTCTGATTTATTGCAACGATCAGGTCCATGATGTAACTCCATCCAAAGCTTACCATATTTACTTTTAATTCCCTTTTTATTTAACGGCATTCCCAAATCTTCCAGGAATGTATACAGCTTTGTTGAACATGCTTTATTAAATGTAAAAGCTATTGGGGTATGTGTTAGTTTCTTGCCAGACTGAAACAGACAGCATCTTTAGAGTATATAAGATCGTAATCCAGTTATATTTCATTGCATCATGGTGTGTGTGCTGTCGTCTAACACACTTTATGAAACTTACCAGCTGGACTCAATAGAATACCCCAACAAGAGGATGCAATGATTACGCCTCACCTTAATAGGTTTTAAAGTCTCGCTAAATGAGCTACTTTGGTAGAAATCCCTAACAAAATCACTAGCTAGGACTGTTCACTCCTGTACAACAGTGAGCTTATCTATAAAACCTGCCTGTCTTAATGATATTGTACAAACCTCGTTCTCCTAAATCACTACGCACTTTTTTATGGCAGGGAACTTTGAATTTAGAGATCTTAATCTGTTGCACTTAAGATACAGTCATTCTTTTTTACTGTACCACTTTAGCTAATTCACATTTGATGTTAAGCATGACATTTAAGAAGGTCTGTGTAGTCTCACCACTGCAGCCAGATGCTAAAACTAAAGAATCACTACTTTGCAAACCTTCTCTGAGTCAATCAAAACTTTGTTAGCCAAGCATTTTGCCCCAGCAGGCACCCAACCCCCCCAACCCACCCTTACTCCCACCACCAATAAAACTGGATTCTTCTATGCAAGCATGTCAAGATGGATGGAAACCCGTTTTATTGGTTTAGCATTTTTGAAGACCTGATGTATGGTGCTGTGTGAGTAACACTGTAACTCCTGGGCTTAAAAAGTCTGGCTTTGGCCCCAGTCAGCAAAAAGCTTTCTACTGGCAGGAGAGTGAGGTGCTGATCGCAATCTGCTATCTAGCTAGAATCTAGACTCAGCTTTCATAAACTCAAGGAGAAAAAAGAGAGTATGATTGGGGGTTTGGGGGTGAGAGAGCAGAAGGCGCTTGACTGTCACGCTCATCGCAAACGTCTCTGTCCAGTTCTGTCTTCATTGTACTGAATTAGTCAAAGGGCCTCTTAAAGCTTTCTAGTGATGGATGGATTGCTCTTTCCAATGAGGAGTTTGCACAGTTTGCCTTCTTTTTCTCAGTATGGAAGGCTCATTCAGACCCTGAACTATGAGATCTAACCATTAAAACCCAACTGGATCCACACCCCTTATCACAAGAGACAGACAAAGACTGGCAAATTTTTATGTGATATTTGGGGTCCAATTGGATTACAACCCGACAGCAGATTCGCCTTTTCTTCTCACCACCAAAAGAGAGCAGCTCAAAGAGCCCCCAAGTTCTGCTTCATTTGACCCTGTGCAAAGCATATGTCCGTCCATCCTGCTAGTATTCTGTCCAAAAGATGGACTGCCGTAAGGGTCAAAGAAAGCGTCCCTGCCCACTTGAGTGTGTTACAAAGCCTTCAAACAAAATCACTTGTCAGGGGTCTTTCCTTTTCAGGACTGACTCTATTTCTCCCAACCCTTTTGTCACTTCAAACAAGTTACTCTGATGTTTTAAACACATTTTTCTAATGTTTTACACTCCATATAATCTGCTGTGTGGAGCAAAGCCTATTTTACTGGCTGACATAATTGATGGTGCCTGAAACCTTGCAGAGGTCAACCCAACAGAAAGGCTTCGGGTTTTCAGTCACCATGGAGATTAAAGGAACCCATCAACACACCCACACTCACAGTCCCACACACACAAACATAAACACAGACATTAGGATTCAATAAAAAAGAAATCTCTCAAAAATCTTCTCAGAAACAAGATAAAAAATAAATAAATTACAGCTATACGACTAAATATCTTTGAGATTATTTATGATTTTTAGAATCCATTGTACTTATTAGATACATTAGAAGAATACTACATTTTTTGTAGCTAAATGTCAAAAAATAAAATCAAGAAACCTTTATTAAAAGATACTTCAATTAATCTTCTGAAAACCTCAGGCGTATATGTTTACATTTAAAGAGATAAATAATAAAACAGACAAAATAAAAATTTCCTTACGAAATTATTTACAGATGTTTTCAGAACTTGCTCCTCTAGTTTTCAGCTTCATTTTCTTTGTTAGATCAAAGCTGATCCAACTTTTGTGTTTACTTCATAGTTTGAGCATTCACATGGTCACACGCACATACCTGTTTACATGCACTCGTTCATTATCAACTAGTCTCATTTAATGGAAGCTGAGTAGATTTAATCTACTGTATGCCTTTATTTAGAGGCATTTGTAATCGTATGACAGAAGGAAGAAAAAATATACACACTCACACAGAAACACACAAACTTTATGAGTTTAAATGTGATGTCACAGAAAATTGTACATAGTTATTTCTTCTGGGATGGTAAATTCTTTCCACTGGTAGAGAGTCCCCCTCCTTATTTGAAGTAACTCTGTAGTTCAGAGCAGCAAACACACACACAGATCCCTTGTTCAGACTGGAAATGGCCTTGACAGGATCACAACTCCCCTGTTGTTTATATCAGTGAGCAGAAGCTATCCATTACCCTGAGCAAGGTGTCTCATGCCTTTTTTTCCACCGGCGGTCAAAGTGATATTGGTTTCTTGTATTAAAGGGTAAGAGAGAGATTCAGGCAGCTGTGGGTCTGCCAAACTCCCACTCCCAAGGCCAATGAAATCAGGTGTCCGAGCAGCTGAGCTGAAAACGGTGGCGAAAGTTTTCGAATGCACTGGCCTTGTGGTTAGGCCAAGGGGAGGTCAGGGTATGGAGGAATGTTGGTACATGGAAGAACAGACAACATGGATTAAAATTTAGAAAAACTGCATCATGGCTAAGGTCTAAAAGTGTATTTCTCTGGCCTGATACAGTGCAGATTCTGCACTCATTCATCTGATATGACTTTAAGTCAAAATTAGCATTTTAGTGGCTGAATGGACGTAATAAATTAGCAGAGTCGCGAGCCATTGACCTGTTGACCACAACAGCCTCCATATAATTAACAAAATTAATAAAGAAGAATGATATTTTTCATCCCATCAGGCATTCAGTACTACACAGAAACAGAGTTGACATGATATTATATAATTATTGCTGTAGATGCTGCAGATTGTTACTATAATTTGGAGTGACCTGCCAATGCTCAGCAGCCACAAACACAAGAATGGATCACTAGTTAGAGCCAGCCCTGCTTCCATATTTGCACAGAAAGACATTGGCAAACATAAGGACAGAGAAGGTTCCTGGTATGTTGCTGAGCTGTTACACACAGAAGTGTCAAAGATACGGGCATGGAGATCGCCAATCTGACAGACAGAGGAGCTCTTTAGAGGGTAGGCACCACTGTGGCAAATTAACCCCAGTCACCAACCAAAACTCAGGAATATCTGATGTTTGTTTACCCAATTTCTCTGTAGGTAGCATCTGTCACTAGGATGGTCTATTCTGGTCCTGAAATGTCCCTGTCTATTAAACTAGTTAATAAGGAAGGTGGGGTTTGGGATTTGGGAGCATATGAGGCCTGGAGATGTAGATGTTTTCTTTCACTGAGAGCCAGTGAGCTTAAGATCACTTCAGGTCCTTAAGAAAGTCCTGGACTTAAGTCCACTCTGGCATTTCATGGAGTGTTAATAGTTTCTCTGACGCTCTGGCGGTCACTTGGTAGCTGAGTTTTATAGAGTGTAAACTTTCAGTTCATGTTTTTTTTTTCTTTTCAAAAAATCGTACTGCCTTTCAAACTTCTCCGTTATTATGTAACCAGAGACAGTTATTCTGTGAAGTTTTACATCATGTTGCACTGTGTGCAGCAACAGCCTTCACATTGTGTTATTCTGTGTTGAATGAGTGACATGTTGTTATTGAACAGAAATGTGATAGAATAGACAGATGCTTGTTGGTGTTAAGATACAGTCCTGGCTCGGGGTGTTAGTGAGCTGCCCCAGGCTGCCCCCCAGTCAGCTCTCTACAAACAAAAATACCACCTTAGCTTGGCTGCATGTTTGTTTACCCATCCTGCCTCTGCACAGGGACGGAAATGTTTATGTCTACCTTGTAGGAAAATAGACAGTGCTGAATTAGGGGTCTTGGGAACTGGGGATTGAGGTGCCAAAGTGCCTGATGTCCTCTTGTTCACCTCTGGATGTGGCCAGGGTCAGAGGGACATCTGTGGTCAGCATCGGCCTGATAGAGGTGGACTGTGAGGACAGCTACTGTCATCAAAGGGTAAATAGGAGTAAAAAAGGGGCTGATTTGTGCTAACACAGGCCCAGAGATAAAGGACCGTGATGTGGCTGAGGCTGACTGAGCCCCAGCTTGACCAGTAAACAAGGAGTGGGAAGCCTAAATGGCCTGGGGATCAGCCTGGGGCTAAACCCGAAGGCCTCTCTCAGCACTAGCTCTTCTAAACACAAGATCACACGTACACACATTATGCCATGCATGCACACACTTTTGGCTAAAGGAAAAAAAATGCATCCACATCATTAGAAGCACAGCCAAGCTGATGAAAATTTGATGACAAATTGGAGAAATTGTCATATTTCCTAAAAAAAAAAAAAAAGTGTCTCCAAGAACCCAAAACTTGTCCATGCATTGGTCTAAAACAGATATCACATCTTTATTATGTGATATCGGTTCTTTAATGACAGTCAGGACATTCGTTACAGCTTTGTCTTCCTTTTCTTGTTCTGCTTGAAAGCCATCTTTGAGATGAATAGAAGCAAGCTCGGAATCACACTGGAGCAGGTTTCAGATCAACAGTGACTCAACTTGCTCTTCAGCGTTGCGCTCAAAATGCTTGATAGTGCGCTACAAAGGCAGCGCGGCAACGTGATGTCTACCAGCTGAGAATGTGATACAGTCGGATTCCACTTTCTAGTACTTTTTCAGCATGTCATTCATCCCCAAGAGGACAGAGTTTCATTCAAACTGAAAGACACCGTTTCCAGCGGGAGCGTAGCCGGCCCTGCCTCATCCTGGTCACCGTAATCTTTGGTGTCTCCTTCGAGTCAGGTGTAATCAGTCACACGCTGCTACATGTTTTGACACCTGTCCTGTGTGGTGCAGAAGAAGTAAGCACATTATATCTTTCCCTTAGGAACACACACACACTTACACAGACAATCAAAGCTGTCGTCACATGAATTAAGACAGACAGGTGGATTGTCAAAAAGAGATAAAAAAAAGAGGATAACGAAATGAAGGTTCTCTTATATTGTGTTTTTTTTTCTTTCTTAAAGAAGGTTGGATGACTGGGGAGGAGAGTCACTGTTAATGGGAAGAAATGAACGTGCGAGTGGTGGATGTGACAGGAAGAGACTCTTCTTAACAAGGCTTCAGAGTCAGTCACAGTTACAGATCCATCACTTCTCAGAGGCTTGGCGAAGTGGGGGGGGGGTTGCATTTAAGGATATTCAGAGAGGGAGGAAGTGTGTGACGGGTATAAGGGAAGAGGGAGACGGTGAAAGGGGAGGGGGGAGAGGGATTTGAGTGTGGCTGACAGCGCTGCATTTAATTTGGGCTGCCAGATCCTGTTTCGTTTGACTCCCTCTCAGCCAGCTTAGAGGCTGCGGAGGACTCGGAGGCGAAGGTTTGCTGGGATGTCTCTGATTAGCAGTGATGTGCCACGTCACACTTTAAGCTGGCCTGTAATTCATGTTCAACAGGGGGATACTTACACATTACACTGCGCTGTGCAGGACGTGATGAATTGACTCACACTCTAATATTGGGTGTAATTTGCCCATCCTCTGATGTGAAACTGACTTTATACTAGACTTACTGTATGCTGCCGTCCCGGGGATGTTATAATTGAGTCGGCTCTGAGCCGTGTAATTTTTAACTGAGGATAGAAGCTCAAGGGTTGTAGGAATGTCTTAGATTGTCTTTCCACCTAAATCCACGGTCTTAAACATTTGGGATAATTTGCTAAAAACCAAAATAGCTTTGTATTTTTTTTACTGTTGAATGTCCTTTACTGTATATAGAAGTAATATCCTTTCAAGGACTGGAATATTTTTCCCATTTATTCAGTTGAAGCTTACACATATTTCAGTTGAATCCTACTCCATAGATCTGTTTCCCATCTGCGCTACTGTTTGCAGACTATGCTGTTCCTGGCGACAGTGGAGGAGGAAGGCCGAGCAGAAGAGGGAAGGAGGGAGATGGCAGAAACCCTGCTGACTGCCTTGACAGACAGACACCAGCAGAGACAGACATGGAGAGACAGGTAACACGATGTTCCTCCAACTTTATTCCCATCATTCTTGTCTAACTGACGATTAGAGCCTGTAAAATAAAACATGGCAAAATATTACATTCACAAATTACAAATCGTACACTAATTTAAGTGTCTATCAACACACTTAATGTTCTTATATTTGTTTACTTTGCTTTGTGGCTCCTAAATCAATTCATTCAGTTTGTGTAGATTCAGAATTGATGAGTTTTAAATGTTTCAGATAGCTAATTCACAGGTTCTTGTCATACTACAAGATGACACCACAGTTATATTAATTCTACAGTTCTGCAGTGTAAGATAACTTTAAATTTTAAACATAATTCTTCTTTACCAAAGCAAATTCGGCCACAATGGAAAGATCTTGCAACCCCAAATATCCTAAACTCAAACTGCTTTAAGCTGTATTGTACAACTCCTTAAAACTTATTGCTATTATTTTTAACATTTTCATCAGTTATACTGAAGCTATTCTATACAACTTTGTTTTCCGTTTTATTTGATTTCTGTTTATCTCATGATCTCAGAGTTGGTGTTTTGAGTGTACGAGTATTCAGACCTGATGAATAAGATTGTTTAAGGCACAGCTTTGGGATAAAGTACAAGGACAATGTCCAAAGTTCCTGAACACATAACAGCTGTCACTAGAATATATACTGTATACGCAAATATTTTCACAAATAAAAATTATCCCGAAAGCCGCAAACTGTTCAAATCCTCCACAAACTTTATTACACGCGAACATTAACTTCCACCAGTCCATCAATCACTCGCAATAGCAATGGCAGCCCACCAGCTGAGTGTCGTGAGACATTTTGTGATAGAAATGTATTTATTTTCTGTGTAGTAACAAGATGTATTTCTAAATGGATTATTGGTACTGTCAATGATGGATACGATGTGGAAAATGAAGATGCCATAGTGTTGGTAAGTTTGCTTTTTTCTGCTCAATCTGTCAATGCAGGTGCTATACCTACTAACATTTCCACCAGTATCGTACACCACATGATACATGCGTTGAAATTGCATTGTTTTAAAAGACTAGTATCAGGCCCCACCCACAAACATTCTTATTCACGAAAAATGTACTTTTGGACCCCAACAGCAAAATATTTTAGCTGCAAAAATATTTGCATATACAGTATAAATTCTTTTTCATTATTAGATATTGTGAGTTGATAGACAGGTGGTATGGTGAATGTAATCAATTTAAAAATGAGTCTGAAACTGGAGGACATGTTGAGAACTCTGTACTTTATTGTATTTTATATTGTTACTGGATGTAGAAAATGTCTAACTAACTTTACTACAGAAGCAGAAATGCATATTCACAAAATCTTCTTTCTGTACACGGATGAGTTTTTTTCTCCAGGAACTTCAGTTTCCTCCTACAGTCCAAAAACACAGATGCTCTTTAAATTGGCAAATGTAGATTGTCCATTGGTGTAAGTGTGTGCGTGCGTGTGTGAATAGTTGTTTGTCTCCGTTTGGCCCTGAGATGGAAGGGGGACCTGTCCAGTTTGTATTTCATGCCCAATGACTCCTGGAGACAGAAGCAAGTAGGTATAGAAGATGGCTGGATAGAAACATTGCTTTGTTTATTCTTACACTATTAAAGCCCATTTTATAAGTAAATCTGACACCTAAAATCTGAAGAGTTTCTTTAAACATTTTATAACCAATAAACAAAATAAGCCATAACAACACAAAATCAGAAGTTTCAATCACCCTTTTGTTCCTTTGACTGATGTAAAATGCCACAATAATTATGACTATATTGTTTAATACATTATTTAGGAATCATCACATCACTTCCTGTTAGATTGATCAATGATTCTGTCTGAAGATCTGGTGTGAATTCCTCAGAAATGCAGCATGGCGTGGCTGGTTTGTGTTTGGTGTTCTTTAGGCCTGGCAGCCATCACAGCCACACGTGTGTCTGGGATAAGGCTGCTGACTTCCTTCCCTGTAGATAAGAACAGAGAGCTTTGGGATTAGAGCACTGGCCTTTTACTCTGATAAAGAAGAGCCTTACACATGCCCCTACAGTATTGTTTTAGCTGTTCTGTTTCTCAGTCACCCTCTTCTTCATTACTAACAAGTGCACACAAACAGTGCTATTCATGTCCTCACCAACACTCCATGGACATATGCTTCACTGCTTATTGTCTCTTTCAACAGATTTGACCCCAGTGTCTTGCACACACATACACACGCATGCACACACTTTAAAAGGGACATGATCCTTGAACCTTGAGCATTTAAACACACCAGATGTTTAATCCTCAGACTTAAAATACCTTAAAGCAACTTTCTTTTCTTTTAAAATATCAGTGCTAACCTCCTGCTGGGGTGACACCCTCGTCTTTGCTTTGAGTTATCCCCTCTAGATGACCCTTAGCTACATCCCATCCAGATGAACCTTGTAAACAGGCTGTTTCCACACACCTTGCTCTGCTGTGTCGACGCCCAGAGTCCTCCCAGCTCTCATGTGGGTCCCGCTCTGATAGTGCATTCCAGCTGCATGTGCTGAAAGCTAGAAACCATCTCAGCCTGATCTTCGCCACCCACAATGCAACTTTACCACCTATTAACCCTAAGACTCTGTCCAGCCCACCCTAAGATCCTGACAACAAGTATCACAGGCACGGGACAGGAAATGCTTAGCTCTTGTCGGCAGGACAGACAGACATTTACTCTATCAGCAGTAGAAGACAGATGAGATTAGCTTTTGGTGGAGGGTGACCCTGCCGTACGATATGTTTGAACTCTGGCTGCTCCTGATACCTTCCCCTCAACATTTAATGCTCATCTCTAATCTTCATCGTATGGACAAAAGAAAAAAAAGTCTGGGGTCGTCCTGTCAAGTGGTTGTCAACAGATAGTGTTTGCACAAAACTAAACATCTGACTGTGTGCAATGTTAAGTGGGACGTGCTGGTGCTGATTTGGCATTTGCTACAGATGAGGGTCAAGGATCACTGTGCTGGTTTCTTGGATTGGAAGCAAAGTATTCATTCTTTCATATTCAGCATTTAGAGGCTATTTACACTGTTTTAAATCCAGTATGTACTTTTTACCACAGAAAAAGATACATAAAGAGAGGGTTAAGTTCATTTTTAGATAATGTTTTCAGACTTCCAATTCTTTTCATCAAAACAAGAATTCTTGTGCTAATCTCATGATTTTGTGAAAGATTTTCAGTATCCTAATCAGATTTCACCAAATATGATATGAGCAAGTTTTTTATTGTGGTATTTTTTGTTATAATCATTGCAAAATGATGGTAGAAGCCCAAAATTGTAAAGAAAAAACTTTGATGGATGACTCTTGCTAGAGGTCCATAAACATACACAAGCAGCACTGACTGATTGAGTTTGCTGACTTTTGTTTCTTAAACACTTGTTAAAGCAGCCCTCCACACTCTGGAACTTAGACCTGCTTGCTGCTTTTTTTTTTGCCTCCTCCGGGGCGTTTTTAGGACAAGCATAAAGGAAAGAAAGAGGAATTGGAGCCAGTGACCAGCAGTTTTTCACAAGTGACTTATAGGCACTCAGAGTGAGTGATGCATCTGCTCACCATGCGAGCAGAAGCAGTCCATTCATTCACTCTGAGCCAACAAAGTTATGAGAGCGTTTTTTTATTCTTATGAGCCTTTCTGGTAACTGGATTTTCCCGATGCACATGGTGAATTCTTTGATAGATGCTGCCCTCCATGTCCCTTTGGTAAATGCCCCTCGAGTACCCTGGAAATAGATGGATTATGATGTTGGTGGGTGACTGTACCGCAGTAGAGTGGCTCAGTGTGCCGCACAGGAAGTGCAGATCGAAGAGCAAGCCACAACCTCCAGGGAACTGGCCTATTAGGATAGGAAATGGCACATCCCAGTGGCACTAGGGATGTTTTAGGTTTTAAAAATTCATAGATCACGTTTCACTTTTGTGCAATTACAGGTAATGAAGGATTCATGGTGGAAGAGCATACACAGGAAATCCCCCATCTACAGGCTTCTGGATTTTTGTTATTTTGTTTTTGTTTTTTAATGTTGCACATTGTTGTCCCATGTTTTCACAGTGTGGCTGCCTTTACCCCACTCATAATCAGATAATCTTATATTAGATTTTGCTCTAACATAGACAAAACAAACCAAAAAAAAAAGCTTTGTCACAGCCGACAAGCAAACATCGAAGGGAACAGCTGCAGGTTTTGTACTGACCATGCAAACTGCTGTAGGCTTTGTAAGGTCATTATATGATAATGAAAATCATTACAGAATTACATGGGGGTTTAGGACATGAGAACAGCAGGGAGGGGAGAGGAGGGCCACATTGGGTTTGATAAATGGACTGTGAAGGTGCCCATCTGGCCCTCTCGATGGCTTTTTCTTCCTGTTCTTTTATCCACTCTTGTCGTTTACTACCCTTCTTTCATTCCCCTCGTCTGTTCTCCAGTGGTCCAACGTACAAGCGGGCAGGCCTGTAGTGAAAGATTAACAGAGTGCAAACCCAACTCTCCTCTGTGGAAGAGAATAACAAGAAGGGGAGACAAGCAGAGGTGTTTATGACCTTAAGCAAGGTTTTTGCCTGACTTGGCAAACCCCGTCCTCCTATTTCGAAGTTTTGAACAGTAGGAGAGAAGGCAGCCATTGACCTTTGACATCGGAAGCAGTTGGAAAACTCAGGATGTGTCCATTAGTATACTTTGAAAGAAGTGGTCTAGAACTGTTACGTCGCTTAAAAAAATCCCTTTCAGTTGTGCAAGTCTTTGTTCTCCTTATATCAAAAAGGAAGAAAACCAGCAGCAAATGGGTTTGTAACTGAAAAACATGTCCAATATTGGATCATGTAGAGTTTATACAAACCCAAACCTGAAAAAAAAAATAGAAAAATGTGACGAAAGAAAAGTTGTAATTTGTATATATTTTTTAAGTCAGCTCCATCAGCCTGATTTAAACTTTTATACATTCATCCTGCATTTTGAGCTTTTACAACAGATTCATTAAAACAGTTAAAACTTGTTAATTCCACCATTTCTTTTGACAAATATTAAAGAGACCATTTCACACAAATTTCATGACTTTGTGGTTATTTCTGAAGTATTAACCTGTAACATGAAACATTTTACATCTAAAAAACTTAGGAAACACTGATTTACAGGCCTTTCAATCTGTCTGCGTGAAGATTCACCTGGTTTCGGGCAGCAACTCATTAATATTCATTATGCTAATTTGCTGGACTCAGATTGGCTAACAAACTAGCCTATGAGACCATGGCTTCCTGTTTCCTGCCCCGCTGCGCATGGCAGCAGCGCACCGAGTCTCTTCCAGTTTGCTACGTCTTATGCTACAGCTTTTTGCCAGCAGCCTGTTAGGCGTGGTTTCAACTGTGGGAGCTGATGAATACTAATGAACAAAGGAGTTGTGACGTAACAAATACAGGCCATTTGAACTCGGTTTTTATCGCCACCTGCGTAGTTTGAGAGATAAAAACTGAAAAAGTTGTTGATGTAATGGACATGCCAAGAAAACTAAACTTAGACTTTTTTATTTAAACCTCCTGATTGTTTTTAGCATGTTTCCAGTTCAGTATAAGGACTAAAATATCCTCCACCAAATCATTGACCACAATGTCAGTGTAGTGACAAACACTGTTAAGTCTCTTTGTTTGTTAAATTATTTTTTTCTGTCACTCTCTGAGGATTAAAGGACCTTCCTGAAAAGCATCTCGATGCAACAGAACATGGCTTTTAGATTTGTTATCGGATGGTCCTTTTCATCTGGTCTAGTTCACATCAGTTGTTTTTGTTGTTTCTTGATCAGCCTGTCTGAACAAGTCCTGTTTTAACCTCCGGATCAGATTTTTTCATTTCTTTTTTGATATTTGCAAAGGAAAAATAAATCTGCTAAATCTTTCCATGGAGAACAGTGTTTTAACATTTTTGAATGAATGTCTCACATGCTTTTAAACAAAGTGCAGATTTTTTACTTTGCTGTGTATTCTGTGAATCATCATTAAAACCACCTGTAGACGTTACCTCTCCAAAAAGTATCACTTATTTTTTTATGTGTTGTAAATCTGATGATGTATCATAAATGATGTATCATACAGATAACAACTTTAATAATTTTATTTTAGAATCCAGATATTTTAAAATTATTTTATAAATTTTTTATAGTTTATCATCTCTGATGCTTTGAAAAGATGATATATTTGATCCACACTGTTGTGGAGGTCTTCATTCTAAGACAAAAGAAACATCAGCTGACATGGCAAGTGAGGCCAAAGGACAGACAAGTCGGTCCACGTGACCACAGCTGCACTCATCACTCAACTGTCCAGTTTGACCCATGACCTGTGGGGCTGTCTCCCAGCCTCCATCGGCTTTATGTTTCCTTCTGTTGTCATCCTTTCTTGTCCTCACCTGGTCAGGCTGCTGCTTCACAAAAAGTCCAGTCTGTCATCAAAGCCAAAGGTCATTGGAGGTCAAAAGGGGCAGCAGAGGTTAAAGTTGTACCCAGCCAGGGATAACCCCACCAGTGTTGTCAGCTACCAGTTGCACCCCTGTGGAGATGCATAGCGACACAAAAAAAGAGGAGAGAGACCTTCGTCGGCTGGCGCTTCATTGCTGGATTGGTGACATTTCTTTTGTGTGGTCTCTGACAGACCCCGCCCAGATTCCTCCATGGAGGGTGTGAAAAAGAGTTAGTAGACAATAGAGGCTCTTGCATCCCAGATGGTAAAGATTGTTGGTGTCTTACCCACAATAAAGAAGGACCTAATGTAGCCCAGTGACCTCCCTAAAACTTTAGGAATGAGTTCAGAGGAAACACAAAACTCCATTATAGAAAATAACAGCCAAAAAAAAAAATGTTTGAAACTCAAATTTAAATGTAGCCTTTAAGGGAAATTTCCTTTTAAGTGATTTTTATATCTGTAGGTTTTGGAAATGGATGGCGCAGGAACATTCTGATGTTCAAGAGTAATGGTGGGTTCACACATGCCCAAGCATCAGGAACGGAAAGATTACATGTAAAGTCTATGGTTGAGTCCATCAGAGGGCCGTCAGAGTCTCTGCGGAGCTTTGTGAGCGTTGGCAGTGTCCATTTTTCAAGCTTTTCCTTGCAACGCAGAAGTCCAGCTAGCTGCACTTTTGACGGCCTTGACGCTCTTGAAGCGGTGCGTCAACCAATTAGAGCGTCTCATTGTAGTGATGTCACTGCATATAACTTGAATGTAACAGGAGCAGGAAAAACATTTGTAGCTCCTGGAGCAAATGGTTAAACTTCCCAAACTCAGAACCATACATATCAACCTTGAGAACTCAAAATTAGGGAGACAGGGAGAATTAGGGAGACTGTAGTTGTGGTGCATTGGAGTGGGGCGGGGCTGGTTGCTGTTAGTGTTGGGGGGTGGAAGGAGGGGTGTTAGTCACATTGCAGTGGGGTGGGACCATTTGCAGCATGTAATCTGTGCTTGTAAGACGATCTTTCAGGTGTTATTGATATAAATAGCTGGTCGGAAACGACGCTCAGGGGAAAGTGTCGGAAATTGGGAGAAATTCTGGCAAAAGATGGCTCCAGGAGATTTTCGAGAGGGGCGCTGAAATTCGGGAGTCTCCCGGGAAAATCAGGAAGGACATGTATTCTCAGAACACATCTGGAGAAAGGGGTGTATTCACAAATGGCGCTGATGTACCCGACGTCGATGTTGTCTGGCTTTATTAAGCAAATAAAGCCAAGCCACTCTCTTGATATGATCCGCCATAGTTCTGAACATCTGGTAACAGTGGAAGCCCCGCCTACGTGCTCTGTTTTGCTCAGTGGCAGGCGTTGCAAGCTTCAACGTACAAGCGTCAAACTAGATGCGTTGTGAGTGTTGCCTGATGCTGGCAAAGCTTGCGGTGTGAATGCACAGTTCTGACTCATGCTCTGACAGTGTTTGGACCGGTACCATAAACCATCATCTTTTATTGGCTCAAACTGGACATATCCTTGTGGGATGTGACAGGTTGATCAGATCTCACAGAATGTACCCCCACATCCTCCTTCTCATCATGCATATACCTTCCTTCTCGACTGAAAACATTAGACAGGGTTAGTTCATTCTATTTTCCTTGGCATAAGTTGCCAGTCCAAACTTTTGCTGACTGCACCCTTGTTTTCTCTTTACCTCAAGCGTTTGTTCTTTGCTGTGGTGGGCAAACACCTGTGTGTGGTGGCTGAAACTTCTGTACCCACAACTGTGTTTTCTTTCTCTTTTGTGTGCCTTTTTACGTCGTGCCACGTACTTTTACCGTCATCTGCATCACTTATGTTTACTTGGTTCAGGGCTGCGAAGGAGAAAACAAATAAGAACATGTCATCTGCCTCTTTCATCGCCAGCCAGCCTGTAATTAGCACAAGCACAGTGGTTAGCCTTAGATGCTGTCATCTAATTTGTCTGTCTTTATCTTAAACATGTCTGTGTGGTCCCTGAGACTGGGTACTTTTCATGCAGCAAGATTGCCTGTGGCCTTGGTGTTTGTGAGGTGTGTGTGTGTTTGATTGTAAATTATGAATTTTTTTCTCATGAACCCACCCCTTTTAAGCAATCTGTCAGTTATACTTGACATGACCTGACCTCAGCAGAATCTTACAGCTGTTTTTGCCGTAGTGATCCTCCCATCTTAGTTCGCTCCCAGGCTGGGAAGTTCATCAAAGAATGTCTTATTCTTACAGGAATGTGCTTTGAGAGAGATGACTGATGGTTTTATTTCTTTGCCTTCTACTTACAGTGCAAACAAGTTCTGCTCATATAAATATGCACTTAGGTCTATTTTGTCAGGCTCTCAAACAAGTCAGTAATCAGTTGGTGAGCTACATGCTTTTTCTCCTTCTGTGGTTTAACCGTAGGACTGGGAAGTTTCCAGTGAAAACACTCCCTCTTCGTTATACACACACTGACTTGCCCCGAGTTACAAGTGCACAAAATTATTTAGAAGTTTTAATTGAAACAGTCATTATGTGTTTCACCATAAGGGTTTGTCAATTGAATGTGGTACGAAAATGGAGATAGGGAGATTTTAAAACATCAATAAAATTCCCACAGACATTTAAATGCTCATTTTTGCAGACATAGTTGCCTATTAAAGACTGCCATTTTTATTTTATTTTTTAAATATGAGAGCGATTTTGTGGGTGTTCTGGGCCTGTTTAATGTGTAATCAGGCAAACATCCTGGGAAGCTGATTGTGAATAATAACATGAGACTGTGTGGACAAGAAAAAAAAATCAAGATATATAAAGTAGTAAAAACTACCTGTCTGCAACATTTTGTCTCCTTTAAATTTAGTTTATGCCTTGACATGTTGGAAAAAGCTCTTTAATTGCTTTAAGATTATTTTTTCAGGTCCATTAATAAAAATGAACATTGCTGTTGTTGTAATAGGATTGACAGCATAAGTGCAATGCAGGTGTTAAATAAATACAAAACCAGTTCACCAAAAATTAGTTTTTGCGTCATGTTTTTTGTATGGTTTGTTACAGGCACATGTCTTGTGGTTAATTATTTTATGCTGCTATGTTGTGTTGAAATTACAAAGCCAAGATCCAAAAGTGTTTAAACACACTCAGATGTACATTAGAATTACAAACACACACACTTCCCACCTCTAACCCGATATACACACATCTTTCTCCCTTTCTCTGTTAATTATAACCTACGCTGCAGGAACACTTCACTTCATTGCAAGCATATTGTCTCTTCAAGGCTGGCAGGCAGGTCATAAATTATCCTGAAGGTGAGGATGGAAGTTGGAGGAGATGGTTATGAAAATTTCATCTGTCTGCCGTAGCGGCTGCAGCTGCTCCTGTCACACATCGCGCGCCGAAGGAATTACACCGGGTCAGCGTGTGCGTACGGGGGTGGGCTCTCAAGGTTTTTTTTTTTTGCCTGTGTGTAGGTGTGTGAACATATGAGGGAAGTTTGAGTGTTAATAAATAGATGTGAAGCAACGTTGTGCGTTATCCCTGCACTTGTGCATGTGTGTCGCTAGGCTAGTGTTTACAGCGGGTTGGCCAGGTAAAGCCCTGCCTGTCAGTGTGTGGAACATCTCTGGCATCCTTGTCACCCCGGGGGCCCCGGCTCTGCCCCGAAGCAGGGAGACTATGCTGGGGGACAAGCTCACAGGGCCGTCCCCAAGCTGTCTCTGTTCAGTGCTGCTACAAAGACGGGACGCGGGCGGCGGGTGGCCAGACCTTTACTCCTTACCCACTGTGATCATCTGCTGTTCTATTCTTTGCGCGTGTAGGTGGATGGATGTTCATGTGTGCTTGAGAAGAGAAGAACAAAAAAAATTTCAGAGGAAACCCATGACTTAGGCGGCGAAGTGCATATTATACTTGTGACCTACGTTTTTGTGACAGATTCATTGAAGCGATGTGCCTGTACATGCACATTTTGGAATCCCTGCGCTTACATATTTACACATTGACTGAACTTTTGCATTCGGTAGAAGCTGGAGTGCTGCTGAAGCATTTTCTTGACACAGCACAGAACACTTCCTCTCGACAGACAGCCTCTTAGAGTGGCAATTAGTGAGAAAAGACAAACACGGTGAAAATCCCTCCTCATCCTCTCCCATGCCAATCCCTAGTTTTCTGTAAGAATTCTATTAGGGCCTAAGTCCATATTTGTTAATTACAATTCTAACTAGCTTGCCTCCTGACAAATGGATTGCTTCAACAGTGATGTAGGATAAAAAGGATATCAGTGATTTCACTTCTTCAAACAAAGGCTGCCTCTGAAATGGGTCATCAATCCCATAGTGATAAATGTCTGAAGGAGTAATGACTCTCTTATCGGCGCTGGATTACTATGGATATTTGTAATTAGTGTAGCCACACAAGTCCCTATTAGATGTTTTTGAGCTGGTACAATATTAAGCCTTAGCTAAATGGGAACTTTCTGAAAATAATAGGGATAGTTAGAGTAATTGTATTGCAGGAAACACAGGTGTATCTGATGATCTAAGTCTTTAAAGTCAGTGGGAATGTATTCACTCTCCTGCACGCACAAATGAACTGAGACACTTATATACAGTCATGAACTTCTAAATACACAGCCTGAAGTCCATCCTTCACATACTGCGCTCATCGGTCACAAGACTGCTAGCAACAGCAGGCCCCTCTTCTCCATCTCTTCCTCCTTCTCCTCCTCCAGCCCTAGAGGTAGCCACTGCTTTGCCAGGGGGAATGAACGGTTCCCTTTTAACTTCCATTTCTCACATTTTAGGTTGAGATTCACTGGCGGCCCAGAATTTTTTCCCTCCTTCTTCCTCTACCAGCTCTCATGAAATCACAATGAGATGTATTCAGCCTGAGGTGTAGCTTCTATTCTCAATGCAGTTTGACACTATGAAGACCTGCTCTCCTCTGTTTTCACAATGCACCTGTACAGATGAGCTACTGACAAGTCTGTATCACTTAGAAACTGTCCTCCCTGTGGTTGACATATGGAGCTACTTAATATTGATGTTGAAGTAAAGACAGTTGCGGTTTGATTCTTTTCTTCCTTTGTCCATGCATGTGTCCATTTCGGAGGATTGGTACCAGGGAACCCTTTGTGTGCAGGATGCTGGTTGGTTGAGGCTGCTGGTTTGTTGCCAAAATATACTCTCCCTGACTGACCCACCATCCGAAAAAACCCAGTAACCTATACGTACACATACACAGCCTGCCTGCTGCTGACAGACGTATAAGCAGATGTAGCTGGAGCTGGTAATGGCAGGTGATTATAAGTGGCACATGTGCCAAACTAATTAAACCCCTGGGTTGACAGCAGCATTTGGTAGCACTGGCATTCTGGCATGCTGGCATTAGAATAATTGTAGCAGCAGCACATTTCACCTGCGAGACTGCAGCTAACAGCATCATTTATTCTACAGCAGGCTGCACCGGATGTTGTAACAGAGGCTTGAGTTAGCTTACTTTAGGTTTGACACATAGAGCCACACTGCTTTGCTTGGAGATATCGGTTTTGTACAAAATGTAACAAACAGCACAAACACTTTATGATTATTATTGTTATTATATATGCAGATGTATAAGCAGACTTCTGGACTGTAAATAAACCACTTTTATTCTGGATTAGGACAGTCACAGATTCATATACTTATAAGAGTTTTATCTTTACTTAATTCTTCTGAATATATAAATCCACAATCCACAAATATTGATTATTGATTATCAGAAAAAGCTAAAGGCTAAAGTTCAGTGCAGCGATAGCTGAGAGTCTAACTGATTACCTGACACCATTCAAGATGGCCACCACAGCTAATCATAGCCAATCAGCATAAAGCGCAAAACTTTGTCAGTTTTACAGTTACTGTTGTAAAAGTTTATGTGGTAATAGCTGAAAATTATTCATACTGTACACTGAATGGCAACCAAAGAACTTGGGATATTGCAAAAGATCCTTCTTAACGTTTTTTTTTTTATTTGACCAAAACGGGCTGAACTCCATCAGTCAGCAAGAAAAGATGATCTTAGTTTAAAATGATCGCTTACGGTAAAAACACATATATTTAATGTTTTTCAGATGTGATTCTGTGTGAAAACACAAAACCACAGGGAAATGTACAGAATGTGTTTTATATATGTTGTTTTCACCTGTTTTAACATGTGAAAATGTCATTTACCTCACGTAAACGTCACTATTTGGTCCCAAATTTACTGGGGAAATGTGCAAAATATGCATTTCTCTTTATTTTCTACATGTCAAGTAAAACCTTCACATTTTCACTAGTGAAGTTTGTGTCTTTTCTGTAAGGCAACAGTTGATTCAAGCCTTTAACTCCAAAAACATTGTTATACATTTATACAAAGATACGACTCTTATGACTCTGAGAAATAGTAAGAAAATGCTGCTAAAGATAAAGGTGATCAATTCAGAGTTTTGGGAAGTCATGAGAAGGATGACAGCAGGAAGTCTCAGTCCTGCATGTCCTTCACTTAGGACACACTGTAATAGGCAGACGAGAAAGAGACAAGGACACAAGGACAGGCCTTTGGGTTTGTATCACTTCTCCAGCTGGAGGGCAGGAGCTGTGAATCCTCAGCTCAGAGGTCAGAAACTGCAACAGGAGGCACACCTGCACATGTTCGGTTTATTTCCCTTCATAAATTTCTTTCTATGCACACACACACACACACACACACACACACACACTTGACAAGCTGGGTAAAAAAATTCTAATGTACTTGCAGTTTTGTAGAAACTGGTCTGTCTGTACCTGAGCTGACTGATTCATGTGATTGCCTTGTGCTTTGCTGCAGGTGTGGCCAGCCCAGGTGCATGCTGTGCTGCATCACAAGGTGTGTGTGTGTGTGTTCGTGTTCAATCTAATTAAGATATAAATCTAATAAAGTCTGTTTGGGTGGTGTAGTCATCAGGGTTATGCGAGGTATTTGAGGCCATTACATGTACAGTCAGATTTTTGGGCTGCGGCGTGGCTGCTGATGCAGTTTCATCTGATTTGTAACAAAGAAAAAAAATGTGCTTCAGGATTTCCGTGTTGTAAATCAAGATAATGACAAACGACTCGCACATTTTCCCAAGACTCGACAATGTCTTGTCCACTTTAACATGATTCCCTGTTCGTATTTTATATCACCTGCTGAATCATCACATACTTTTTCAGCTTTTTGTTGCACTTGCTCACTCTTGATAGCTTCTGTGTTAAGCTTGTTGTAGAAGAAGTGAAAAATCAGCTCTTTGAAGGCACAACTAAGTAGCCGATGGCAGCTGATAGCTGGGGCTTAGTGGATCCTCATTATATGCTGTAGCAAGCTGATTAAAACATTTGATTCCTGTGTGTGAGTGTGTGAGTGTACAATCCAGGGCCTGTGTGTGTGTGTGTATCCTGTGCATGTGCGGGCTTATGCGTGCACGTCCGTGTGTGAAAGCGCAGGCCTGTGGGCTGCCGCGGTGTGTTATCTGTTTTTTCAGCCTTGTCATACTAATTACAGTCCGTATTTACTTACATTCTCTTTTTGTTTTCTGCCCTCGATAGGCATCTGTAAGCGCCTCTGTCTAGGCTGTTCTCATTAACAAACTGATGATGTGTGATAGGTCTATCTTGTGATGATACAGGGAGCTTTTCCAGAAATAAGAGGTTAGAGGATACAAATGTTGTCAGCCTTTTGCAGTGACAAAGAATTATGCTCTTGTTATCTGGGATGTTGCTATTTGCCAGTTAGTATTTTGTGGGGAAACACTCAAAAGGCTAAACTGAATAAATACTAATAAAAAACATTATTGATAGCATTAATAAGATCTGTAGGAAGCTGTAATATTGCCAGTTGATTATTTTAATATTCCTACCTTTTATTGAGATAATTGAAAAGGAAAAAAGTGCTAAAAAAGAAGAGGAGATGAAGCAAATTGGATTGTGTTTTTTTTTTTTTAATTTGCTGAAAAACATGTTAGTAGCTGTGTAAGGCAATAACTAGCTGTTGCAGAATGTGAATGGAATGGCTTTCTCTTATCTTTCTGTTTGTGAAAGTTTTTGGTAAAAGTAACAAGCCAGAAGATGTCCGAGCTACAGGCTTCATGCTATTTCGGAAGGACAATATTTAGGCTGGCCTTAAATAACCTTCATCAGCAGCATCTTAAAGAGGCCCTTCCATTAAAAACGTTTTTTTCTGAGGTTTCTGTTGAATATTTTAGCTCCACAGGTGTTCTTACCGTCATAGTGGGTGTGAAAACAGGTCAACAACTTCTCTTTCAGTTTTAATCTCTCAAACTACGCAGGTGGTGATAACACCCGAGTTCTCCTGAGTACGAACGGCCTGCATCTGTTTTGTTACAACTCCTTTGTTCATTAGTATTTGGCAGCTCCCGCAGTTGAAACCACGCCTAGCATGCTGCTGGCTAAAAGCTGTTAGCATAAGACGTAGCAAACAGGAAGACACAACGTCTGACGTTGCCATGCGCAGCGGGGCAGGAAACAGTATACCTTGCTCTCATAGGCTAGTTTGTTAACCAATCTGAGTCCAGCAAATTCAAATAATAAATATAAACGAGCTGCTGATGAAGCAGTCGAAGCAGCCTGACGGAAGGAGTCGGAACCACCCAAATTTGAATGCAGACAGATTGAAAGGTCTGTTAATCAGTGTTTCCAAACGTTTTTTAGATATAAAATGTTTCATATTACTGGTTAATACTTAAGGAATAACCATAAAGTCCTGACATTTGTATGAAATGGCCTCTTTAACAAGCGTCTACGATGTTTGAGTGTCTTAGAAGTTAAGAAGTCCAGACTAAAAGACAGATTAAGCACCTGTTCCACCACTGTTTAATGTTCACCTCGTGCGTCACTCTCTACAGGTCACCAAAGAAAAGATGGATGACCCTAGCAACGCCTTGAAATCAAGCTGTCCTTTTAAAAGTGCTGTTTCTGATTAACCAGACCTCCCTATTCGACTTCACTGCTTGCTGCACAATCATCAGGAATCTTATTCAAGTCATCGTTTGTCACAGAGTTGCTTACAATAGGATTTGTAAATAGTTAAACTAGACAGGAACCTGTGTTAGTGCACACGCTAGGGTGAGAAGTGGAGTGTCTGGGTGGCGGTGTGTTTTTTTAGGGGGCGGTGAATGGTTTTATGTGAGAGTGAGTGACTGATTCCCAGACATGGAGCACGGTGCATCCTGAATGGTTAAATGGCATTTATTCTGCCGGTTAGTCTGGGAAAACATATGGTGCCATTTGGAGGCCCAGACTGGTGCACGCTGTTCTCCTGTAATTAGACTGGCCCAGCAGAGCAGCTACATAACTGCTTCATGATAACCACCCCGCTGTAGCCTGCAGTGCTGCTGCCACCCAGCCCTGGCTGCAGCACAGGACCAGCACACCGCATTACACATCCTGTTAACACACTGTTCAACACCAGTGAACACCAGTGACACCACAGCTTTGGCAGCTGCGCCTTTGTGCCGAGGGCCAGATTTACTGTACACATGTGACGGCACAACCCAGAACCTTCCCTGCACCTTTTATATGTTTCTGCTTGTTTTATGCACAAAATGTTCTCGGAGATTATCAAAGCAGCAACAGTGTGACTATTAGTGATTGTGGGTTTCTGTTGATATAACAGCTTTTATTTTGTGTGTAGAAAATGGTAAAAAAAGACATCATTACGTAGTTTTTATTAAAAGTTAGATTGACTATAAGTCATAAGGCTAGAATATGGAAATGTCTTACTTAGCTTTTTTTTAGTATTTATAATATTGATTTTCTTTTTTCTCAGTCTGTATTAATTTCTTTTTTTGTTGGATATTCAGAGAGCTCAAGAACTTGATGAGTAGCAGGAGTTTTAACCCTTAAAAACACAACAACTATTGCTGTATCTACAATTAGGGTTTTCATATTGTATTTACTTGTCATCTGTGTTCATCCCTTTGAGAAATCATCTGGTCAGATTAAAACCCAGAAGTCTGAACTTGACCTGCTTTGTGCAGCACACCTGAACAGAAGACTCTCTTTGTTTTCTGCTTCATTGTCTATTGTAACATCTCTCTCTCTCCACCTTCTCCCACCAGGATCATCAGAGCAGATTGTGGGTCGAAAGAGTAGGTTGTGTTGGCAAAGCCACTGGGGCGTCAGCTGGGCTGTTGTCCCATCAGGGTGGGGGTACATGTGTTGGGGTTTTTTTAGGGGGGTGGACAGGCTGGCAGCCCGGCGGGAAGGCCCTGTTAAAGATACACCGCTGCGACTCAGACTGAGCCAATCCCTTGCTTAAACTAGATGTCAACATTCACACATACACACACGCACACACAGTGGTGCACATCAATAAATTCAAAGCTGTAGTTATTCTGATGGCTTCTTTTAATCTATATGTTATCTTTCTGTTTGTTTAGTTTCAAAGCCTGTTTTAACCTAATTTAGACGTTGGGTCTCTGTTTAAGGCAACAAGTACAAAAAGTCTCATCAGAAACTTTTAAAACCTACAGATTTACAGATTCTCCAGTTGTTTTTCCATGTGCATTACTGAAAAATCTCAGTGGCACTGACAGACATTTATAGATGCATTAAGCATCGCCATATTTCCTTACTCTCATCGACAGTATGAGCAGCTACTACTGCTTTGGAATACACTCATGCAATTACACTTTGTACTACATGCTGTCTGTGGCCAGTAGGGGCTGCCTGCTTGCCATGCCATTCTCTTGTTGTCTGTTTAGTGAGTACAGCATGTGAGAGCGCTGCCAATTTGCATATACCGTCATGTTTATTTCAGTAGTGTTTAAGACACACATCACCGGCGGTGAATTATGCATGGAACTGGTACCGTAGAGGTCCTTGTTTAATGCTCTTGTGAAGGGAAATTGAACTGTGCTTTCTTCTGCTTATGACACTTTTGGCCCAGGGCCCCCTTAAAAGTACACAAAGCAGACAGCCTGGAAATGGACTGGCGAGGTACATGGTATTCCCTTCTTATTCAGGGGAGGGGTGGGCATCTGACAGGTTGTGACGGCTAGGTGATAGGATTCCAACCTCTCCAAAGAGACCCACCGAGGTGTTGCTGTAGTATCCTTGTGGACCACTCTGTCTTTTTTTTACGTGGATGTGCACATGTGTTTGTTAAATGCGTTGCTGTGGCAAAGATGAGTGACTGAATAATTTAAAACTGGTATGTCTCACAAAATGATGCAAAACCCATGCATGGATTGTCAGTGGGAGGAATAGAGTGTTGCAGTAAACACAGCCTAAAAGGGTCTTATGCATTATAGAGAAGTCTTTTGAAACAGTTTTCACGTATGCAAATTGAACACACACAGCTGCAAAAGGCTTAATATGAAATCTCTCCCATTCACTGCAAATCCAAATGAGGCATCCGACTCTCTATGTTTATACTGTGTAAGCGACTACTAGAGGAGGATGGAAGGTGTAGGTCCAGGCACACAAAGGAAACAAAAACTGACACAGTTCTGCTGATATCAGTGTTTATTTACCAGTAGTTCCTGTTTTGGCTTTGCCAGCACACTGCGGCTGTGTTCTCATAAGCCTTTTTCTGGAGTGGGAGGATAGACCTCAGAGGATGAGCATCATTAGATATGTCATTTAAGACACCTATGCTGTCCCAATGCTCTATATTTATCCTTTTGCAAGTCTTTAACAGGCCCTCAGGTCAACACATTGTGTCCCTACCTGTCATCTCAGCAGTGGACCAGACATACAGTATGTGGTGGATAGAGGCAATGTGAAGCCATCTGCTTGTCTCCCTGCCCTGTTCTCTTCTTTCCTCTCAGGTTTCGTCCTCGCTTTGTCTCCTCTTGCCATTCAATGCATTTTAACTGTCGCTGTTTGACGTTATTATTTCTGTACTAGTCCATGTTCAACTTAACTATTTATAGTTTGTTTGAGCCACCTTTTTGTGGTAAATGAAGATAAGCTGAGCCTGTAATAAACAATGTCATAAACACCTCTGCAGCTCAGCCCTCAATGGCCTTAGGGGCTTGTAAGGGCTTTATAACACATTTATTACCCCTTTAATGGCTGGGGAGCTCTAACCCGTTAAATAAGCTATCTCTAATTTAATTTTCTGACAAATGTTGAATTTATCTTTAGGTCTCGCTTGTTTTGCAAACTTCATCGATTTCATACCTTTAATAAAGCTTTTCTTAATGCATTGTTACACCAAAGAAAACTACAGTAGATTCAACATGTGGCTCAATTATATTTCTACTTAGTATTCTGTGTCTGGTAAGAGACGAGAATCCATTACTTTGTTACCCAAAAGCACACTTCCATTCGGAGCAGACGAAAGGGCCAGCATGGGGAATAGAGATATTTGATGTTGAATCTCCCCCTATTTACAGTAGGATGCCTGAATAAACGTGTTCAGAAGCTGGGAAGTGCATTATGACCCATAACCCCAAGGTATTTGAAATGGAACAGCAGGACTTACTTTGAAAAGGAATTGGAGATGTGCTCTGGGCTTACTGTTTATACCTTGATGTTATTTGGACTGAAATAAAGAGCCTGTTTATCTGTTCTTTCCATTTTGTGGCTGAAAATTGCAAGGTTTAGGAAAGGGGTGTTATTCAAGTGGCAGCAGTGGAACAAAAAAATTGCAGCTTTTGTTTTACTGTGTAAATCAAGTCGAAAATTGGTCAATGACTGGTATTGTTAAGTGTGTTCTTGATGCTCATTTTTTTGGTATAATTATTTCCTCTCTCATCACTTAAAAAAAAACACACACACTAGCCGCATCACCCGAACCCTTGTAACATTAATATCAAGGTAAAAGAAGATTTTACATCAGGCTCAGCCTTACAAATCTTTAAAAAGTGCAAACGTTTCATCACAGACGTGCACTCTGTGTTGCAGTTTCCCAACATGGTTTATTAAACTAACTCTGGGGACTGGATATTTAGTTTTGGTTTCAGTCCTTATTTTACTCCAAATGCCTATTTCAGCCTTTCCCCTTTTATTATTACATTTTTCTGGAAAAGAAGTATCAATTTTTCATGTTTTGGAAAAACCTGATGAGTGCTATTTGCCCAGACCTCCTGCCCAACATGAATTGTGGATCTGGCATGGGGAAAGAACGCAAAATTGCAGAGTAAGTCAATACAGGGCCAGTAATGTTGGGATGAAGGGGGGGGATCCCTTTTCAAAGGGCAGACTTGAATTTGTTCGCCTTATGTTTTTGATCTCTTACTGTACTTGTTCCATTCCAGACACAGTTGTTATCATAGTTGCTCTTGTTTGTATGTTATTTTAGCTTCTTTCCCAAGTAGCTATTTTACAATTTGAACAAAAATACAATTGAAGGTCCATCTGTTTCCAATAGTCTTAACGTCTGACAGATGGGGTTGACTATGGAAGCCATACCAGGATCCTGGCAGGTCAGAGACTTTGGTAATGAACATGCTAAATATGCGTCCAGACTGATTTAATCATAAAACAGCCTGGACGGGCTAAAACACGAAAAAAGAAAGAAAAGAAAAAAAAAAAGAATCCTTGCAAGTTCTTGATAAGTTTTTCCGTTCCCTTGTCTAAGAAATTGAACTGATATTTGTAGATTTCTGCCAAAGATGTATGAAGTCTCTTGATTAAGGTTATTTTACTGTTAAAAAACCAAGATGTGGAGGAGAAAAAATAATTTCCTGCACCGTCATGATGATACAACAAGATGAACATTTAACACACATTTTGATTCAATAGCACAATTTTTGACCCAATTATCCTTCTTCTGTTTGTTTTCATATGTTTTGTTTTTAGACTGCTCCAACTATCGTGACGGCACGTGCCATTGACTTGAGAGGCCTCAGCTATAACTGAGTCCCTAACCACTAAAACCTGACAATGCTACTCAGTATTTTGTGAAAACATGCAATCCTGATTCTGTTTGGGCTTCACTGGGCCATGAGAAAGGCCACAAAACTTTGTAGAGACCACTGCAGATTTTGAGAAGTCATGGGATTTGTCACATGCCTTCACTTCCAAACTACTCACATTAGACTTCAAACCACTGACCTTACGCTAGTCCAATTATCAGTGTCAAAGAAAATCTCACTAAACTCATCATACATTATACTTATGCAATGCACATGTGTGTAAATACCTTGGCTGGTCATGTATGCTTTTTGAGAGTAGACTCATTTTTTACTGTCTTGGTTTAGTTTTGCATTGCAATGAAAGTGCTTTGGTCAAATAGTTGGTACACATTTACAACACTGCACCACAAGGTTGAAATGGCTACCAGTTTTATTGGTTGCACTGGTAAAATATTTGGTATTAGTACTGAAATTATTTCTTAAATATGCTTTATTTAAAACTACAATACTTTTTGTTTTATGAATTTTATGTATGGTTTTCATTAAGGTTAATAATACAAAATAAGTCCTAGAAATTAGACTTTATCTTCCCCTTAAATTAAAATGTCAGATATAGTCGTAACTGAACTTATTAATTTTTCTGTTACCCAACATTTTGTTTTGTTACGAATTTTGGAAAACTTATTATCATCAAATTGTTTAATTTTTTACATCTCTCAAACCATTTTTATGACTATTTTAAAATTATTTTTAGAACGGCATATAGTTCCATCTGCAAACAAAGTAAACTATAGTATTTTGGATGCTACACAATTGTTGTCAATGTAGATAATAAAAAACTTGGGACCCAACACTCAACCTTGAGGAACTCCACATTTAATCTCTTCTTCATACTGCTGCTGTAATGTCTCAATTTAGTTCCATATTTGTCAGTCCATATGTCAGTTTCATTTGTTAATAAAGGATCAGTAATGTATCACAGGTACTGTGGTTTGGCTGAGTGATCACAAGATGTAAACTCATTATGTATGTTGCAGCCATAAAGTCTTTATTCATTTTAATTTTGTCTGGATTAAGTAGATCAGTATTGAAATTATTCATGTTTTCCTTTCATTTCACCCACATATTAATCTTTCACATCTTCCTCTAAAGTATTCAAAATTAGAAACTGATAGTCAGTAAATACAATCTACAATAATGTGTCTAATATTAATTTTAACAAACTTAACACTTTCTAGTATTTCACCTTTCAAAGATCCATTAATATCTATTGTAGTTCTACACGTCCACCTTTCGTCTTTAATTTAAACAAAGTGTATAATAGGGATGTCCCGATCAAGATTTTTTGCCTTCGAGTCCGTGTCTGAATCATTTGGTTTTGAGTATCTGCCGATACCGAGTCCCGATCAGATCTATAATACATTAAAAAATGAATAAAAAGGAGCAGATAAACAGATCCAGGATGTTCCTTATTTTGTATTTAATTCACCCTATTTTAATGTTTAGCTGCAGGGACAGGACAGCCCGCAGTCCTGGGACTGGGACAGCCGGTTGCAGCCACTCCAGCGCTTCCTGGGGTTTCCCCTGGGCTTCTTCACAGTGGAGAGTCATGAAGTTGTTACTTGTGTGTAAAAACGAACATGAGGAGAGCGCATTTCTGTACTGTGAGCACGCAAACAGTCCAAACGCACACAAACCGGTAGACGGACATTACGTTATTAAATAAAACATTATGTATTTAAATGAGCTGATCAGAACGGCAGACACTGCAGAAAGAGTGACATGACCATGGGCTGTCTTCTGCGTGCAGTAAGTGATCACCTCCATTTCATAAACCAGTTTAAGAAAATATCATAGGGATTTAATATGACTTTAAACTAACACCGGAACTCACGCGAACGCAACTAACGAAGCTAGTGGAGCTAACGTAGCAACATTCTCAACACAACATCATCCACTGAGCCAATTAAAAAAGCTTACCTCGAAGAAAATACAGTGGGGCAAAAAAGTATTTAGTCAGCCACCAATTGTGTAAGTTCTCCCACTTAAAAAGATCAGAGAGGCCTGTAATTTTCATCATAGGTATACCTCAACTATGAGAGACAAAATGAGGAAAAAAAATCCAGAAAATCACATTGTCTGATTTTTAAAGAATTTATTTGCAAATTATGGTGGAAAATAAGTATTTGGTCAGCTACAAACAAGTAAGATTTCTGGCTTTCACAGACCTGTAACTTCTTTAAGAGGTTCCTCGGTCCTCCACTCGTTACCTGTATTAATGGCACCTGTGTGAACTCGTTATCAGTATAAAAGACACCTGTCCACAACCTCAAACAGTCACGCTCCAAACTCCACTATGGCCAAGACCAAAGAGCTGTCAAAGGACACCAGAAACAAAATTGTAGACCTTCACCAGGCTGGGAAGACTGAATCTGCAATAGGTAAGCAGCTTGGTGTGAAGAAATCAACTGTGGGAGCAATTATTAGAAAATGGAAGACATACAAGACCACTGATAATCTCCCTCGATCTGGGGCTCCACGCAAGATCTCACCCCGTGGGGTCAAAATGATCACAAGAACGGTGAGCAAAAATCCCAGAACCACACGGAGGGACCTAGTGAATGACTTGCAGAGAGCTGGGACCAAAGTAACAAAGGCTACCATCAGTAACACACTACGCCGCCAGGGACTCAAATCCTGCAGTGCCAGACGTGTCCCCCTGCTGAAGCCAGGACACGTCCAGGCCCGTCTGCGGTTTGCTAGAGAGCATTTGGATGATCCAGAAGAGGATTGGGAGAACATCATATGGTCAGATGAAACCAAAATAGAACTTTTTGGTAGAAACTCAACTTGTCGTGTTTGGAGGGGAAAGAATGCTGAGTTGGATCCAAAGAACACCATACCTACTGTAAAGCATGGGGGTGGAAACATCATGCTTTGGGGCTGTTTTTCTGCAAGGGGACCAGGACGACTGATCCGTGTAAAGGAAAGAATGAATGGGGCCATGTATCGTAAGATTTTGAGTGAAAACCTCCTTCCATCAGCAAGGGCATTGAAAATGAGACGTGGCTGGGTCTTTCAGCATGACAATGATCCCAAACACACCGCCCGGGCAATGAAGGAGTGGCTTCGTAAGAAGCATTTCAAGGTCCTGGAGTGGCCTAGCCAGTCTCCAGATCTCAACCCCATAGAAAATCTCTGGAGGGAGTTGAAAGTCCGTGTTGCCCAGCGTCAGCCCCAAAACATCACTGCTCTAGAGGAGATCTGCATGGAGGAATGGGCCAAAATACCAGCAACAGTGTGTGAAAACCTTGTGAAGACTTACAGAAAACGTTTGACCTCTGTCATTGCCAACAAAGGCTATATAACAAAGTATTGAGATTAACTTTTGTTATTGACCAAATACTTATTTTCCACCATAATTTGCAAATAAATTCTTTAAAAATCAGACAATGTGATTTTCTGGATTTTTTTTCCTCATTTTGTCTCTCATAGTTGAGGTATACCTATGATGAAAATTACAGGCCTCTCTGATCTTTTTAAGTGGGAGAACTTACACAATTGGTGGCTGACTAAATACTTTTTTGCCCCACTGTATACGCATCAAGGCTTTTATAAGTCCTCATCTTCTCCACTGTTGTGTAGACTACAGGACTGTTAACATTCACATTTTCACACACGTTGCGGTTGGTCGTCATGGAAACGCGTCCCCTCTTAAAATGGCGGCTGTGGGTTGCGAGGGAAACTGTCCCGGATGCTGACGTCACACAAAAAGTTGTATAGTAAAAACTTATAAGAATATATATACATATATGTCCGAGTCCTGATCAGGAGGTAACGTCCGATTCCGATCGAGTCTGAAACTACGTGATCGAACCCGATTTCTGATCACTTGATCGGATTTGGACATCCATAGTGTATAATATTCTTTCTCTGCCTTTTTTTCACATTTTAGATGAAGCAAGGACTTGAAAATGTTTTTAAGTGTTTTCAAATATAAAAACTTACAAAATGACTTATACAATTAAACTGAATAAGCTATCCATTTGCAGCAGCTCATTAAACACATGAAACTTTCCATTTAAAAAAATTTCCAGTGTCAGAAATAAAATCAGTGACCTGACTTTACTTCCTTGAACTTCTTTTTGTATTTCTTTGTACTTCACTCACTCCTTAAACACAAACTTTTTAAAAGTTTTCGTCAAAACAGATCCTTCTAGCTTTCACTTGTATCAAGCAGTCTGCAGCTTTTTGCTTCAATAGCACATGATTGAACTCAAACCAGAATGAACGTGTGGTGCTCATTTTGCCGTCTTTGGCCTGACCTGCTGCTCAAATTCAGTTACTTCCAGTTTTCAGTTAATCAGTCTGTCCATAAAATTAATCATGGTATTTCATTCAAAATCTTCCAGCACTGAATACATTCTTGTAGTCTTTTTCTGCAGGCTTGTCTTTCAAGTTCCTCACATCTAGATTGTATCTGTTTTTGCGCTTGAAGTATTTGTATTAATCGTTTGGAGACTTTCAGTTAATAATCCTCGCTTTGAGCAATTCTGTCTTCAGCTTTATCCATTCTCTTTTTTATGTTTGCTGATGTGCTCATTGCTCATCAAGCTTCGTTTTTAATACTCCATTTCTGATTGGTTTTTCACTACAAAATTCTTCTACAAGAAAAATTCACACTTATTTGAAAGAGTTCTTTTGTATATTTATTTTTAAAATGTTACTATTGCTACTCCAGTTATCATTTTTTATTTTCACTTAAAGAGGCCATTTCATACATATTTCAGGACTTTGTGGTTATTTCTTAAGTATTAACCAGTAATATGAAACATTTTATATCTAAAAACCGTTAGAAACACTAATTAACAGACCTTTCAATCTGTCTGCATTCAAATTCGGGTGGTTCCGGCTCCTTCCATCAGGCTGCTTCGGTTGCTTTTTCAGAAACTCGTTCATATTCATTGTTCGAATTTGCTGGACTCTGATTGGCTAACAAACTAGCCTATGAGAGCAAAGAATACTGTTTCCTGCCCCACTGTGCATGGCAACGTCAGACGTCGTGTTTTCCAGTTTGCTACGTTATGCTACAGCTTTTAGCCAGCAGCATGCTAGGCGTGGTTTCAACTGCGGGAGCTGCTGAATACTAACGAACAAAGGAGTTGTAACAAAACAGATACAGGCCGTTCTGACTCGGGAGAAATCGGGTGTTATCACCACCTGCGTAGTTTGAGAGATTAAAACTGAAAGAGAAGTTGTTGACCTGTTTTCACACCCACTATGAAGGTAAGAACACCTGTGGAGCTAAAATATTCAACAAAAACCTCAGAAAAACCATTTTAATGGAAGGGACTCTTTAAGGTCTGTTTTTGTGTCTATGTCCTAGTAAACCACATGTCTGTACCACAACAAAGAAATTAGATGTTTTAGTCAGTTTATTTATGATTAGCTTGTCAAATGTATTTAGGTTTCCAGAACCGAGGTTTATGATTGTGCATATACTTGATAGAACGGCTCACATGTTATTAAGACACCTTTGTTGTTGAACATATCAGACACGCCATCTTCATTTTCCCAACAGAGTGAAATAGAGAAACCATACATGCTGCTTAATGAACTTTAAAAACACCTGAAGATATATCCTCAAAATAGGGTACAATAGGATAGGGTACAATATCCTCACAGTTGTAAAACAACAGCAACAATGGTCTAAGACCTAAGTGCATGTTTTCCTCTAATTTACAGTAGTTTAAAGTATTAATGCATGTGGGCTGCTGGTAGAACAATTAATTTTGCTGGTTCCACTATTTAGACAATCATTTCAGTGTATAGTAGTACTTTTGCACTGTTTTAACACACTTTAAAATGTTGTGACAAAAAGTGATAGATTTAATACAATGATCATTTTACAAGGTTTTCATGTTTCATGTGTACTGCACATAAATAAAGAGGCTGTGACAGTAGCCACCACAAACTGCTGTCTGAATGCATCAAAGTAAACTATAACAGAGACTTCCTGTTCTGTCGGTAGGTGTTGCTTTTTACAGATCAGGTTGTCTCACAGTATGGCAGATTTTGATTAGGATAAATAAAGTCATTGTTGAACTCTTACATCTGAAACAAAAGTACCTGCCTTCAAGCATATGAGCAAAAACATGTCTAACAAAGTTATTTTACCTTGAGACGAGAACTACAGGCTCTGAACACTTCTGGTATTGGAAAATTGAGTTGCTTTGAACTTTTGTGTTTTTGATAACTACTTTGTATGCTTCCTGGAGGATAACCTGTGGGTTTCGCTTCCCAAGCCTTAATCCCTTTGATTAAGTGCCAGGGCTAGATAGCTTGACACTAAATAGGCCCTTCACCTTCCTAATATCCACACTGTCCTGTGCTTGAAAGAGCCAGCACTCCCAACTCTCAGTGTGTGAATTTTTAGCCCCTTACTCCAAAGACTTCTCTGCTGATAATAGCTATCAGAGTTTAAGCCAATAAACTTCTTCCTGTACTTTTTATCCTGTCTCTTGTCCTGTTTTAGGTCAAGATGTCCTCTTTTCTTCTGCTCTGTTTATGCATTATGATTCATAACAGCAATGCTGTACGTGATGTTGGACTGCAAATCCTTCTGCCTCTTCCTATCTTTTATGATACCGACTTGAGCAGCAGAGCTTACTCAGAGGAGGACTATTATATAATAGTTGTTTGGGTAATTATTCCGGGGCGGCCGTGGCTCAGGCTGTAGAGTATCTGGTAACCGGAAGGTCGCCGGCTCGAATCCCTGCTCTGCCCAGAGAAAAAAAAAAGATCACTGTTGTGTCCTTGGGCAAGACACTTAACCCACTTTGCTTCTTTGGTGGTGGTCGGAGGGTCCGGCGGCGCTGGTGTCTGGCAGCCTCGTCTCTGTCAGTGTGTGTCCCAGGACAGCTGTGGCTACAACATGTGTGTAGTTCATCATCACCAAACGTGTGAGTGTGTGTGTGTGAATGGGTGAATGACATACTGTTGTGTGAAGCTCTTTGGGGGTCGTAGGACCTGAGTAAAGCGCTATACAAGTACACGCCATTTACCATAGTTGGGATTGCACAATACAGGTCAATGACTGGTTCTTAGTAAAATGCTCTAAGATCAACATTGTTTAAAGCACACTGAATTAAATTAAAACTTGGAAATTCTTTAACTCTGAAAAGATTTACTGATCAACTTTAGTCATCATTGTAAAGACAGCTGGGTATGGAAACAATATTTTACAAGCTGCTGTATCAGTGTGTCTTAAAATTAGAATGTAATGTAGACTAAATAGATAAAATGAGAACCATTTTAAACATTTTATGTGAGACGTATAATGCAACATATATTCTTCAAGATTGAATTTCTTTATTAAACTTTTTTTTTTGAGAGAGATTGTCATGAATCTTAAAGCTTGAAACAAGTAAGTATGTGTGGTTGAGGAAAACATCATTGTCCAAATACCTGGCTCATATTTATTCCATTCAGCTCTTGGTGCCAGCTTTGATTGGCTTAGTGTTTCCAAAGAAGAGTTTTGTTATGTATTTCACCACAGCCGGCCAAAGCAAACCACTTGATTTTGATGGAGATAGAAACACAGGATCTCAGAAAGATTGTCTGACCTTTCTCAGCACTCTGTGCTCTCTCTGCCCTCACCACAGAGATACGAGGGCATGCTGACATACCTCTGAAGCATTTTTTTCCCTATTTTTCTATAGATAACACCCCCAGTCCCACCCCTTCTCTCTCTCACACACACACGTAAATGTAGAACATGTCAGTTTTCCTTTATACAGAAAAAATATACAACAGAAAAAAAAGTTAAACTGTGTGTCTGTTTTTGTTACTATTAAAGTATTTTGTTGCCTTCTGTTTCTCAGTCTAAAACTATTATGTCTCGAGACATTCAAAGGAGGGAAGGAAAGATTTTCTTGTAAAGACTGCAGGGGTACTGCAGCATATTGATATTAAAGGTATTCTCCAGGAGTATCACAAACAAAGTGTATTCTGGCTTAAATCATTTTTCCGTCAGGTGGGTTTTGAATAAGCTGGTAAACGTCAGTAGCCTCAGGTTATGTTAGTTTAACTTAGAGCATCCAGTGTAATTACTCAACAGAATAAGCACCAACAAAATACTGTTTAAAGACTGTTTTAACTGAATTGTTGGTCCAGCAGTGATAAACAGGTCCATTCAATATGTGTCTGCTGTTTTGAACTACCTGTTGTCAGGTATAGCATGTTGTTGGACTCGACACATATGATGCCCTTTCTGTTTGAGCTATTGAGTAGGATTGGGGAGTAATTAGCCCAACTAGACAAGTTCCTGTTGGCTTCTCCATTGTGTCCACAGACCTGATTATTTCCAACTTTGATGCAATCATATCTCCTTTGTTGCAGTTTCTGGAGTATCCAGTGCCTCACAAACACTTTCCACAGGGTGGAGAGTTGTTTTTACTAGATACATATGTGTATGCATACTCGTTTGCATACTTGCCTGTGTTCAAAAAAACTCTAGATGGGCCCCATTACTTCTGGAGAAGGTTATCTCTTAACTCCAATATTTGAAATTATTTATTTTCACTAACAGTATATATATTTTGTTAGGGGGTTTTAGGGCATGAATAAGCATGTGTCACGGCCTTCTCCTCACTCTTATAAGCAAATCCCACCCCCCGTCCCTGTCTTGCCTCCAGCAGGCCCAGCTCAGAGTTCTTCTGATAGCCATGAAGGGATTTGGACTGGATGGGCAGACCCTGACTGGGCTGATTGCTTTGAATGGCACTGGCTAAAGCTGCCTTTGAAAGCAGGGGCACTGATGAGCGCCTTTCTCAGCGGAGCCTGTGTAGTCACTGCCTCTGGGAGGGACCCTCACTAATACCCCATCACAAGATATAGAGTGGGAGGCAGGGATCACCATTTACCCCAAGCCATTCGTGCACACATACATCGCACGTAGACATGCACACACTCTCTCCCTCTGACAACAACAGGAAAGTACTTTGAGTAAACTTTTTGACTTCTACTTATGTTTCTTCCTTATTGATGCATCTGTCATTCAAACAGCAATAAAAAGTTCTACCCTTTCAAAGTGCTGACAGTTCTTCGTGTTATCATAAGTCATTCAGTTGAGGAACAACATACCAGACATCGTTCTTTGTATTTGTGCTGAAGGTTAGTAGATAATAAGCTTTGAGCAGCTTGCAGAAAGAAAGAGGAAGGAATTCTGAAAGGTGTACGTGGGCTCACTTGATTGTTCACAGTTTCACCTTGTCCTTTTGCTCTCATAAAACACCTTGAACATGAGAGAAGACAAATTACAGCTTCAGACACAGGTGTCTGTGAGTTTTTGTCTCTCAGCGGGCCCCCGGGGTGCATTACCTGTGTTCCACAGGGCTGGCTGTGACATGGGAGCTGTCACTGGTGGGACCCCTGAGGCCCAGGCTGCTGCTCTTAACAGGGTGGCCCTATTTCTTTGATAGCCTGTCCCCCTGAGCAAAGATGCCTGAACTTAGAATAGGTCCACATCCAGCACCCCTGACCTCTGCCCTAAAATCCAGTTAGTTTGCTATCAGCCAACTAACCAAGTCATGAAAACAGAACCTACATAAGTTCATGCTCATTATGGTGATTGGTGCAAGTTAAGGCATGAATACATCAGGGTTTCTAGCTAACCCTCTTGTTCAAAGATATGGAAAAATTCCTTGCTAATTTTGCTGATGTCAGTAAACTTCATGTCAGCTTCTACGACTTGAGGATATGTTCTTGTCTTTCACAGCAGTTGAATGGCCTCAGGTGAAACAAGCTCATTTTGTGTGAGAAAAAGAAAGGGGAAAAGAAGTAGCAGTAAATTACTGATAAATGACAGAGAGAACAGCTTATCTTGTGACACCATCGGTGTGGAATGAAGGCCTGTTGTGTGTAGGGCAACCCTTTGACACACTTCATGACAATGATGGAGGTGATGGAAGCATATGCTCGCAGAATGAATGAGGAAAAGGAAGCAGAAGAAAAGATTTTAAGGAAGAAGTGGGTGGTGCATGTTGCACGCTTAGTTTTATTTTCAGTTGCAGTTTACGATTTTTCATGGTCATGTCTCCCCTGCTTTCTTTTTTGAAATAATCGGCTGTCGGTTTTAGTAACTCTGGTCTCCTTTCATTTCAAAGGTTTATTTTTGAAAATGTCACTATTATAGCCAAACGGTTTCTGTGCTTTTCAAAACACAGCAAGGCATTAGGCAGGGCTCTGGTTTCAGGGCCTGGCTCCTAATGAGAAACCCAATCAAAGAGAAGAAAAACACAGATCAGCCCTGCTACACCAGACCCAACCTGTGGTTTACCTCTTGAAACATAACCACACTTCTACATTCTCTCTTTTCTCTTCCCTTCTTATTTCCTACACTCCTTCCACCCCCTGCCATGATTTTATTTTTCTCTTTTAACCCAGCACCATCAAAAGTTGACTTCACTGTTCCTCACTGATCTTTATGTAAATAGATTAACATTGTACCCAGAGTTTGGCCTGACAGTTTGTGTGGACTGTACACACATTTTCATACCAAGTTAACAGGGACATTTCTTTGTGGTCATAAACAGAGACTATTAGTCAGAACACTGTATAACTAAAATATCATGTACGTGTTGGTTGGAGTCGTAGATGCTAACTGGCTAAAGCTAAATATCGGGAGTATCAAAGCAGAGATATTTTTCTCTTTGTATGAGAAATGCTTTTGAGTATTTTTCTCCAACTAATGTAAATTTCAATGTCAACATGTTGTGTAACATGAAACTTGTGAACGGCACCATTATGACTTGTTACATTCGGAAACAACAAGTCAAACTTACTCGTCTCACACAGTTCCAAAACGCTGCATCAGTAAGTAGTTAAGAATGTTGTGGCTGCATCTTCTTAAGATTCCGGTATAGCAGGTTTTATTATTTTGACTGTTTTGAATGTCATTAAATCAGCCTCTTGCATTGATGGAAGAGAAAACATTGTTTAAAAACTGATTGTTGTGTAACTGATTATATAAGACGTCATCAATGTCAAATGGCTTTCTGTTTTGGCTGAAATTTTTGGTTTCTGAACTCCTAATATACAATTTTCACGTGGACACCATCTGAATAGCACCTAATTTTTCTTTAAAAATACTATCATCCAGTTGCAATTTGCCTAAATAAATACATGTTTTTTTTTAGTGAAATGAGACTTTGAAAACATAACCACACAGGAAGTAAAAGAAGATGACGTCACAGCAAACAGCGAGTTGGCTAAATATAAACTTCCTGTGGGTCAAGACTAAACTTCAGCTGACCTCATGGTTCTGTACAACTATTTCTCCAGTGCATACAAAGTTTTCTTGTATTTGTTGTGATGGATGTCTGCAATGAACACCTTATCAATAAGACAGTGACTTTGACTCCTGGAAAACTGCAGTTGAAGAGAGAATGAGGAAGAGGGAGAGGAGGCAGGAAGCAGTATGCACTGAGTGTCTTCTGTCACTCTGACACTCGTCAGTCTTCCTGCAGTGGGGACTATGATTTATAGAGTAGTTTCCATGTTGAACCTTGAGAGACAGGGGGAAAGCACAGCCTACTCTGTCCCTGGTGCTTCTTCTGCGCACCTATCTTAGCTCTTCTTATTTCAATTTCTGTTTATAGTTTTGACAGATTATAAAAAAGCTATGCCAAATGGATACCTTCTCTTTTTCCCCCCTTTCTGTTCTGCTCTGCTTTTATTTTTTTTCAAAGTGAGTGATTGTTAAACAGTTTATGTATTCTCTTTCTGCCTGTGTGTTTATTGGAGGTAGTGAATTAGGTTTGAAACCATCACCGGAGGTTGTGTTTGAAACTTGAAAGGAAGCCCCCTTAGCACGGGCGTCCTCCCTCTCTCTCATCCCCCCCTTCGTTCTCTCTCTTTGCTTTTCTCTTTCTTTTTTTTGCCCTCACTCACTCACACACAAACTCACACTCTCTCAGCACAGTTGTCACACAGTGGCACTGCTATCTGCACATTATTAGTTATTACTTTATCGGCTCCCAAAGCTGTCAGAAGACACCCTCCTGGAATATACAGCAGGCATAAGCCATCAGTCCTCATTACGCTAGACCCGCTTGCAATTTACACCCAGCTTCTCCTCGCACACCCATGACAACATGCTAATATGAATGTGTGCGCGTGTGCACACTTCTATGCAGATGACAGGGCTGCACACACGATACGAGCACACCTTTGAGGGAACGTGTTCACACTTATGAGCAGAGCATGGCTAATGTGCAACATGATAAAAGCAACCAGCAAGGCCTTTATGTATGTGTTTGAAGAAAACTCGGGCTTATGTTTTTTCATGTTCATTGCCTGCACTCTCAAGCCACCAGGAGGCAAGGAAAGCACAGAAAAAAAAATCCACCCAGGACAGCTCAGGTTCTGATCGACACACAGGTGTGCAGTAAACCTCCCTGGAGGCACTCTGGACAGAACAGGGCCCAGCAAGTTAGGCTGGATGAGTTACCACACATCCTGGAGATATATGTTGAGATAAAGCTAAACGTCATACCACCTGAAGAAGAGATCTGACTGTGTGTGTGTGTGTGTGTGTGGGAAAGATGGAGGGGGTGAGGTTGTAAAAATAAAAAGAGCATTGCATCAACATAATGAATTATGTTTGATTCAGCCTTTGCACATTTTGCCTGAGGTGTCTGACATGAACAGATGTACAAGTTGGGTTTTCATCATTACTGTTAGTGTTTGACTATGAAGCGTGTGCAAATCAGACCTCCTGCACCGACACGTTGTTGGATGCTTATTACACAGTCCTGCTGGCAGTAACTAACCTCTCCATCGTTTGATCTAGCAAAGTGGCCACATTAGCACTGACTAATTCCTTGAGTGTGAGTTTGGAAACAGAATGCGTTCCTGAGGCCTTCTGTCACAATGTCACTGGAGAGCCTGAGTTGTTGAGTTATGAAGAAACAATAGTTGTTTCACTCACCGATGAGTGAATCACAATGCTGTCATCAGTGTTTGGCATGAGGTAAGGGACTATTTATTTATTTATTTATTTATTTATTGCTGTAGATGTTTATCTGTGCCTTTGGAAAACTTCTATGAATTGTTTTATTGATGCACATAAGGAAGTAGAAATGCATTTTTTGAAACTGACAGAACCTTTAGAGTTCCCAGCTGTGATTTTATTTGTTTTTGTTTCCGCTTAGTTAAAAATAAATTATCCATTTAAAAATAGCCTCATTCAGGATCTATAATTACTTGGTGTAATGTGAAAGGTTCATGAAACTGTAGTCAACCTCCCTGGATGTGGATGCAACCTCAATTCTTTCAAACGGAACTCTCAGACCATCACACCATCAGCCACATTTTGAACCAGGAGCTCCATCACTGACAGAAAAACACTAAAGTAGTTCCTCTGTGAGATACTCCTTTGGACTAAAGAGACAGAACTGGAACTTTTTGGCCGGGGTAGTTCTGGGTTTGTTTTATTTGTTTATTGAACAAGTATACCATCAAATTTGGGCACATCTGTATATTTTTAAAGCTCTTTCCACTGAAAATTGATGTGGCTGTTTATCTAATGGATGTTTTGCTTCTCCATTTATTTCTTAATTACAACACCTAAAGGTAAAGCCAATTTTAGCAGATGCTAACTTGAACTCTAGCCACATCTAAACAAATGTCAGAATATAAAAACAAAATGCAATTTAAAGAGTTTCCTTCTGCCTTTCTATTAAAAAAAAATTCTCACATTTTTTTTTCTCATTGTGAATTGTTTAAACAGTTCTATAAACTATCATCTTGGGAAGAACAATGAAATGAAGCTCCGAACTCCAAACAGACATTTTAAATAATTTCACTTTCAACTCCTGATCTTTTAGCTGTTAAAAGTCCCTCATTTCTTTGTCAGCCCTTCTATGTTCCACTTCCAAAGAAGTGAGCTCGAAATAGTTTTGTGGAGGACACAATCTTAAGAAGGTCATGGATTGAAGTGTAGCAGTATCCAAGCCTTTGAAGTGATGGTGTCTCTACATTGGTTACTGTGGGAAAGAGAGGGAGAGAGACAAGTCCCTATTTGTCTACTAACAGCATTATCAAGAGAATGCAGAAGTGTGAATGGCCAGCAGCAACAGGAAGGATTTCAACTTGCTCTTGGATAGTGAGTCTCCATCCCACATAATACTAAACACAATTATGCAAACTTTTTTCAGTGAGAACAACGTAAAATAATGGCTTTAATATATGCCCTTACCTCCAGCGAGTGTTTTGTATGTAAATTAGGTTTGATTTCAGGGATGAAGAGGCGGAGTGTCTCTTGCATCCATCCATCTTTTGTTGCCGGGCGGATTAAGGGAGATCTGTTATGGTTTGTTAACATGAGAGCTTTTGATTCGAATTGAAACGAAACCATGTGTAGAATTAGATTAAAGACAATGTGTGATGAGCGCAGGGACCAGGCATGTGCTGGACTTCACCCGCCCGTACAGCAGCACTCGCCACCGCGGTCCCATTGTTTGGCCGACTTCTGTTGTGAAGCAGGTTTTTGTAATGTTTTTTTTTTTTGTTCTGTAATGGGCTATAATAACTTATATAAATCACAGTGACTGAGCCAAAGCTCCTGTGTTTGGGGTTGGCATTGATGGAAGGCATGGCTCTCCGGAGGACTGGTGTGCAGAAAAGTCTTATGTATGGAGAAGGAAAGTTTGAAAGTCAGTAGGCTTTAGGTTGACTGTTGTTTTGCTGTGAAGGGAATCAATCTGAGGTTTACTTCTGGGGAGGAAGGTCAAATAAAAAGAGAGGAAAGCTTTGATAGTAATCTACAAACAGTGTGTTAAACCAGTTCAGGTGAAGATGTGAGGGGGAAAAAAAATTAGAAAAAAAGGGAGTTGCATTTGTGTGAATTTCTCTGCTCTCTTTTGCCTTGCCTGAAGGGCTTTTTGGACATCAAAAAGAAAGGGAGAAAAATGATGAGTATGATTTCAGGTTGCTCTCATTAAAAAAAGAGGAGGCTAACATCAACCGTGGGAGAGAGCATAAATAAAGTGTTCTTGAAAAGTGCAGCAAAGTTGGAGTGTGTTTTTCTAATGTTCGATGACCTGAACGAAAGGTGTGTGTTGGTGATACTGTTTAGGGATAATAAATGAAGGAACCAAGAATTAGTTAAAGCCCTCACTGCGTTCATTATTAGTCGGTGATGTTTTGTCAATAGATGGACTCACATCGTCTTGTAAGCTTTGGGCGGTGCGTTTTAGTTGCACTGCTGGGAATTGTCCGTAACCCTGTTTTACATTGAAAATAGCCCAGAGGAAAACAGGGAAGATGGAGAGGGAGGAGGGAGTGCAAAGAGTAACCACTGATTAATTATGCACATCCCTGATTGTGACATGCTATCTGCTGGTATTAATGGGCAGGGATAATCACTCCGGATTGTAATTGTAGCCTCTGACTTCGGAAGTGTAGTGTGTCCAACATCAATCTTCATACTAAACCCCCACGATTTGGTGAAGAACTTCATTTGCAGCTGTTGTTGAGTTTTCAACTCATTTTCAAAAGAAGGGAATCATTAAGAAGAGTGTGTGTTGGGGGGCAGAAAGGGTGGAGGTTGCTCTAAATGGTGTCAGCCATAGTCAGGCAAGTTGGAACAGGGAGCCGGGATATTACCGTTCACTGCTTGAGGTTATAAAAAATAATTAGAAATCTGTGTGGAAGGGAAAGAAAATGTTTTGAGGTATATGAAAGTTTTCACAGCTTTCATTGTTTCGAAATTTTAATTCAGCTCTAAATGAGTGTCATTATTCTCACTCACACAAGGTGTTATTGTTTGGGAAATATACATGAGCTTAGGAAAGAAATATTGCATTAAAATGTTAAATATGGGTTAATAAGGAAATAGCATTCACCCACAAATTTAAAAGTGCTATGAAAGCAGCCGCGGAGCCACTTTAAGGAGGCGTATTTTTGATGAAATGTGTCTTTGTAAATGTAAATGTTTGTCTGGTGCCATCTCTGTAATAACTCTGCCTATTAGAGAAAAATATAAGGAAGATACATTGACAGTTTATCGCCCATTTTATCAAATTTCAGCATATTTTATATTAAAAACTCAAACTTGATAAAACATAAAGTGAAGCTCCCTTTTATATTCTTTCTCTTTCTTTTAAGCTTCTCTGGGAGTTTGTTTAAAGCTGAAATGAAATTTGGAAAAATAATTAAAGGGAAGGAAAACTTTTAAGGGTTTTTTTTTTTAATCAAAGGAATCAGATCCTTCAAAGTAGCTATTGGGTCCCCAGAGAGTCTCATGTCCGACAAAGCAGCATTATTACACAGAATGTGATGAGCACTTTTTATGTGGATATTTTTGACATGATTCTGTTTTATTCTATCTTGCTTGAGAATCTCCAGCTGCTATCACACCTGCCTTAAACACGTGGCTTACAGATTCAGGATAAAACTACAATTTAAGCCTTTTTCCCTCAAGAAAAAAGTAATGGGAAGTTAGTGGAGAAGAGTTTTCATGGTAGGGGTAAAAAAGAAGAGGTAGAAAATCAGATGAGTGAAGTTCAGGTGTGAGAATTTGGGGAGATTGAAAGCAGAAAAACAGAGTTTTTTTTTTTTTGTTCTTTCAGGCCCATTGGTGATGCTAAACAAACAGCAAATGCTTTGGAGAGTCATATTAACTGTAACCGCCCTTGATCTGGCAGTGCTTAGAATGCTGTCGGCATGGCTAATAAACACTTCATTTAGTTTTAATGGTGCCGGCGCCTCTCAGCAGCCTTCAAAAGTACCCTTTATTTGGGTCATTTACGGCTCTTCCTCGAGGAGCACCCAAGGGACAGTTGATCCAGTCCACATCACTGTCTGCTGGAGCACTTCAGGCCTGGGGAAGATTAATAGGGCTATCTGGGAAAAATAAATAAGTGATGGTCTTTACCTCTGCCAAACAGCCCTGAGAGCTTATTAGGGCAAAGCAAGTGAAGATGGGGCATTAGAGAAATAGATTTTAATATGAATTTTTCACCTTTTAATGTGGGGCCAAGCTAGTTCTTTTCTCCCTGTCATCCATTTTTCACCCTCTCATTCCGTTCTATTTCCTCGTGCGCGTTCTCCTGTCTTTCTCCCCTTATGTCTCTGTGCTCTTCTCCTACAGTAATTGTAAACACCGCAATTATGGATTGTGTGAGATTTAATTATAGTTTGTGGAGAGCCCCTGGGGAGCTCTGGCAGAATGCTGTGGCTGATAAAATTGCCAGCTCATCAGCACCCCTCCAATGGCGGTGAGCCCCGGCGAGAGTTGACCAAAGGGAACTGTTCCCCCAGGGCCCTCCCAGCCGACGGACCAATTAGTATTAGTCGGGAATTAATCTTAACGGGACACAGTCACTCAAACAGGTCCTCCCAAGGTGAGAAAAAATTAATGGGGTTGCCTTATTGGTTATTGCTGCTGTTGTCTTCTAGGTCACTCCCCAATCTATGCATGGGCTTAGCAGTCTCGATAGACCAGATCACCCCGTCGCAGACATGTTCATCTTCATGCACCATATTAAGACATGAGATGGAGGAAGTTCCAAGAATTGAAAACAAAGCAGATCAAACCAGTTGAGAGTGCTACACCTTACTTGTTGCTGTCTATCTATGAAGTTATATACTATAATAATTTGTAGTAACAGTCTAGTAACCACATCTTTTATTTAGACATTCAAGAACCACTGTTAGGGTCTGTCAACAAAAGCTCATATAATGATCCATGCTCAGTTTGAGTATTGATTTCTAAGGAGCGTGGCTCCATTAGGGTCCTGCCCGGGGGTGTGGAGGGGTCAGCAGGGGAAGTTGTGGGCTGCAGTGACCTCAGCTGCAGTTTATGATCGATTAGATCTGACTGAGGCGGGTGAAAGTCCTGGGGAGGTAAGCACCAGGCCCCACATGCGATTAAGCTACATTAGCCCTCTGGTCAGAGCCGTTCCAGAGGTTGCAGTAAGTTAATTAGCACTTTCTTATGATATCAGTGATGACAGGGGTAGAGCAGCTAGCATTGATTTGACTTCACTCGATTTCAGCCTTTGAGACTAACTGCCAAAGATCTACTTCCAATCTCGTTCTTTCTAATTGTGCACATCATTACCTGGAAAGAATGAGTAATCTGGTATTACTGGTATTCAAACTAGTTGTTAGGGTGCATTTTAAAATAAAAGTGTTATGAAAGCTGTTTAGAGAGATTCTGGGAGATTCTGCTAACAAGGTTTTTAACACTTGATGGTGAACATTTGATAGATTATGGATCAACACTTCTGCTGACTGACAGTTTTCAAGACTTCACTGACTGTGACACTGTTTAAAAATACAGATCATGTGTATAAAACTAAAGATTTGGTCTTGAGTAACACGTGTCCCTCCTTTAGCTTGTGACTGCTAATTATCCGTACCTCACGTTAAAGGACGAGAGAACAGAAAGATTTGCAGATGAAAGTCTTTGTCTTGCTCATTTACCACATTATGAACATTCCCTTGTCACATTGTGTAATCCTCTTGTTGCTAGGTATTTTCTTTACTTGATGCTCTACTTTGTGCTTGTCATAATTCTTTACCACTTCATCCTTCTCTTTTTGACAGACCATCTTACGCCCTCCTCTGCTGGTCTTACAGTACACTCTTTGTTAAATGAAAGGTTTGCCAACAGTCTTTGTTCTTCCCCCTTTACAGCACACTGCTTTCAATATTGTTTATTTTACCAGCAGCCAAATTGCACTACACTTTCTTTTTCTCTCTGCGATGCTCTGTCTCCGCCTGTCTGTTATTGCTCGAGGCCCAGCCAGCCAAGTGAACAGGGACAGATGAAGCACCTTCTCTGTCAGCAGTGTTGGGGGGGAATTAATCACAATTCAGTAAGTGCTCTGATGAGGATTCCAAGATCCTTGTTAGAGATAGAGCCATCAGGTGTGTCTGATTCATCATAGTCTGACAGCAGCCTCAGGCAGGACACTGAGCCAAATATTAAGACCTGTTTAGGACTGAGTCCTGCCCTCAGGTGCTTGTGATCATAAGAGCTCAAAACTTTAAATTACTAACCACACACCTACATAATGTTAGTCCAAAGTGTTGCATGTTATGTTGTCAAGTCGCTGTTGTTTCTTTTTGAATTTCCTGCTTGAAGACCTAGATCAGGTGTTGAGACACCTGTCTTAAATTATAGATTATATACCTATAATATATGTACACTGTTGAATTTGTTTGAAACAAAAGTTGGCATTGGTGCTAATGTTCGACAAATTAATTGGTGGTTTAAAACTTGGAAATGGAGTCAAGTAAAAAAAAAAATAATGAAGTAAAAACAAACGAGTTCCAATAAATAATTATTAGGCTACACACCCATTTTCATGTGCAAACAATTATAAATGACAATCTTGTTCAGCTTCACTGAGAGAATAGCAGACACTCAACAGGAAAATTCCTTTGCATATTAGTGACTATATGCAGCCGTGTCTTTACATGTCAAGGAAGCAGTTTACCTCCTTAGGAAAAAGAAACTGTATGTTATGCCCTTTTAACAAATCTCTGACAGACCATCTGATAAGAGCTCATCCTCGAGGACAGAGTAGATCAACGGGACAAAAGAATAAGTTGGAAAAATAATAAATCTACCCTAAAATGGTACAAATTATAAGTCTTCTACTGCTGAAGGAGTATAAGTGATGTTTGCTTTTGTGTCTGCACCAAGTTGCACATTCCTCAGGGTAATTTACAAGATGGCTGCAAGCAGCTTGTTTAATTTCGGAGCCCAAATTAAAGTGTTTGCGGCATATTGGCGTATTTTTCTTGTTAAGCAATGTTTAAGGTAGAGATAGACATGGCAGTAATTGCAGGTTCGACTGAGAACTGAAGTTTAGTTTGCAGACATCAACATTCCCTCCGTCTTGGGAAGAAAATGGAAGTTTAAAAAAAATAATAATGATGTTGCAGATAAAGCATGAGAGAGGTATGTCATCCGCCTAATTGCTTTACAGTTAGGGATTCACATGGATACTGCAAAGAAGTTTGAAAGTATGAGAGGAAACATTTGAGAAGAAGATAAACAAGAAAGCAATAAAAAGTAACTGGGACAGAAATTAAGAATGAGGACACATCAGCCTGTAATAGCGGTAGCATAACAAACACAAGCCAAAATTAGACTCTCACAATAAACTGACAAGGGTATAAAAACAAGCACACATGCATGTTGTGAGATTATAATGAGACATTGATTGTTTGTCCTCAATTTCCATTTTAGTTTCCTCTCACACTGAAGGCAGACTGTTGTAAACATCCATACCTATGTTTTTTGTTGTTCTCATTAGCCCTTTCTTCTACTGTCTCTGTGTTGTTAACATAGAGGATCAAAACATGGGGATCTGTGTCACTTCCTGTTTGCAGGAGAACTTCCTGTCTTCCTGACCACGTTTAGACCGTCTGTTCCCGCTCTGCTGTTTATTGCCTGGCTTGCAACCATCTGAATCTTGCAGTTCTCAGAGATGTTTGTTTGTGCTGCCTTTTATTATGCCATTTTTTTAACTGCCACTGTGGCAAGACAGGAATGTGCCATTGCTTCTTGTTGGATGCTGGAGTGAGAAAGCCCAATTACCAAGGGTCCCGGCGCCTGGTTGCCATTGGAGTTGGTCCGTGTTTACGTGTGCATATGTTTGTGTATGTGTGTGTAGAGGTTGTTCTGGTGAGCAGCTGGCCCAGGCCCGACTGGCAGTGATGGCAGGAGATGGTTACAGCTGCAGCAGTGACAGCAGGGAGGAAGGAAAAAAAAAAGCAGACAGGCTCATAAGGGAATCCTCATGTGTTGTGTGCTGCCACCCTGGTACTGCTCAGCAGGCAGCACCCACTGTCTGTCTACTCACCACTTTTAACTGCTGTCTCATCTTGTAAAATCCTGAATGTAACCCTGCAACTGGCACTCTCCGAATCTAAACAATATGTGTGGCCAATTAGGCTGGGGTTACAAGGCTGATGAATAAATTATAGTCTATTATTCCTTCTTCCCTCATGTTGACCATGAGATATTGTGTCATTAGTTACTTTACTGAGTGTGGTGAAGGCTCAGGAGGGCACATTTCTTCTTGTGGGTGAATAAGTAGGGACTTAAAATTGCATCTTGATATTTCCTGGTGTTTATTGCAATGATGATAAAAGTGACAATAAAATTGTTATGATTCAGCACCAGTTTTTGGCTGTAAATCTAACACTGCAGGCAGTCTAGAGGGGCCACCAACGTGTTGCTTGTGGGCACCAGGGTGCCCCTAAGGACCACATTAGTGGCCTAAAAATATTGTTGTTCTAAAACTTAGCACAACTCACCAGTTAGCAGCCTCTCAAATGTAATTTTATCTTGTAGCTTCACATTTGACTTTATATGGGTTTGAAAATGACAATATCTTAAAAAAAATAATTTAAACATTTATTTTACATGATGTTTGAATAAGATAGCCCTAAATGTCAAACTGGTGGCCCCTCGTATGGCTCAGTACCTGTGAGGCAGCTATCAGTTTCAAAAGGTTGGTGACCCTTGGTATATACCCCCATAAACCCAAATATTGCTCTAAGAAAATGATTTAAAAAGCTACTTTACTACAACTACAACTCTACACCAATGGGAATGAATTCAACAAACTCAAATGAGTTGCAAGGGTTGTTTTAACAGTTGTATAAATCCCAAAGGTTACCACAACTATCAAAAACAAGGTTGAATTTTATTAAACTCAAGACAAACCTGTTTATAAACCTAAACTCAATAGATTTCAGTTTTTAAGTTGAATGTACAATGCCTGAGAGCAGAGTGTTTCTGGACTACAACTGTTAGCGAAAAATTGCAAACAGCATTCAGGAAGTATCTCGAACCCTCTCAAGTGTCTCCAAACACTTGTGAATGTTTTGTAAGTCTGAAAGTACAAGAAATGTGAGACACGTTTGGCAGGATTTAGCAGCCTGTGAAACTGTAGCTGATAGCAGACGAAAAAGAAACTCACATTCTGAGTGAGAAAATTGAAATGAAATGTGGATAATTGTCGTTGAATTTAGACACTTTCTGACTATATTGTATCCAGAAAATGTGCATATTTGTACACATGTCACACAAATGTTGCAATGGTTTTGCAGTTTGGACATACTAAAAAGTATCCTGGTACTGAGTCAGTGACTTCAACTGAAAAAATGTAGTTAATTTCTCACGTTATTGTCTTCAGCTAGTCACCAGCAGTTGCAGCCTGATGAGATAAATACCTTTATTTTTCTTTGAGCATACAACCATCATCTCATGTGCATGTTGTTTTCCCTCCATGGTGGGTACTGTAGTGCATGATGCAGCATCGACTCTGTCTGTCTGTCTCATATTCAGTGTGGCAGTGTAGTGAGCGGTGTCTAATGGAGCCTCTGATGAATAATGAGTCCATACACTGGTAATGTTCTGTGCCGAGTAACGGCTGCATTGGTTTCTGTCCTGTTAACTCTGCTGCTGGAAGATTGATCGCAGTGTGTTCTCCAGTCATACAAAGACACTTCATTGCTTGGCAATGAAAATAAAGCTTCTACTGCAGAAATGAAGAGCAATGCCACCAGAGCAAAGCAGACCAGCATCAGACCTAGAAAGAACATCCTCAATTTTCTACGAGTGAGTGACACACCATGAAATATGCACCACTCCAGCAGGACTTATTTGTTTACACATTGCTATCTGCTAATTGAGGTGTGGCAAAGTTTATTTTTGCCTCAGCTGAAATAAACTTAAGTCTCTCTCCCCCCTCACTGATTAGGCCCCTCACCTTACTTAGAGATCCTCCTATAAGACTTTCCTTCAAATTGCACATGACACTGTGAAGAAACATCTAATAGAAGTGTGTAATGGGCTCTGATGACAAACTACACGGTTGGAGGACCATGTAATCTCCCAGCAATTAATTAAAGTGTGTCCTGTGTATGTGTGTGTGGATGTGTGTGTTTTGGGGTTTATTTATTTATTTATTTTGTATTCCCTTTCACTCCTGTCCAGCCGAACCAGATGCCAACCAAATAACAGAAATAACGCTGCCTGTCAACGGTAAAAAATGAAGACCCACACCTTTAACAAAGAGAGCTACTTAGAGCTGGCAGAGAGGCAGATGCAAGGTTGTTTGTGCTCCAGCGCTCCTCTGTATCCCGGTTAGGGTCCTCAGCAGCTCAACATCTGTACGTCCACCCGCCTAATTACCCACAACACCCCCTGCTCAGCTAGCTAGTCTGTCACAAACTTAAAGATTGTGTAAGAGACTAAGAGGGAAAAGAAACAAGCAAGTAGAGCCACTCAAACTGGCTTTTTTTCAATGCATTTTCACATCACAGGATTTTATTTTTTACCACGCTAAACAGTTCCCCCGTCTGCGAGAATCAGTAACAACATTTGGTTTTGTTTCACCTTTTTAAAACAAGGTGTTTTTATTGTCTTTATATAAGAGTTTCACTTTCCACAGTGAGTTTCCTGACTTATTTTTTTGTTGTTGTCGTTCATCCTCTTCTCCTTTTTTGTTCTCACTCTTAACTTTTTTCATTTTTTATTTCCCACCACAGTATTGATCAGAGGACACGGAATAATTAGGTCCATTTTGAGGATAATTCCTCCCTCTTCACTTATTTTTATCAGTAAATTAGAAATTTGCCACGCTTTATGTAAGTTTTGGTGGGAGCTATCGGTTTGGAGTTGCTTGTGCAATTGATTTGATTAAAGGCATTATGCATTGTCTAATGAGTTTTACACATGGCTGAGTGGTGTATAATCACCCAGTGATTTCAAACTCCTCTTCACACCCCTCTCACCTCATTTTTCTCACCTTCTCCCCCCTCGCTCACTTCGAGAAGAAGACCAGGCACTTAGTAGTTTGGGAAAGAGGTAACGGAAATCAATTGAAGCCGTGATTTGAAGAGGGTTTTTTTTTCCTTCTTTCTCTTTTCCTACTTCTCAAGTTAAATTGATTCTCCTTCTTGTTTTGTTTTAATATTCATTGTAGCTAAGTGTTGAGTAAATGTGTAGGGAATATGAATATTAGATGTCAAGCGTCTTTGCATTAGATCAGCTTTGAAAACTATAAATTTTATCCAGCTGAAAAGTGTTTAGCAATTAAAGTGTATAATACCCACTGTCTCTATCGGGTGTTTAGCTGTATCGAGCCTGTCTGGAAATAGAACTCATACCTGCTGCTCTGTGAATTGCAGCACATAAAAGATGGACTGAATATGTTCTCGGGGAATATTGCCCTCTCCAAAAGACCAATCCGTCTTGCTTAGGGAGGCAATCTTAGGTGCGGTAGATAAACTAATATTTGTGTATAACCTCAGTCAGACAATACAAATGATCGGATGATTTTTCATCTCCTTATGCATACAGGGAAATATGAAAAATTGAGGTTTAGGAATATTTGCAGGGTCTGCGAGGCGGCTGGCTGGGCCGCCGAGTGCCCTGGGCCACGCTCCTCACCAGCGACTGCAGAGAGAAGAGTGATGAGAATATTATACCCTCCTGTTTCCCGTCACTCCCCATCCTCCCCTCCCACCTTCTTCATTCTGTCCTCACACCACACTAATTCATGTGGCCACAAGATGGAGAGAAAGCAAGCAAGCGAGGTAAGATGAGAGACAGAGAAATTGATGGGCCGTCTTTGATTTTGGCCATCTGTTCGCTGTCCGTGATTGACAGTCGCACTAACACAAGTCTCCTGCTCTTTCTGCTACTTCTCCTTATTGCTGTCCCCTTCATCCTAAACATGTACCCTTCATCAGGGCTCCCAACTTTGCCACCAACACAAGTTCTTGTTTAATCTTCGGGCTGTCAGTTTACACACCCTGCTAAAAACTTCTCATTGGGTTCATGTGCTGGTCTCAAACAATTTGTAACATTTGGGAGCTGATGGGCAGATAGGGGCACTCTGAAATTATCCCCTTGTTTGTTGAGGCTAGGGGAAAATACTACAGACGATGTGATTCTAAAACTCCATCAATTGCAACGATAGCCTAACATGGTGTCAGTCATGGTGCTTCATGCAACCTGTCTAATAGATTTAATGTGTGTAGAAAGTTTCACAGTCATTTTAAACTAACAGTCCTGCTTCTTATTTTTCTTTTTTACCATGAGCAGCCCTTGAGAGCACAGCACAGAATATGTTCTACCAGTGTCAGTCCAGAAAAGGGCATGTTTCACTATAAGACAGAGTGCATTTGGTCCCCCTTGAATATAGCGGCTTGTTCTTCCTCTCTATGTTCTTCTTGCCTCAGAAAATCTGCTGAATCCCAAAGAATCTAGCCGTCAAGTGCAATTCCCCTCACCATGACATGGAGATGGTGACATTTACCCCTAAGCTTTTCTCTCCTCCCCCTCAGGTTGGGGAGTTTTTTATTTTTAGATTATTGCGTTGGCTCACACCAAAGCCTCCATGTTTTCCCTTGAAAACCTTTCTGTTTGCTCACTATATTTCTGCATTATTTGCCTGTGCCCTCTGCTTTTCAATATGTCTTTTTTCCTCCCCCCTTTTTATTTCATTTTCTCCCACCCTCCCTCTTTATTCCACTACCACCATCGTTTTCCCATCTATTTCAGCTTTACTGTGGTGAAGAACTTCTCCCCTCTCCTGTTCATGATAAATCAGGGGTGTGAGCGGTGGCACTCGGTCGTCACAGGGCTGATGAGATAAGCGGCACTCATCTCATGGCCCTGTATGGAGATTTATTGGCCTGGGATAAGCAACAAGCTAGCCATCACTCTCAGCCAAATAGACTCTCTGCCTGCATGTGTTTATCCTTATTGCACTGCCACGACCACTGACACTGTCAGGGGTGGAGTAGCCCCCGGAGGCCTGCTCCATGGTAGAGGAAGCCTAGCCTCGCTCTCAGGATCGTTACCTTCTATTAGATCAAGAAAACAAGGCTCCGCAGTGGGGCTCTGAGTGACACTGATGGCCCAATTTTTCTCTATCTCTGAGGACCACATAGGCATATATAAAATAAGGTTATAGGATATATTGGCTCATCACATTTGATTGTGTTGTCTTCCTGTTTTTGAAATTTCAAGCCCTTCTCTTGAAACATGGAGACAATTTCTAGTTTTCCTTTACCTGTTAAGACAAACAACCTGTTCTGATTGGTGGCATCAGATGTCAGTCACAGATCACTGCATGACTAGAAAGGGTTGATGACTTTCTATTGATGTCTATAGTTGTGACCTTCGAGCATGAAAATGTAGCAGGATCATATCGTGATGTCTCACCCGGTTCAAGTCTTAACTTGAAAACAATAACATACCGTAAAGTTTTATCCAGGTTCAGGTCTCGTTTCAGGCATGGAGAAAACGTTGGTTCTAGTGGAGCATTAAGGTCTTGCATAAAAAGATGTTGTAAAAAGAACATGTTATGGTTCACAAGAGTTATGTGTCATAAACAAGTTGCAAAAAAAATTGATGAGTCAAGCTCTCAAGCATTAGTAGTGTATAGATTGCAGTGGGTCTTGATATGAGGGATGTGACTCACCATCCAGCCGATCATCTAACTAGAGGCACCAAGAGCTCTTAAAGAAATACAATTGTTATTTGCCATTTGTACAACCAGTGAGTTTTATTTCTACATATTATTTATATTCCCCATTATTTTGGAGATAAGAACCCTCTGCTGTGTTGAGCAGGTGCATCTGCTTTGTAAAAAATAGCAAAGTTCACTATTTTTTAAAAGTCAATGTTACCTGAAAGAAGCTTATTAATACTTGGCTTAGTATCAAGTCACTGTATAGAAAGTGGTGAAGACTCTCGTAACACTGACTTTATTTAATGTACATCAAAATAACTCACAGTTTTATAGCCCAGTTTAGACAAATGGCAGTTACAGGTAAAATTGGTATGTTTCCACAGACTGTCATGGAAACTATTGGAAAGAAGTACAAATGTATCTAAACTAGTAACTAATAGAACTCAACATGGGTGAGTAAAAGTCAAACTTTGTGAATCTTGTCAAAAGCAAAAGTCAAATGAAGTAATGAACAGCTTTGCTCAGAGCACCATTTATGCCAGAACCGCCAGTGTTTGAGGAGTTGTAATGTCCACGCTGCAAAAACATATAAACATTGTTAATATAACAACACATGCCAGTCTATATTTTTCAATCTGTACCTGGTTAACTGTCATTATTTTCTAATGACCTAATATGGAAGCAGTGACCTTGCTCCACATAATGTCTCATCTTCTCATTTTAGCTCCATCTGCTAATGACAACATTCATTTTGGGAGTCCAACATGCAGAGTGTCACCCAGCTGGTGCCAAAGGGCAGGATGAGCACATCCAGCATCTTCTTCTTTTCTCAGCTCACCCCTTAGTGCCACGAAAACATAAATTCCACTCACCCAACAAGATCTTCCCAAATTGCTTTTACCCTCCTCACCCTGTTAGTGTACACAAGAACACACGTGCACTCACACAAACTTAGACCTGGGCAGAGTAGTGGGGGTTAGTTTCTCAGCACTCAGGTTATATTTAATCATGGCTGGTGGATAAGGAGGCTTTTCTCTTTATGAAAGGTATTAGAGCAGTGCTGTGTTTTCACTCAGCTTTACACTCTGCCCCATGCTTCTCTTCCTTTGACCTCTGTTACCGTGTGCCAGAGAAGAATTTGATAAAGTGACACCGTGCTCTCACTATCTCTTCCTCCCTCTCTCTCTACACATCCCTTCTCTGTCTGAGATTCTAATAGTGTGTCTGGCAGATCTGGACGGCCTCTCATCTCATCAGTGGGGTCACACCTTTGGGCTGCCCTCGCACTCTTTTCACCAGCTCCTGCCTTGTCATTTATTTTGCTGCTAAAACAGCCAGCCAACTGCCATATCTGATTCAATCTCCTACATCTTCAGGCAGATGTAGCAAACAGAGTGCAATACGGTTTGCAGCAATGACGAGGGGCTAGAGTTTCACAGCACTAACATCAGAACCCTGTTTCATGCAACTTTTTTGCTCTTTCCTCGCCAAACTGAACTTTTTCTTGTGCCATTTGATTGTTAAAACACTCTTTCATTAGCTAAGGAAACACTTTCAGACAGAATAATCTAGAATTTATCTTTTCCTTTGCAACCTTAACAGTATGTATTTTACCCCAACCTCAGCTGATCTGTATTTCTTATATTTAAGTGTTGGATTCCCTTTGATCGAACTAAAGTTATAAAGGAAAGTAAGAACACTGGGAAACTTCCAGTGTTACATGGCCTTTCAACACTTGAAGAAATGTGGGATTCTCTTCATTCTGCTTCATATTGCACCCAGGGACCCTCCCCTCTTCTGTAGCATGCATCAGCAGACACTTGGTCATTAGGTAGATTGACAGTGATTGTCTTGCCTGCAGAGCTGAGGCAGCCTCTGCTCGACTCAGATGCCTGCTTTGAAATGCACACATATAGATTTTGTGTGGGTGAACAGAATTAACAGAAAATGTTACAAGCGAAGTGAATCGATAATGTGAGAAAGATGTGGCAGACAGTGTGGAAATCGCATTTTGGACAGGTTGCTGCTCATCATTGATTGTGTGGAGCTTTAGGTTGTGACTCTTGGTTTCTTTTTTTACATAAGAGCTTATGATCAGATAGTCAGTGGTGCTCATAACTGTTGCACTCTAAAAGCCAAATGGGATAAAGGTTCGATGTTAAAGCAAAAGTAAATAATCCTGTGTCTTTCTTTCTTTTTTTTTATTTTTAATTTAGCAATTTATTGCTTTTTTATTGTGGAGTCTAATGTTATTATTTGACACGGTAGTAAAAAAATGTGCTTTGGTTGTATTTTATCTTCTTGACCTAAAGGAAACCCTAATATAATACATATTATGTTTGCAGTTAAACTGTGTGTCCTCCCTCTGTATGGGCCTCTGTGTGGACATTCAATGACATCACAATCTTTAGGTGGTTGAGACTGTCCTCTATTATTCATCAGTGGCCATGATGGAGAGGAGCTGGCAGGGTCTGTGGAGGTATTGATACCGTCCTCTAGTTTCATGTCTCACCCCTGTGGGCAGAGGAGAAAAGACGGGTGGTTTGTCATAAACACATACAGACACATTTTTTTTCCTTTGTTGTGCCAAATTATCATCATCAAAAATGTTGCACTTGGTTGCTTTTGTTATTTGAAAATGAATTTATTATGTGTTCATTTTTGTCCCCATTTGTAAAATATTACATAGTTAATAGTCAAATTATATAAATTATTCCCTAAAAGGTTACTGTTTTGAAATAATGTAGCTTTTTACATTTGGATATATTGTACTTTCCTCCTAAATGAAGAGTTGAGAAACAACATTGTGTGAAATGTTGAATTTTATAAAGGATATATAAAGACTTTGGGGCAATAACCTTCACCTGGCCTGTTGACCATTGAGGATACTGGTGCCTGTGTTATCCCTCACGCCACATGTTTTTACTGCCTTGGTGCACAAATCCAAGCAGGTTAAATGAGTCTGGTCCCCTTTTAATACCAGAGAGAGGAGAGAAGCAGCCATTATGAATTATCCTTAATTACAGCCATTTCCTAAACTAATAAAGCTGCAAAATCTTTACTGCAAAGGTTAGTTTACCCAGCATGCATTAACCAAAAAAAAAAGGAAAAATACTGTGTGTGTTTATGTGGGTTCATGCCTATGTGTGTACATGCACATGTGGTTGTGCAAACTCATGCATTCAAGCGTACATGCTGGTGATTGGTGTGTGTATAGTGTGTGTTTGTATGTGTGGGCACAGGAGAGCTGCCTGGCTGGCTGGCAGCACCATAGTCCCATTAATTTCACGTGGGCTCCCTATCACCAGCCACAGATGCCTATAGACACGTAAATGAGTCTCCTGTGAGCAGTGGGCCGCTTCAGCCAGCCAGCTCGGGCCTAATGGTCTGGAAAGCCAGCGTATGTGACGGCAGGAGATGAGGGCCTTATTTACACTGGCAGACATTAGTGGATGGACGCTGATTCCCTGATTAACACGTCAGCCTCTCTCACATCCTTCCCCTCTCATGCTTCCACCAGCTATTTTCCCCTCTACTTTCAAAGCTCTATGCACACAGCTGCATGCTTTAACACTCACAAAAAAAATCCTCTTCCTCTTGTTTACTTTACCACACACGCCTATTCTAGCAGATGTACGTACAGTTAAAATCCCACACAAACATACACACATATACAAAATCCAGTGCTGGAAATGCATGATGGCAGGCAGCTGAGAACAGGAAGCCATCTGTGAATGATAGCTCCCGCGGAAAGATAATGTTTCTCATGCAGAGCCGAGTGAGGCGCTGATGGAAGACGATGACTTTTTGAATGGTTAAGTGGGTAAACGTTAGATCATGGCCGCAGCGCTCCCATTCGCCTCACCCGCCATCAATCCCTCCCTCTCTCCTATCCTCTCTCTTCCTTGCTGCGCCTTTCGTCTTTTTTAACGTCTACTAGATTGTTTATTGAAAAGGCACGAGGAGGCCAGCGATAAGAGAGGCAAAGCTAATGCTGTGATTTGTGTCAGTCACGCAGTGCAATTTGTTACAATCGCAACACTTATCACAATATAATATGTTTATTCTGGTCAATTAGGTGGCACAGGAAGGCTCCTGCATTTGAAGTGTCACATGCAAGATGGGACAGGGTGAGGGCGATCAAAGGAAATGGAACTAATCTAATTGTACAGCAGCTCACGCCGCTGCCACCGCCAGGCCCATTTCCATTGCCAGCCAGCCTATAAACCGATTGCTTTTTAGGAGAAAAGAAGGAACATCGGTACAGGTTTATAGCTACAGAGGCTGTTGCATTAGGCTGACCTTTTTGATTGCAAGTGTTTTTACAATCAGCTCAATCTGTTTTTATTAGAGTAAACTGTGCTGCACACATAAACTCTTGCCTGGAAACATCTAAGCCTTTTATTTCTCTTCAACACAGAAAGACACTGAGATTGCGAATGTGATTTACAGTAGGCTAAATGTGCTGCAGAAACATATAAAACCACTTGTTCTCACAACAGCATTTTTGCTGTATTTCTTCTCATATTTGCCCCTTTCAAAAACAGAAGAACACACATTAATGGCACAAGTGTGACAGAAATTCAAACCAAGAGTGAAGAGGAAGCATGCAAATGATCTCACTATTGCAAAGGTCTTATTGCGGCAGGATCCCGGTACACATATTTGTGCACAAATGTAGGTGTATCGACTGGCGTATTGGAGTTGACACGCTTCCTGTTTCTAAAAGCACACATACGTACAGAATTTAAAAAATCAGTACAATTTTTATTTCTGTTAAGCTGTGCAGTTGAATGCACATGTGAAGACACACACCTGGACTCATTGTGGCCAGGTTTAGTTTGTAGTCAGAGTAAGAATAAAACCAATCCAGGCGGTGAAGACAGACTGTGTAGCAGACCAGTGCCTCCATCGATCTGCGAGGGTTCATTAGGTAAGTGCTGACATCACAGATTGATGTCTCTTTAAACCAGAGCCTGTCGAGGAGCTGACAAGGAAAATCAGCACTATTGACTCGCTCAGTGGTATTTGTGTTTATGTGTGTTGCAGCGTGTAGGTGTGTGTGAACATACTTGTTTATGCATTTATGAACATTATTGGCAATGTGCACATGTGGATAAAAAGAACATGCGTGTAGCAGTGTTTGGCTCTGTGTGTATGTATGTGTGTGTACACGTGGGCTTCCCTGGATGCCACACTAAACACTCTTGTTTTTGATGGGCTCTTTGGGTGTAGATGTTCACTAATGCTGCTAGTTATACACTCAGCCATGCGGCTAAGGAGCCTGTCAGCCTGTTTGTGCTTTTACCCCACCATCCATCTGCTATCACAGAGCCCGGAAGAGATGGGGTGGAAAATGGAGATTAAGAGTAAAGGAAAAAACTTGGGGTGGAGCTGTCAGAGGGAGACTGGCTAGAATCTCTCTACATCTATATTTCACAAGCACATCTAGGAACTCTGTTTGGTAATTATGTTGTGCTAGTTGATAACTAATTTACAATCCAGAGAGAAACCTTGGCGAGTTGCATTGGGTATGAGGCATCGGAGCTCTTTAGCTCAAATTACGAATGCAAATTTTCAAACTCGTTTTGTGAAAGAATTGACAGAAAGCTGTCTCATTCGGCGAACCCCAGTCACCTCACAATGTAGTTGTCAATTGATTCGAGATGTCGTTTGTAACTGATGTGTTTCTCTAATTAAGATCAAGGGAGAATCATTGGCATTGAGCAGCTCCACACACACATTGATTGCAGTAGGGGAGGAGGTTGGTATTCGTGGGGATAGTTTGAGAAAAAGGAGTCAAATTAGTTTTTTTTTGTTTTTTTTAAAAAAAAAGCTTATGGGTCGTGTTTTATTTTGCTGTGACATTATAATTACAACAGCATTCTGGCAACTTTGGTCTATAATTTATGTCAGATTATTTTTGCAGGTATATGTAACAAAGGGACTTATGTTACCTGCTGATTGGCAACTAAAACAAAAGCTGAATAAAAACTGTCTATGCTTGAAAGTCTTTAGCCCCAACCAAAATCTAAGTATTTTTTCCTCTTAAAAATGCCTCATCTTGTGGCTTTAAATGAACAATCAATCTGCTCCTTTGGGACATAAACAGTGTATCCTCATGTCCATTTGAAATGCCTTTAAGCAATCTATAGCCAAGGGGGAAATAAAGGGAAATTGACTGATCTGCTTTTAAGAGTATCAATACCCAAGATGGTTTATATTCACAAATAGGGAAAAGTTAAACAGTTTCAGAAGTTTACCTGTACTTTATTTTATACTGAGCAGAGCATAATGCAAACTAAGTATTAGGTTTGAAAAATGTGCAGAGCCGAAGGCACGAACCCCTTCCAGGCCGCCGCCACCACCGGAGGCACATAGCTATTGGCTGCCTTCAGGAGATTAAAGAGAATAATTGCCAGCTGATTGGCTGTTTAATATTTCATGGATCTTTGATGCATGGGGTGTTTGTATTACCTTTATCAGCAAGCATAATAATAGGACAGAATTTGAATCATTGAGGTAAAACAGCCGTTTTTCCCAAAATATTTGAACCCCTTCAAATTTTTGTTAAATTTGTAAATTGGGGAATTCTTTGCCATCAACATAGAAAAAGTATCTCACCTGCTTTTCTGAAAGCATTTTGAAAGTACATAAGAGTTAGACATTCAAGTTTCTCCCAGATCAAGGACAGCAGCAGTTGACAGTCCCATGTTCATACCTCTGCCTGGTGACACTAATCTCTTCTAGTAGGTGACCTACCTCCTCGTTCCCAGTCTGTCTTTATAGGTGTGTGTTTGTGTGATGGTTGCAGGGGATGTCTCCTTCGCGGTTCCGCTTTGAAGGTCCAGGAACGGTGAGCTTCTCACGGTTGTCACTTTGAGGTGTGAGAGCAATCATTTCCTTGGACAACAGTTCTATCCTCATCCCTGCTTCCCGCCTGCTCGGATTAGTTCCTCTCTCTGACAAAATTTGCATCCAAAATGTTTACTTCTAATTTCTTTTTTCCCTTTCTAGATTCCTTACTTTCTTTACATTTTATGCTTTCTGTCCCTGCTGTTCTCTCATTCTTTCCTCTTTGTCCTCTCATTGGTGTAGAACATTTTATTGCAGTTGTCAGAACGAGAAACAATTCTATTGTGGCATGATTAAAACAAGGTGCATTTTTCTGCAGATCACCTAAGCAATTAAAATGTGGAAACACGGCTACCCATGATGCCTTATTCCAAACAGTGGGGTCCTGTATAAGTGTGTGTTTGAAGAACAGCTGAAGAAGGCTCTCCCCATGTCCCTCTTCCTCATTAATTAGGGGATGCTCAATGGGCAGCTTTGTACTATTACAGTGACACAGATTCCAGACACAAGATGAAGTTGTTTACTTTTTTGTAAGACCTTGTATTATGTTAATGTACTTTACATTGCAGCATGACAGTGATAATAAAGGCCCACTTGTGTCAACCACAGCTGTTCAGAAGAGAGAAGAGAGTGGCCTGCTTTAGTTACTGTAGAGAAGCAAACATTGGCTGCCTGTAAGACATTATCAAGTTTCTTGTCTGAACTGTTTAATTATTGCTATTAACTAGCACAAAGAGCCAAAATCATAACCTGCTTTCTGGTTAACTATCTGGTTTAAAAGTAGTTCACAAAGTGATGCAAACTACTTCGAAGTGTGTCTTTTTTCTTCTTCCTTTTCATTTTTTAAAGACAAAAGGACTCTTTGTAGTTTTGTGGGAAGACATGTGGAACATGTCATGTATTCAGTGTCAGGATGTGTGCGTATTGCTTCCACAATCACCCCCGCCCTACTTCATAAATTACTCACGAGTAGAGTTTGGGCAAGTTGCAGCAAAGCAACCAGATAGATAGAAGGAGGGACCGTGGGAGTATTGCAGTTCAGCCCGGCACCGTAATGATGCCAGTCTCTGTGGGCCTCACCAGAGGCTATATGCCTTACCAAGATCCTGTTTATAGTCAGCCAAAGAAGCTTCCAGCAACCCATTTCCATAACGCTGCCTGCGGTTCTCTGCGGAAACTAATTTCTCTATGCCGGAGATGCGCCATAATGCGCCCTGCTCTGTAACTCTCACTTTGCATTCTGGATCTTGTGTTTCTCTCTTTTGTTTCCATCTGCTTTCTTCATATCTCATCTTTCCAACACACCTTACTAGCTTGTGTTTTTCTTCTGCCCTTTCTTTCTTTCTTTGTGCATTTTTAGGGTTGAACAGCTTTTTGTTACATTATTATTATATTTTATCACTTTTAAAATGTTAAAACATACTTTTTAGCATCCACTGCACTGTTTTCATTGTGCCCTCTAGCATACAACGCAACCATGTCCACTTCACTTTGTTTTTGAACTTGTGTTATTTCACTCAGACACATTTCTTGTGTGAGCCTACCATCTTTCTGTTTTCTCCCTTGTTCTTTTCTGTCATATGTTTGTGCAGATTATTTATTTATTTAATTTATTTTTTTGTCTTCAGCCACTTGTGTAGTTGCCATGTTCTTTCTCCTGTACATCAGTGAGCATCTGCTCTTTCAACAAGGTCCCTATGGCCTCAAATGTCAGACCAAGCAGCTGCCAGACAAGTGCATTGTGCAGTGGGCTTGTGTTTCACCTCCTCCCATCCCTCCACTGCTTGTTCTGTGATGTTAACTGTGATTGAAAGTAAGTAGGCAGCAGCAAGTAAAGGAGAGATGAGAAGAAAGGTCACAGTTTTTTAAGAGAGTTTTACTTTTGCTCAGGGCTGGGCTGTCCTCCAGGGCTTTTTAGTTAGGTAGGAGGGGAGGTGTTCTGTTGTGCATAAAGTACTACTTCCTCAGTCCTCTTGTGTAAAAGATAGAAGCAAAGGGATGCCATTTGTATTTTATCCACATTTGGTACATGTTCCAGGGCGTGTCAGAGAAACAACAATGCGTGCACATGTATCTCAGTCTATATGCATGTGCACGTGTCTGAGTTTGACAATAAAAGCTCTTTCATACCTTACACTGGTCTGCACTTGCATTGAAATATTTTATACAATTTACGCTAAACTCCTCATTGCTCCTCTTCGTATAGATGGGACATGACCTCACTAGATGTGTGTTTTTAAACTCTAGCTGAGCTTGTTGCATGTATGTCTTTTTGTGTGAGCAAGTAGTTGCAGGATGTGAGCACTGATGCAGAAGAGATGGAGGTTGAGGAGACAGACAGGTACCCCCCAGGAGGGGCCTGGGAGGCAGCAGGCCAGGGGTAGCCCCTCTAGCTCCCTCGCAGCACACTCTGCTCTGCTTTCAGACGCCTCTATTGATTTGTCCAGCAGATAAGACCTCAAGTTAGCATCTCTGCTAAGCACTACTCTTTTCACCTTTTTGTGTGGAAGCAAACACTGGACAGTGGTTCAGTTTGATGTCAGGTGACATTTCTTAGGCATAACTTTTTCTAGCTATACAACTCATCCAGCTTTTGCGTTTTCTCCCTTCCATAAAGCATGTGTGAACCATCAGGGGGCACTGTGAGACACTCCGTTACAAACCATAAACAACCCAACCTGGGCCTGCTTTACTTTCTCCTTTGTCTTCTTCTCCGGCTATAAGAAGATGTGAATTCTCACATATGGCAAGTCCAGAAGCTGTGATAAAATGCACTTTTATTGTCAATCAATCAACTGCCTTCATCTCAAGATCCCAGAAAGTAGAAGCTTTGTGGTGATGCTAACCTAAAGTAGATTAGCCCCAACAGCAGTTTGAAATTGTGCCTGTGGTTTGCTGTGTGGGATTAACATGTGCAGTGAAGTATAAATTTTGAACCTGACAGATGTAGATGGAAGCCAAGGCAACTCTTGATCAGCTTAAGACAGTTCATCTCATTGCCAAGCCCATGTGTGATCGGAAGTCACTCGGAAGTACCTCAGTACTCCCCGACAGATGGATGAATCGAGTCTTCAAAAGGCTTCATTGGTGACACATTAACATGAGCCAAGCTTCCTGGAGGACTCTGAATTCTGAGCTGTCACAGGTGGCAGATGAGATAAAGCTACTATGCTGCTCTGCTTGTTTCGTAACATAACCTAACTCATGTTGAGAAGAAAATTGGCACCTGCTTGACATCAATTAAAAAGCTGTCCTGAGATGTGAGGGAGTGTTGTTGTAGCACGTCTTGTATTTTTAATTAAAATAAACTCCTCTGAGTCATCGTCTGTGTTTCATGTGTCCGAAGTCAGAACAGGTGTGAAGGTAAAACAATAAACAAAGAAGAAAAGGAACACCGCGAGGGTTTGGGTGTAAAATAACTTCCCACGCATAGGATTGCAAACTGGTATGTTCATACTAGAAACTGCAGCATGATTTATCGTTGTTAATCAGAAAACTGTAGTTGTCAGATTGGATAATACCAGCTTGTCATGTTCTTTGTTGTTTTCCCATTTACAGTTGGATATCATTTACCATGGCAATAAGCCAGACATGTTAGTGTGTGTCTAAAGGTTATTTAACAAATGAGAAACAGGGTTTTACCAGAAATTACAATCATGATAAACACAATATCTGCCTGACAAAGTTACCTGAGAGAACAAGAAATTTAACTGGTAAAATCTCAAGTGTTTAACTGTGCACTGCAGTTGTTTATCATGTAAAAACCAAATGTCAAATTTGATCACAACTTTTTAAACTGAATTTACTTTCATTGAGCTTATAGAGTCAAAAGGTACTTTGATCTCTATCTAATTCCCTTTTACTTTTGACAAATATGAATGTAAAGTAAATATTTAGTAGAAATACATCAAAAGTGTTGGAGTGGTCATTGAAGCCAGTTTAAATCTTGATTATCAGCATTTTTAACTTAACTTTAAAATTTTTTATTGTCACACTAATATCCAATATTTAAAACTATTTAAATCCCTAGTACCTTAAGTCAAGGAAACAATGACTAAGAGCATAACAAATTCCACAAACTGAAAGGACAGGCAATTAAAAAGACACAACAACTATTAACTAGTTAAAATATTTCTCTAATAACTTTTTTTATTGTGTTAGTTATTTCCTGGTGTATTTGTTATTGTGTCTACCCTCTGTGTAAAAATTGATTGTTACAATATTGTCAGGTAAACCTGAGAAAAGTCAATAGGGAAAATGTCATGAACTTCACAGGGAGTTGCTGAACATCTCAACTTTTTTCTCCAAACCAGACTCCAGGATGCACTCACAGATGCAGTTGGGTTTCTGGTCTACGAATACCACTTACCTGTAACATGAACGAGGAGGACAGGGACTAATTGCAGGGACAAATGTTCCCAACTGCTGGGTTTACAGTTGTCTGGGCCCAGTCCAGGCCCTGTTTATCTCAACCTCTGTTGGCAGTCATACACACACTACACACGCTATGCTCTGATTTAACCAGAGGCACAGCCCCCACTAGCCCCCCACTCTCTCTCATCAAAGATTCATAAAGGCAAGGTTCTCAATGATTTTCTGTCTCTTCCCGTATTCACAGCTTGTTGTCCTCACCCTCCCTGTCTCCTGCCAGTCAGACAGCGGAAGTCAGGCGGAATTATGGCTGATTATGGCCGCTGGCTTCCACTGTGTGTTTGTGTGTGTGCATGTGTGTTTGTGTTTGCAGCAATGGGTTTTAGATAGAGACACAGAGGTAACACATGGGCAGCAGGACAAGGGGACAAATGGACAGTGACATGTTGGTTTTGTACTAAAAATGTTATAATCCCCCATGTGGGGGAAGGAGTCAGACTCCACCTCTTGTTCTCATTGCTTCATGCACTCCTTCCGTTCTTCTTTGTCTTCCTCCTCAACCCCTGAGCCCTGTGCATAGTGGCAGCTTCCACATTGGATCTAAAACTAGCTCAATCAGAGCCCCAGTTACCAGGCCCAGGGCACACCATCTGTAGCCCTCTGAGTCCTTCCGTGGTTGTGTGTGTGGGTGTGTTATTGTGTCAGCGCTGCCATATTCATGTGTGTGTCCATTTGCACACACGTTTAGAGGCATGGGCGTATATGTGTGCCTGTGAACCCAAACCACCGTGCCTCAGCCTGTTAGTCTTGCTACTTACCAGGCTTAGCCAGATGAGGGCCACTCAGCCCCGATCTAATTCCTTCAGCTCTGGCAGCACTTCACTTCTGGCTCTTTTTGCCTCTCAAGTGTGCATCTGTGACCTTGGCTGACATCGGAGGGGGTTAAACTGTGGACTTGGAGATGCAACCACAGTGATTGAGTTGTAAGCTAGTTTTTGGATCAGAGCTTCTACAGAGCCATCTGGGTTTTATGTGGGGCTCAGAAAGAGGTTATCCCTCTCTTACTCCCCACAGCTGACCCTGGATCAGCTGTAACGGCAGAGACTTTAGCGAGAATCACCCTCACTGGGATAGGTACAGCAGAGAAAGAATGTTTGTGGAGAGGAAAATCATTCAAAAAGGAAACTAATAAAGAGCTGATCCTTGTTACCACTTTACTTGTAATCCTTTATTTTTATTATACTGAGAACCTCTTGTAGCTTTTGTCTGACTCTTATCTTTGTGGTAAACTATATTAGCTTGTATAACTTTTTTATACAGAAAAAAGAAATGTACAAATACCCTGCTCTTTAATTCATCAGTATGTGTGCAGAAAAAGAAATTAGAATTAATGAAACACAGTGTTCATGCAAAAATCTATGGTAATTTAATTGAATCATGCACAACGTTATTGGTATGATACTCATTCACAATAAAGAGTGTCTATTTCAACCCCTTAAACATCTATGAATAATTGATTTGATGTCATAATCTGTGTTTAGCTATGTTTTAATGTTAGCCTTGTAGGTTTTATGTCTATGTTTTGCATTCTTTGGTTTCTGTGTTTAATTTTTTTAGTTCTTTGCTTTGCCTTTTTTAAGATCCTGTTTTCTCTCCAATAGTTTTGGTTTCTGCTCTTGCCATTAACCTGGATTTAGTTAGCTAATTACCACACCTGTCTTTTGTCAAAGATTACTCTTGTGGGTTTCTTTGTTCTTTGCCTGATTGTCATCATTAGGTCTTGTGTTGTATCTTGCCATGTCAAAACATTGCTATGCTAAGTCAAGTTCTGTTATTGTGTCATTTGTGTCTGGAATGCTCCTTTTCCCCCTTGTATAGCTCTTAATAGCATTTTGCTTGGTTTGAATGAAGTTCCAGCTTCTTGATAATTAGTTTAGGTGTTTACCTCCCTACTTTATGATAATTACATCTACCCTTAAAACCCCATACACATTTCATCATATCTGACATGCACTTGCACACTCACTCATTGTTTTGCATTCCTTGGCTCACGGCTTTAGCCCCTTGAATAGTGTTTGTTGCATTGCCTTAGGGCCCTAACCAGGCTGCTCTTCAAAACAAATTGCTAGGTGTTCATTTTTGTGTGTGTGTTTTTTTTATACACAAAGAGGCCCTTTGATTGCACTATTTACTTAATAGGGTGAAACAAAACTTGTGTTCTCACAGCAGGAGTACCAGGTGATGCAGGAGTTTAAACACCTGGCAGAAAACGCACCTTTGGCATGGACAAACGGCATACACACGTGTATGCTTGAATGCACACACCTACTGAGATATGCTCGGCTGAATTTGTGACTTTTTCTTTTGTTGGTTTACTGAGTGAGGAAAGCATCTATGAAAGTGCATCCTATTGAATAAACAGAGAGTGTAATACTAATTTTCTGCTGTTGACTTTTTGCAGATGTTAGCATGTGAACATTGTCTTTTAGTGTGCACCACTCCTTTGTTTGTCAATTTAAAAATTGGCAGAAATTTAAAGGAACGTAAAATCTTACTTTCCTTAAAAAATGACTATCCTGTTAGATCCAATAAGGATATTTCTCACTTTCTGGTTAAGAAATAATAGCATTTTTAAGATTAGTGTGTGTATAAAATTGTTGGCCTTTCCTTTGAAATTAATAAGAATCTTTTGATTATCTTAATATAGCCTCCACCTATACCCGCCCAATTTATGAGGTTGATAATTTATGACTGTTCCATTGAGGTGTGATTATTGTCTCATGTTTGCAGAGCTTCTGATGTAATATCATCTCGACAAGTAGTGTCAACATCAACTTGACTTTTTGTACGTAGTTTAAATAAAATGTCATGTTTATTCAAACACATTTCCTGCTCTGGAAGACTTTTCTGTTTGTTCTCATGCTTTGTTAAAAAAACACATAAAATATATCGTCTCTCACACAATTTTTCTTGTAATACAGTTTAATAAACACAGTTATGAAACCCAATATCTGTTGTGCAAGTGTTTAAACCTTTTATCTTACAAAGGCTTGAGAACTTTACCCTACATCCCCTGAAGCTAAAGGGATGACTTGTAACTAGCCCATTTAAGTTAAAATAGACTATAATTAGGTGAGCTTGTTTGACCCTGCCATTGTCACTTTAAGACAGGTGGGAATTATGATGTTAGATTGACCTTATCGTGTGACTGTGGTCGGGTGTTGTCCAGTTGCTCAGCTCTTTGCTGTTGAAGGAAGGCCTCATCCATCATCAGCTTTATTGCACCATTCAGATGATGCCCACAAGGCATTAACGCTTAACCAGGAGGGACATGTGAGCAAGGGGACGGATAAGGGGTAAAAATGATTGCTTTACAATATCACCCACTAAACAAGTTCTCACAGCAATGGCATACGATTGCCTCAGAAAAGTAAGCGCTAGTGCTACCAATGCCACATTAACGATCTTTCTTCGCTAAAAGCAGATTTACAACCTTCTGATCTAGAGCAGTGAAAAAGTGCAATCATTTGCTAGCTCATAACTTTTTTCACTCTCACCATCAAGACTTCTGATTGCCTGCTCACCCTTTCTCCTGTGGGCTTTATACATAAATGTCAACGGGAAAAACCTCAGTGTCTCTTTGGAACCAACTTTAATTAGTTTTGTCTACATACATACAGATGTTTCAGTGTGGTATTTTGTCACATTGAACTTGTTGAGAATGTAAACTTTAGCTCCTCGCTCATTGCTGTTGAGTGTTAGTGTGTTCCCAAGAAGACTAACAATAAACTGTGAGGGCCTCATTAAAAGAAAGTGTTTATTATCATTTTTCCTGTCCTTTGATTTTTGTGCATTTTGCTGAGTAATCCTGCCGTCTGGTACAAGAGGCCAAAGCCTCTAACCATCTTATTCTTTTCCAGTTAACCTTGAGCAAGTTCTTTTAAATGCACACACAATCACAAACATACTCTCTCTCTGACACAGACTATGAACACACACAGATCCAGAAGCCTTAGGGGATGATCTGTCTCTCCACCCCTTGTCGGAAGAGCAAACGGCCAGGAGGACCCCATCTATTTGTCCTTTTCCTGCTTTTTTTTTATTACAACCTGATTGCATTTGAACAATAGTTGTCAGCTCGTAAATTTTTTGCTTGTGTTGACATTAGGCCACATTCCATCCCATAGCCTCAGGAAGAGAAGAAGCAGTTCAGGGTGTTCGGTAATTTGTTACACTGTTAAGCACCTAATGGACATCCACCTGGTTTTTGAGAACGGTAGGTGTCGTTCTGGGGCCTGACTGCTTTGCACTTCAAACCTGCAATAGTGTTTTATTGCTTCCAATTATAAGGGCCGTTTAGAGGCTACCTAGCTTTGTGTGTTCTTTGCTGTTACATCTGGTCCACCCTGCTCCAGACAGGGCAGCCAGCCAAACCACATCAAATGCTTTGGGTGTGAAGCAAGCAGATACTCTGCAGGTACAGCAAAGCTTCTCCTTTTGCTTTAGACTCTCTATTTACTGCACATGGACCCAATGCAGACTTACGACTGTGGGCTTCCAACTAGCTGGTGCTGCCTGTAATGAGCCTTATTTGTTTCATGTGGTTTAATGAGTTATACAGACTGCAGCTGGTAAAAAGGAGACCTCACAGAGTCTAAGGAAGGGGCTACCCCACCCACAGGTACTCATGTATGCTAGCAGAGTCATTGTTTCCAGCAGCAACAGAGTCATAGAGGCACGTGCTTAGAGAAGTAGGGGGTTAAAAACACCAAGCAGCAACTAATAAGTCTCCTAACCTCTGTTTGCCAATGCTTTTTTTTCCTGTGGTTACCTTAACCAATAATTAAAGAAGAAAAGAGTGCATCAGATGTTAGTTTTATTAGCCTAGGCTCCTTAGAGGGAATCAAAATGAAAGGAACATATGTCATGCATTTGATGAGGCCCCCTCCCTTTCGGTTCCTCTTGCCACAGTTACCCACCTCACACACAAAGTGTACAGTCAGCAGCTGTCTGCAGACACAATGTATTTTGATTAATACTAAGGAAACAGTGAGGCCTCAGCCTTGGTCATACTTTATTTCTAGCTGGCTGGTTCACACCAATTGATATTTAGTACTAAATGTGCTAGTGTTTGGTATAATATGATCTGGTTAGGGATTTGAAAGCCTTTTCATAGTGTAGGCTGAGGTTCAAAGTTTGATGCTTCCGGGTCAGGCCCTCTGAACTCTCTGCTTTGTTTTTACGCAGTGGTTCATACAACAAAAAGTACATTGTTAATAAACTTCAGTCTTCTTTTCCCTTGATGATGATTGCATGCCTTATCTTCAGGGGCAGACTGATTTATGAGACATACCTGTTTTTTCATGACTTGTTTGATTGCATTCTTTGCTATTTAGCACTCAGCCTGCCAAAACCATAAAAGTTCACACCTGCGCAGAGTTGTTAGAGAGTCAGATGAAACACAGACAGAGCATGAGGAAGCAGGTGATCTTAGGTGTTTTACTTCCCTTGATCAGCACAGGCATGTAATGCAGATCAAACAATGACATGGCTGATTGATTGATGTTCAGCCTACCTTTATACAAGCTTTATCTCTCGGTGTGGTTAAGTTCACTGGTAGGGAAGGACACATACTTTTGAAGTGATTCTACATTCATTATTGCATAGTTAGACTTAATAAAAATAGTTTAATTATGTTATGACTTGCAGTTTCTTGCATACAGTGCTATAAAAAAGTTTTTGCATACTTATAAATTTCTTCTATTTTTGCAGTTTTGACACACTGAAATATGTCAGATCATCAATCCAATTTTAATATCTGATAAGGATAATTTGAGTAAATACAAAATGCTATTTTCTGATGACAGTTTCTTTTATTAAGGGACAATAACTCTTCAAGAGCAGATGAAAACCAGTAACTGTCCTGAAGAAGAATGTCCAGCAAATCAATATGTGACTTTAAGCTCACACTGACACACACACACGTCGCATTGTAGACCTTGTTGTCTATTTAACGCAGGGGTGTCAAACTCCAGGCCTCGAGGGCCACTATCCTGCATGTTTTAGATGTTTCCCTGTTTCAACACACCTGATTCAAATGAACAAGTCGTTAACAGGCTTCTGAAGGACTTGTTGAAATACAGAGGATTTGAATCAGGTGTGTTGAAACAGGGAAACATCTAAAACATGCAGGATAGTGGCCCTCGAGGCCTGGAGTTTGACACGTCATGTACTACTTTTCATTTTGCAATGTCTTGAAGGAATGACATTTCATCCTACAGCATACTGTGCATGTAGCAGAAAGACAATACAATTGATTTGATTAGAGTTTGATTTAATTCATGCTTGAAAACCCTCCAATGGATCAAAATCCCTCCTCAGCAATGTGAAAGACTCATTACCAGTTATTGCAAACCCTTGATTGCAGCTGTTATCACCAAGGGTAACACAACAAGGTAACTGGGCTTAAATTACTTTTTTATATGGGGCCAGATTGGTTTCAATAGCTTTTTTCAACTCATAAATAAAATAATTTAAAAACTGCATTCTGTATTTACCCCCGTTGTCTTTGACCGATTTTAAAGTTTGATGATCTGAAACATTTAAGGGTGATGAAAAAACAAAAACAGAAGAAATGTGTAAGGGGGCAAATACTTTTTCCCAACTTTGTTTAAGTTATTTAAATGACGGCAGCATAAAACAGCTGACCAGTTTGGAAATTATATTTGGCGTATCATGAGATGAAATCATGAGTCAAGCAGCCATGTGATGTACTCCCTTGGGGTTACAAATTACCTTCTGTAGCAATAATGCAATAAGCGTTTTCTCCTATCTACATTCTCTGGGTTCTTTTTCACTTGGCTTGACACAATTGTGCATTTATCAGTGTAATTGCCGGAGTCAGAAGCACTGATGTTGTCTATTAGGCGGATTTCCACCCTGTTAAGAGCAGAGGGCCTTTTAATGTATGACCCTTCCTGAATGTACTGCTACACAATTACACACCAGCCAGAGATTGAGTGTGCTGATGATGCTGATGATTTGAATGGTGGTGATCTGATGGCGGTGATGATATTGGACCACGCTACACTCTTCAAACAAGCTTTGAGAGACTTTGAGAGTGAAACAACAAAGTGAAACCGAGGTTAATCATTTTATTTACTCGTTTTTCTCCCTCCCTCTCCCCACCCTGCCTTTAACCTGGTGATGGAGCTTGGACTATGGAGCAGGGGGGAAGGAAATCGATAGCGAGCGCATTACAGTAAAACGTATTGATTACGAAACCTGTGAGCAGTGTGCTGGTCGCAGAGATGGTGGAATGATGCAATGCTTAAAGGAATTTATCCTTTGACTTTTACATTAACCTTTTATTGACTGCTTTGCCTGTCCATAATTAACACTCACTTTAGCTAAAGTGGTTAGTTTGAGCGCAAAGGGGGATTGGGCCCTTATTGCAGTGAGGGCCGTAGAGCTCCTGCCCCAGCCGCAGTTCAAGTGCACTGTGCTGCATGGAGGTAAAGGCCTCTGTGGAATAGAAACGATAGAATCCTAGATACCTTTCACATTAGCATACCATTTGAGCAGGGGCCTGCCAGGCTATAAGGTTTCAGGGCAAATTGAAATGAGTGATTGTATTGCCAATCTTTCTTGACCGAGCGCCAGATGGGATAGTTAGGCCCATATCTGTCTGGGGTTAATCCACTGGAACAGCCTGGACTCACAAACACATTCTCTACCTCTTTAAAACACCCCTCCCAACACCAGTGAACACACGCTCAAGCACACCTCTTTGTTTTTGACCTTAAATTTAAGGTGGATGGTTCTTCCATGGGAAAGTCTTTTGGTAAGGCTTGTTTGTACCTCACTGTGGCTTACACAGAATATCTAGTGAGAGTGCTGGAGAGCTTAAGGTTCTTCGTCTGGTATTGACTTTTTGTTTGGTTGCATGTTAGCAGTCAGGGGACAGTACTCTGGGAACAGTGGTAGATTGTCTAAAAGTGTGTGCTAAATTATCTTCACCATATTATCTTTGATAGTCCTCAAGTTGTGATACCTTTGCTATCTCCAATAAACAATGAGCCTCCTATTTTCAGCTGTATGTTGCAAGACCCCTTGTAAAAAAGTTAACAAATAAATAAAGCAGCTCTGTTTAGGGTGGTCAGTTGGGTTTTTATGGCTTGTAGCCTCTCATTATGAGTCAGGGCAGAAGAAAAGAGACTGTTTTCTCTCACAGCTCTACTGAATGAATACTTAAGCAGACCGATTCAAAAGCCTGGGTTCCCCTCACTGTGATGTATTTAAGCTGATGTCAGCAGAATCTCTCAATGTCTATGTGTGTGTGTGTGTGTGTGTGCGCGTGTGTGCATGTGTGTGCTGTCTGGGTCAGTTTGCACTTGCACACAGTGTAGATTCATATGCCAGCCATGTCCTCCTTCTCCTTCTCTGAAGTGGTTCTTCTTTTAATTCGCTCCCTAAATAAATGATGAGAACATTTAAACACACGGCTCGTCGCAAAGCCCCAAGGTCGCCTAATCGTATTATTTATGAAGTGATGTGCTACATAATGGTACTTAGTGCGTGTTAACAGATGCTATTATCAGGCGCTGATCCAGAGCGCCAAAAGATATATTGGACAGTGGATGTTAATGCTGCTCCTCACCACCATAATGTAGCAGTTCTTTACAGGGCTAACCGCACCAAAATGCAGCACTTAGGCCGAGAGCCAGCTGAACATTAAGTGGCTCCAGAGAAAATATATTACAACAAATTGTGGCAGCCCCCGGCTGTCCCCTAACAACTTTAACATCCCCTCACCCCATCCATAACCGACCCCCATATCCTTCTATTTGTCTCTTTGTACCATCTCCATCCAGTCATTGGCCACAAGGTGGTGGCATGTGTGATTCTCTCTGTGTGAAGAGCTTGTTTAAGGTGTTTTTAGTGTAAAGAGATATGACAGGCAGTGGCATAATGACTAAGTGGGTAATATAACTCTTGTGTCTTAGGAAGCAATGGATCACAAGCACACATGCACACTCTGCACACACACACAACATACAAATGCCATCTTCAACCTTTCCCTCTTGCACCTCCAGGTCAAGGGTCACCCTCGTCTGTCAAGAGGATGAGGGAGGGCAGATTTACAGTGACAGCAGAGAGAAAAACAGTCACATCAGTAAATATTTACACAGGTCTGACAAAAGATGTGGAGAAGGTCTATGGTAGGTTCAAAATACTGCAGAAATTACAGCTAATCTCAGATTATTAATCACCCAACAACCATACAGTTACACAGAGATGCTGTGCCATGATTAACAACACAGAGTGCTTCTCTTGTGGAATTGTTCTGCTGTGTGTGTGTGTGTGAAAAGGATGTGGCATTAATCATGATATGTGATATCATGTTTTCCCATCCCTTAAATACTGTTGCAGCCATTTATGGCTTTGGTAATATTCTGCTGACACGTTATGTTCTCCAATTCTCTCAAGGTTTGTAAGGTCAGTGAGCTCAGCTGGCTTAAAGGTGTCACAGTTTTACAAATGAAGATGTACGTCTTCAAAAGACATATATTAAGACTTTAAAATGTGCTTCGGTATCTGTATTGCACTAACAAATGTATCTATTTAAGCCGGGAGCAGTAATATTTTGAAGCTAAGAAACTCCTGGTTGAACATAAAACTGCAATCCTGCTTTGGGGAGAAACTTGAAAGACGCGTGTGAAATTGTGTTCTTCACTTGACATTTCTGACATTTCATATTAAATCCCTCATCAGTCAATGCAAAAAGATTAAATAAAATGATCTCAATCGATCAATTCTTCAGTTACAACAAACCCATTGTTGTTGACTATTACTATACACTGCTCATATTCCTCATATTTTGAGAATATAAATGAATTTACTTGTTCAGATTTTAGGGATAAAGTATCACTCTGAATAGAATTAAGTCATTATATTGATCAATTCCAAAAAAACAAATACCATTAAACAGTTTAGATAAATCAGTGTCTTGGAGATTTTTCCCCTGCGAAGGCCACTGTAATGCAGATTCGTGTTTCCCACAGTTGGTTTTGATGGGTCGAAGGAGTTAATGGGTCTGTATGTTTCCTCTGTTGTGTCGCCTCAGGTGCCACTCAAGTCTGGCCCAGACGTTACCCCCTGAAGAGGCCCCAGTGGACCGACCCTTCTGGGGCGTGGATGACCCCAGCATGCCTCTACCATTTGATCTGGCCGACATCATCAACAGAGTGGAGTCATTGCTATGGAGGTGGGCTCAAAATGCTGAAGTCTAAAAATGCTCCTATGTATGAAGTTTAAAACAAATATATTTGAATGTGTTTTTTTGTCTGTTTAGCAAACACAGCATGCATTCTGTTACAAGGGATAAACTACTTTATTCAATACTAGCAGTATAATAAGGTACAATCCATTATTAGTGAATGTTTTTCATAAATACATGCAGCACATAGGAACATAAACACTGATGTTATTATTTAGTAAACACAGTCACCTCACATCATCTTATGTTGAGAAGTGATGGAGTTATAAGTCTTTTCATTAAATCAAATCAAAATGTATTTCTAAAGATGTGGATAGTAGTTAGTTAGTGGTATTGTAATAAAGTTGAGGCAATTGGGAACAACAGCAACTCAGTGCTTAGTGAGTTTCATGGTATGGGGTTTCATGGCTGAGGAGTTGCATCCAAGTCTTAAATTACCCGTTGCCAGGCGACCACTACTTGTCTGACCACCTTGTGCCAAGTGTAATGTTTGGTAGAGGGAGGATTATGGTATGGGGTTGTTTTTTCGAAGTTGTGTCTTATCCCCTTTGGTCCAGTGAAAGAAACCGTTAATGCTTCAGCAAACCAAGACAGTTTGGAAAATGTCATGCTTCCAACTTTGTGGGAACAATTTAGGGATGGTTCCTTACTGTTCCAGGTCCTGACCAGTGCACAAAGCAGGTCCAAAAGACATAGATGTGTGAGTTTGGTGTGGGAGAACTTGAGCTGCGCAGAGTGCTAACCTCACCCTGACAGAACACCTTTGAGATGAATTAAAGTGAATACTACAAGCCAAGCGTTCTCATCTAACATCAGTTACTGACCTCACAAATGAGTTTCTGGAGAAATTATCAAAAATCCCCATAAACACCCTCCCAAACCTTGTGGAAAGTCTTCCCAGAAGAGTTGAAGCTGTTATAGTGGTAGAGGGTGGCCCAACTACATATTAAACACTTCAGATTAAGAACGGGATGTCATTAAAGTTTATGTGTGTGTAAAGGCAGGCGTTCCAAAGTTTCGGCAATGGTGAGGGAACAAAATTGATTCACAAGATTTATTTTCTAAAAAAAAAAATAAAAAATCTCGATTAAAAAATGAATTTTAAACACATTATGCTTTTTTAGTTAAGTTGACTCCTAATGTGTGTCACAGCATTTTATACTGAGCTCTGTTTTCTAACTCCTGCTTTGGGCCCTTCGGATATGAATCAATTTTTAAATGAATTTTGATGCACTGCACTTAGAGTTGAATGGGTCTCCAAACTGGGGAGTTCTAAAGATTCACAACTTGAATGTACAAAATACCAGGCATTGCCAGGAAATACAGTGAAATCCCACCCTGCGGACACCCCTCGGGAACAGCCACCCCAGGTTTTGGGCTGACCAAGCCTTTTTACTACTAATATAACCCCTCTGGACCCTTTTCGTCCGCCCAAAAAATAAAATCAGTAAAAATTCACCCCGCTAAAGGACAATGATCACAGATGCCAATGCTCCTGCAGTGGAGGAGCTGGATTCTGGCTGGAAGCAGCACCTGCTTGACTAGCTGCCTATCAGATGTGGAGGACACAGGCCAGGAGGACCCTGAGCTGCCGCCACCAACCATCAGCACCTGCTCCCAAGTCATTGCATGTGCCAATGACCTGCTGCGCTACCTGGCAGACTCAGGGAACACAAGCCTCCTCAACCAGCTGACTGGAACTCACGACAAGTTGAACAAGCAACTAACCGAGAGGTGCAACGCCACGCAGACTACACTGGACTCTTTGTTTTAAGTGACAGTTTCAGCATCATGTTAGTTTCTCCCTTTCTTAAACAATGTAAACGTTGGTCATGAGTAAAATTAGCTGATGTACCGAGGAAATGTCTGTGACAATGGTTTACAGACATTCCTAGATGACAGGACTCCCGGACGCCCTACCCCTTTGGGGCGGACACCTCGCCATAATGGACAAAATGTCTGGTCCCATCAGTGTCTGCCATAGCGAGGTTTCACTGTACATCTTTACATCCACCATGGAGGTTATGTTTATTACCTATAAAAGAAATAAGCATCTGTTAATGTTGAAAAACATCAACAACATCCTAACCTCTTACTGACATGAGCGTAAAAAACATTATTTTCCTTTATAATAACTTTAATCTACATTTTGAGTCCTTATTTTATGATTTATTCCAAATTAAAAACAGATACCCATCAAACTATTTTCTTGTTTCCACAGGATGTGAAGGATGTTTCAAACATCTCCAGAGGAAGCAAAAGAAATGAACCCACCAGCTTTTCAGAATGGTTGCCACATCAGCTGAGAGAACAGACCATCGTTTGGATCCCACCGAGATTGAATTCCTTTAGATTGGGGCATCTCCATCCCTCTTCCTTCTCCCCCTCCCATCTGCCCACCCACCTCTCCAACACCCACCAACCCCGACTTGGAACTGGCTGAAAGGAAAGCAGACTCCAGTAGATTCAGCGTAGTGCTTCAGTAACATGCTAACAACGCAAAGCTTAGCATCAAGCTACTAGTATCACAACGGTCTAATGATTTATGTGGAACCTGCATTTCAGTATTAGCATCCATCGCGCAGCTATTTATTATTTCTGTGTTCTCCGTTGCTTAATCTCATGTAACCCCAACATTCTTTTATCAGTAGTTACCGTACAGTACATACATATATGCTTTCAACTTGTCATACAGTGTTATAATACAGTGTAGAACAGTAAGAAAACTCACTTTGCTCACATGGTATTGCATTCTTCACTTGTGTAGCTATAGCGTGACCTCTTTTCATTGTGTTTGGAAGTGGAATGAGCCTGAAGAGACCAAAGAATGACTTCGATAAGGAAGTTCTGAATGTCGCCCAGTGGAAAACATGAAGAACATGTCGTGTTTGTAGTTGAAGTGGTGTGTTGTGCCATTTTTGCCACGTGTATGCGTGTGTTTGTTTCGGAATGATTTTTAGCTATGAGAATATACATGTCGGCTTGTGTGTTTGTCTTTTTTTGTCCACGTACGCTCTCCCACACGTCCACATGAACATATGTGCATGTGAGAATGTGATAGTGAGTGTTTGTGTGTGAGCCTGTAAGGATGCCTGCGAGTTGTTTGTTCTTGAAGACATGCATGTGAAGGAAAGAAGTCCCTTCTGCCTCTCTGCTCTGATGAAAGGCAGCGCTGATAGAATGACCTGGAACACAACCGCCGTTTCTCATAATTACAGCTGTTCAATCGCTTTTAATTACTCTTAAAGCGTGTAGAGCACCGCATTTCCCCCTGTAACGCTGCAGGCCATCCGAGAGAGCGAGAGAAAGATCCGGAGCTTCTGACAAAATCCACTTTCAAAGAAAAAAAATAAAATAAAGCTTAAAAAGGGGGCCGACGTCAAAGCAGTGTAGCATCCCTGCTCGTTTGATTTCTCTCTCTATCTAGTTCACGATGAAGTAAAGATGCTGTTTACTATTAAAAATGCAGAATGCGGTCCTTTTTTTTCTACTTCTGAGGTTTTTTCCAAGATGTTAATGGTTGCCAAACGCTGTTCTTCTTACTTCTTCTTACTCTGCGCCTTTGTTGTTTGTTATTGTCAGAGAGATTTGTTTGTAGATCAGCAGTAGTGTTGACTTGTTTGAATCACTCTGTGCTCCCTGCGCCTCAGCTTGTCTGTCTGAAGCAATAGGAATGGCAGTAAATAAAAAAAGTGTTTTATCCAGCAGCCTGTGTCCCTCTCTCTTTTTTTAATATATTTTTGGTGCATCACATAGAAATTAATACATTTTCTCCATGTTTGCCTCAGTTAACTGATTGCATATCCTCTTTATGACCTGACCATTGCATTTAGCACTTTTGTGTTTTTTGCATTGAGTAAAATGAGACGGGTTTTTTTCTGACAGTATATCAGTTTAACATTTTTAAACTAATTGGAGTTGAGATCCTTTTAGCATGAATTAAAGTGTTATGTTTGTTTTGAGGTGAATTTGTTGTGCCAGGCTCAGTTTCCATTGTATTGCTCTGTACAAAAAAATAAAAAAATAAATGAAACTTCAGATTCATTAAAACTACAAGTGTGCCAGATCAGTTAAGACATTTCATAAGATTAGCAAAGCTGCTGTATTTCCCGATTGATGGATGAAATTATTGAGTGACATCTTTTCCTGTAAGAAAACTTCATCTCCACTTTCTTTGCCAGCTGCCATCCCAGAGGTTGTCTGGGTTAACTACTTCCTGTGGTGGCTGAGTGACTGAGTGATGAATGAGTGTGGAACGTTTTCCCCTTAGGGTGGTGTGTGTGTGTATGGAGGGGCTAACTGGGAAAAGGGCCCCACTTGAAGAGACAATTACACGGCGCTGGTGAGAACCAGAGGTATGCATTGTTCTGACTGAGGTCAGCCGCCAGCCAGCCAAGTCGAGCCGTCGTCAATTAGGCCAACAATAGGTGGCAGGGGGAGATAAAATAACCAGGTGTGTGGTGGGGAAAGGTATCGGTTTGGGGTCACGTCCCAGTCAAATGTCTCAGTGTGTCAGAGACGGATTGAAATGTCATCAGAACTGAATGTGTATACTATATTTTACAACCACTTGCGTTAAATTCTGTAGATTTATTGTGTATTTTGACAAATAAGAATCAGTGAAGGGGAACCATGGCAACCAAACTAAAAATATCTAAAAAAATATCTACTTGTGTTTGGATCAGACGTTCTGTACACATCAGCACATCTTCAGTCAAATTCTACAAGTATAAGCTTCTGTAAATGAAGTCATGTGTGTAACATATTTGTGTGTCTGTTCAAGGTTTGTTGTGTGTCCAAAGTTGGAGTCACAGGGCCCCGGGGCCAGAGGGGCGGTAGTAATAGTAGAAGCAGGGAGAAGAGCTGAAGATAGTATCGCAGCTCTGGGGCGGCTGTCAGCGGTGGGACGAGCTGCTCTCATTTGTCACCAGCGCAGACAAACACCACTCAGCACCAACAAAACACTGACTTGATTGACTACATGTGAAGCAACACGAGCTCGAATGTTTTGCTACTGTTAATTACACTGAAGGTCATAAAGGAGGCAGAGTGGAGAAGTTTCACATCAGCATAAACACAAAGCAGCACATATAGCAAGTGTTGTAAATGAAGCTACAGGTTCCACAATGTGTTACTTTATTCTTAACAAAAAAAAAACTTTTATTAATGTTTAAATAAATATAAATGACTCCACCAGGTCATGAACTATATTTGTCCACATTTAGGCATAATTACACTGTTCTTGAACCAAAGTGTTTCTAAATATTTTTTATCACAAGTGCACCTGCTAACATAAGTCAAAGCACATACACCCACAGACAACATGCCAAATGTAGAATTTGAGTGAAGTCCTGTTTCTGTCATCACCTCCGAGAAAACAAGATGGACTATCATGAAGTCACGGCATCACTCCGTTTCCAGCTCGCTGCAGTGTCTCAGTCACTAATCACCATGTTTTCTTTTTTAGTACACAACTTTCTTAATTTTGGACCAGACTGCAGACTTGCACCCAACATGTCTCAGCGTGAGGTCCAGCTGTTTTGGACACAGCAGAATTGTTGCTGTTGGTTTTCAAACATCTGGATCAGAATGAACTACAGCTTAATAATTCTAGATTTTTGTTGTTGTTGAGGTGCACGGGAGTATCAGAAGCAATTAAAAAGGTTTCTGTCACAAACATTAAAGACAAAGAATAAAAGAACAGATTTTTTTGCATAATAAATATACAGATACATTTTTTTTAAACCAGTCGAGTTGGAAAGGTAAGTAAAAAACTGTCGGGTATGTTGTGATGTCATCAGGTGAACACATCAGTGTCAGTGTGTATGTAAACATGGAGAGACAGAGATTTCAGCAAAAAGGTATTATTTATATTTAAGGAAAATGACTTTGTATTTCAAAATTTTGGATTTATGATTTAATAATAATTTTATCAAATTCTGTCTCATTTACTGTTTAGAAGTGGGATGATCCCCCCCCCCCCTCCCCAGGATGATCCCCCCCCCAGGATGATCGACAGACTTCATCAGTTTCTGGAGAGTCCAGACGGCTAATAAAGAGTCCGGGTCATCTGATTGTTCTCTCTTACCCATCTGTGTGTGGCGGCGGTCGACTAATGGTGGCTTTTCATCATGATTCCGCTCCCTTTGCTGATGAAAATACCTCTTCCCCTCAAATTGTCCCTCTCTGTAGCCCTTATATGTCCTGCGGTGTCTTCTGCTCTCCACTACGGTTCAAACTTCACCTTCAAAGCTCACAGGCAAATATAACGTCTCATTTAGCTTTAATTAGCAGTCTAGGTTAGCTTTACATGACACAAGCTCTGTTTTTGGACAAAATAAAAAACAATGTAAACAAAGGAAGGATGATTATGTGATTCATCTAATGACGTCACACGCTGCTGCTGGGGGGGGGGGGGGCAACTTTTAAACTCACTTAATCTTGAAATACTGCAGTTATTGATTAAAGATTCCTGAATCATAAAATATTTTTTCTAGCTTTAATATCCTACATTTTGTCATAATCATGTCAGATATCCTTTAATGTTAACAAGCATCAAATAAACCTTTATACAAAATGTCCACGTTTAACACTTTCTGTTAGAGGTCGTGACCTTTCAAGCCCAATAAAAATGAACAAGGTGGATTCTAAAACATCTCACATGTCAGCTTTGTTTCAGGTATGATGCACTTTAGCAAGAGAGTAAAAATAATAAATAAAAATAAATGTCACATAATTTAGAAATTCAAGAAAAAAAAATCTATACTTGGGTGTTTTTTGTCTTAACATATAATTTGTATAAAAACCGTTGACAGATTTGTGTAATGATATTTAACGTGTACAAAGCAGAAGATGATTTAAACTCTTCTGAGACCTTCATCGTTTCATCTCCTCTCATATTGTGTTCTGACCAAAGCAAAGCTCAATGTAGCTGCAAAAAAAATGGAATCTTTTTAACCATCAAGCCCCGAGTCCTCTCATATAGACGTCTGATCAGCGCTGACATGTTCCCTTACCCCCCGTTCATTTAGTATTAGAATGAAGGTGAAGTGATCTTGAGGTCTTGATGCTGATGTTGATGCAGTCAGGATTCTGGCAGCTGAGCAGCTCTGATGAACACGAGCTATGGCATGATGAGTGTGTGTGCTGATTGAAGAGTTCAGAGGGGGTCTTAGGGGAGAAAGGCCTTTTAGATCAAACAGCAGTTTGATCAAATGTGGAGCATGTTTGTGGGCCTTTGCTGTGGCCTTGGCTTTAGTAACCAGAAGCCGCAAGATTCATCCGTCCTACAGGACATCAGGCTATTTATCTCCCCCGTCACTTTCATTACTTCTGACCCCTTTCCCACCTCATTCCTCTGAAAATCCATGTACGTACATTGGTGGTTGAATCTTCTTTAGCTACAATCTGAACAGAAAAGATGAACTTTGTTTCATTTTTATATCAGTTTTAGATTTGTAGAGGCTGTAGAAAAAACTGGATAACATAGAAGAAGACCGATAGACTATTCAGGCTTTTCATTGTGTGATTTGATCTATTAATTAGCGGTTTGCCTGTCTGCTTATGCTCAACCTATTTTTTTTATCATGGTTTGACATCCAGTTGTTTTTTTCTTTTACTTCCTTGTTCCTGTTCAGGGTTGCAGGAAGCTGGTGTTCATCTCAATTGGTCATTGGGCGAGAGGCGGGGCTACACCTTGAACAGGTCGCTGGTCCATCACTCAACCATATAGAGACAAACAACAATTCACACTCACACCTAGAGCTAATTTATATATACCAGTTAGCATAACACACATGTTGTTTGTCTGACTACCAGGAGAAAACCTTTAGAGTCCATGTTGCCCTTGTCATCAGTGACCCATCCTCTGTGTCCTGTTTCACCATCGTGATGCTGAAACATCTCCACTCATACCTGCCTCTCTCCTTTACCCATGAAATCCCTGTTAGCACCCTGCCATTCATATCAGTGGGATTAAACGGATCGTTTTCCCACGTTAGCGGCTTCTCCGCCAACTGGTCTTGATGTCAGGCCAGGCATAATTGAGTCATCTGCATCTCATCTAAAATGGATGAAAGGACTTTAAGATTTCGGTCCTCTCCCCACATGAAACTCCTGCAAACACACACACACACCCTCAACCCAGCAGGAGGAAAAAAAAATGCCTGACCTAGCTTCACTTCCACTTTGAACGCTAGAACAAAGACAGGCAGAGGTGAATCAGCTCTTGTGAAACATCCCCACTTGTAGAATGACAAATCCTGAAAATTGGATGATCCTGAAAGAACAAAGAATAATGAGACGTTAGTTTAAGCAACTAAAGACACCAGCTTAATGGATAGATGTGGTCTTGGTTAAACTGTTGTGACAATCATTCATCCTCTTGATATCCACGACACTCTAAAAAAAAAGAAAAGCCAAAAAACATCCCACTGTTAGCGAGCCATAACCATTAACATAAGCTGTCTTGAAGTTCTTGTCACTTTTCTCGGAGAGGACACTTTCTTTTATATCGTAACACGAGATGAAGCAAAGGAGAACAAAGTGACAGTGAATACTTTACAAGTGATGCATTCCACCTTGAGTCAACTGGAGACAAATGTATCAAACTGTCTGCTTTTAACTCACATGACAGGTTCATTTAAAACTATTGAGTCTATTATTTAAACTCAATTATTTCCTCAGTTTTTGTCCAATTCTGTGCAAAATGCTGAACTGAATGTAACAAAAGGGGAAAAAAAAATCAAGTAAAAAGTCACACTTTTTCTTTTTTGATGGGATAAATGTGGTGATGCTGTCAAGTTATAAAAAAAAACAATAAGTAGGAAGCAGATACAAAGGAATGTAATTGTAGTGAATACAGCTAGAAATGCACAATTCTTTTTTCTCATGTGTTGAAAGGGGTTAGGATTTATTTTTAATATTAGGTCTGTCTTGGGATGATTTTCTGTGCAGACTGTTAGTAAAGGATGGAGGGTGGAGGGAGAACTCAGGAAAAGGTGGAGTAGGTAGCAGAAAAAAAGGTGTGATGGATTCATCAGGAGTGATGCTCACCTTATCTGCTCCAACCTTGAGGATGAATTTCCAGCCAGCCCTTAAACACTCACACACACACCAAATTTGCAGTGCCACACACAAACATGCACACACTCACGTATATCCCTAACACTACTGCTCCTTGATTGACAGCTCTTCAAATGAGTGTCTGAGTAGAGCCGGGCTCTGGCCCTCCAAGTAAGTGGGCCGTCAAATTGCATCCTGGGGACCGGCTGGCCCCCTCTCCCCTGGCAGAGGAGATCTATTTATTTGTCTGTTTATTTGCTTGGTTTAAATATTTGGTGGGGAAAAAAATATTGAATTTTTGTCCCCCGGTCAAAGTCCCCTCATATTTAGTTAATAAAGAGCAGAGGAGGTTGTTTGCCCAGAAAAGTGCAGGATAGGGGACTTTATTTAAGAGAGTCCTTTGAGAGAGCGGGTGACCTTCTTCTCATGGAGGAGAGGGTTGTGTACACTGAGCTGAGATTCGCTCCCTCTGCCTCCTCCAGACTCGACCATTCTCCAGTCCAACTGTGTGCTCAGACATGTTTTCTGCCTTTCTGCTGTCTGTCACTTTCTTTTCTTTCTCACTCATTTCTTCACAGATTTTTTTCTCTGCTCCTCCTGCCCACCTGTCTTTCTGCAGAGCCTGGCTGTATTTGACTGGAATCTCTCTATGGACTCTCTGGGCTGCATCCAGGTTAAACTCTTAATTGCTTCAGCAGTGGGTGGTTTAAGGCTCTGGCTCAGTGCGGCTCAGTCAGTCCCAGTGCAGGAGGCTGCAGGGTTGAATGGGGGGGGGGTGTAGGTTGGTCTGCGTTTGAGACTGGCAAGTACTGTGAGGTGATAAAGACTTACTGAAGTTGACCTCTAATTACTGTTCTACAGTAGGCTGTATTATCCATCCATCCATCCATCCATCCATCCATCCATCCATCCATCCATCCATCCATCCATCCATCCATCCATCCATCCATCCATCTACAGGGTTCTATATTATACAGGTTACTTGTTAAAAGACACTCTGGAATTGTCTCATACAACCATCTCCTTGCTGATCCATGATCTGCCCTCGTCTGAGTTCTGCTACATTCTAATGTTGTTCTGTCACTAAAATCAATAGTGCAACATGCCTGCTCAGCTAATCAATACGATCAATAATATCTTGCATTTGCTTCTAAATATGTAAACATCTGTCAGGTCCTGTAAGTCAACAGTAAAGTCACTTTTTTGTGGTACTGTGACAATTAATAGACTTTGACGTCTGACCATATCTGGACGTGGTTCGTTTTAGTTAATACACCCCCACCATCTCTCCAGGCTCCGCCTCTGCCATTGATTCTTGTTTAAAAAGGCAATGGATAGTCAATACCTCCCCTCATCACCATCTGTCTCTATTTACTAATAAATAAAGTGGAGTGCATCGATTGGGTTGGTCAGGGCTGTAAAAGCATGCATGCTAATGAGTACTGGGCTTCTGTGGTTAAATAAAAGAAGGAGAGCGGTTGTAGTCTTCCTCTCTACAAACTCTGTCTCTTCTCCTCAGCACTCCAATCATGGTAATTGCCCAATGGTCCAGTTGTTGTTCAACATCGCTCATCAGGCGAAATGCTGCTTTGCTTCAGCCACATAGATTTTTCTCAGAGGCTTGCTTGTGCGCTCGCTCTCGAGTTGTTTTTTTCCCCTCTCAGAGTAGAGTGTAAGGTCGGCTTTTGGGGTCATGTCTAGTCATTTGTCAGATGTGGCCCACTAGCTCTGCCTCGCCACACTCTGTTTCACTGATCAATTAGAGATCAAACAGATGGACTCATTTGTAAAAGCAGCAATAAAGCAGATATTGTAAATGGAGCTCAGTAATTTTCTCTCTCGCTCCTTCTGCGCTGACTGTCTTAGTATCTGCTGAGAAATTCACAGATACGTGACAAAATCACAAAAAGATACAAATACAAATAATCCTATTTAAAGGCAGGAATATTTTATTATATTTTACATGAACAAAAAAAAAAAAACAATTAAAGTGCTATTTCTACTGCATTAACACTAATAACTAACAGATAAGTTTTAATACACACATCTGTTCATTGAGCCACAACATCCATTTGGTTTGACACTGATTTCCTGAGTGAAGGAACGGTGTTGATGTGCAGACGCTCTCATAGCTCAGCATAACACAGGACTGCTGTGTCAACTGTGACCCAAACGACCCCGCAGGAGCCAAAGAATGGGCTCTGGGGTTGCTTCGCGACTCAGGTGAAATGAGGGGGTCAGAGGTCACCTGTCCAGTGTGTCAAGCTTGCTGATCAGGAAGTGTAGCCTCTCGCTTCAGGGAGTACAAAGGGAGTGTCATGTTTTGGACACATACTCACACTCTGACATAAATCTTCCCTGCTTACATGCAGCGACATCCCTCTGCTAACTCAGTGTGTTCTGCTGAAAAGCTCAACACCCTTTAAAGCGAAGATACTGTAGTTTAAATGATCAGAACTGTGAATATAAGAGAAAAAGCTTGGTCTGAAAATTTATTCCTGAAGATTTGTTATCCTGTTTCTCCCCCTATGTGTAGCAATAAGTCTAAAAGTGCAAAAGTTCATGTTTGTTTGTCCCAACCCTTGCTCTCTATCTGCAGCTCGCGCCTGGAGCAGACACATCCAAACGGACCCCCTACCTCTGCCGCAGTGAGGCGGCCCTTCCTTCCATCCGCAGTCCAGAGTCTTGGGTTAGAGGGCTCACCGTTGTTCTGAGCCACCCCAGCATCCTGGTACTGCTATGAAGGGAAAACAGCAGCGCTGCAGTCGAGTTTCCTTCCCCCACCCGTCTCATCTGAAGCGGGCTCTGCTGGCTGTCCAGATCAAACTGGCCCACAGCGTGGTGCCGAGTCTTCTCAGCAAACAGGAGCAGGCCCGTGCATTAAAGACTCGCTGCGGGGGCTCCCGTCCAAGAAGTTTTATTTTTCAACAGCTTTGGAGAGGTAGAGTTTGTACCCAGATGTGTGCTCACACATGTCTCAGACATTTTTACTTTCATATCACCTTTTATTTTTGGCTATTTCATGTACTTTGCCTGTTAATAAAACCAACGGAAATATTGTTTTTATCCTTCGACACAAATGACATTTGATTTAACATTTGATATAAAGTGTTAGAAATTAAATGTTACAGTTAAATTCTATTTGAAATTAATTATCTGTACTTTGATTTATTTAAAGTAGGAGTGTGATGCTGCTAATCTCTTTTTAGTGGTTAACTAATGTTTAAATTTGTCAGATCTTTATCTTTCATCTTTGGTGTTTGGAGGTGGGGGGTTGGGAGGGGGGGGGGGTGACAGCCCGCCTTCTCTTTCCTACTCTCTTTGCTCTTTTCCCTCATCTTCTCCACTTGCCTTCTTCCACCACTTGCTCTGTCCAGGGAGTCATTATTGCTTTGGTAAATATTTCATAGACCTCAATACCTGTGCACACATCCCTGCCAGCTGCTTCTCCTCTCTCACACAAACCATGGATAGACAACTCCAAATGGAAGAGAGCCAAATGGAGGAGAGGAGAATGAAAGGATGAGAGAGGGTGTCCAGCCTTTGGTCAATTTACATTTTTAGTGAGCTGAGAGGCTCAGCTCTTAATCCCAGCATCATAATTGATTGTGTCCTTACAAAAAGATGGAAAGATTTTCTGGATGTCGTCATACATATGCTCAACAATGTTTTTGTTTTCTTCTTTTACCTCTTAAGAATTTTGTTTTTCCACTTGACACATAAAAGGTTTGCATGTCTGCTTTTTATTTTTGTGATGGCATTGATGAGAAGCAGCAAAAGGAGCAGAAGAGTGTGAGAGGGTCCTCACTCAAGGCGAGACTATAAAGCTTCTCCTTCTTTTAACCTTGAGGCCTGTGAGCAGCACCTGCTCTCCCTCCCTTCTCTTTTTCCTCTCCTGGCTTCTTCAGCTCCACCTGTTTACTTTGACTGGGTAAGAAAAGGGTCTTGCATCACCCGCAGTCTGCTCTCTTTCTTCCTTCCCCTGCCCTGTCTCACACTCCACCCTTCCTACCTTGAAGAAAAGGAGTTGCGATCCAGGGATGAAATATTCAGCTTGAATGTAGCCACGTTGAGTTGTGTCAGACTAAAAATGGTGTTGTCATAAAGCTTTGACTTTGTCCGTATATATAAAGTTTCATACATACTGCACATATACACACATGCATATGTATGTATATAAACGACTGAGAGGTTTGTGTGCCTGGGGCTAAGTCCCGACAGTGTGGCCTTAAATATAGATAAGATGTAGCCGCCTCTGGACACACTCTTAGTAAATATAAAGAAGAATAAAGTGCATAAATATTGACCTGGAATAGAGAATGTGAAATCTTAGGAAAAGCAGTGTCATAAGTGGAACTATAACCAATAAAAGTTAGTTTAAATAACTTTAAGGATTGTGTTACCTAGTAGTTTAGCGTCTGTCAGTTTTTCTGCTTTAACAACTTCCAGACAGAAACACTAATTAGTCAAGTGAAAAGAACCTGCCACATGAGATTCAACCTATCTAATACTGGTATCACTTTCTTCCCATGATTTCAAGCCAACCATTTACTACTTCTTAATCTTCTCAGAAGTGACCCCCCCCCCCCCAAATCACCCTGCATTTTTTTTGTAAAAGCTCTTGTTTCTGCTGAGGGAAAAACTTGACGCTTGGTTTCCTTTGAGCTTTCCTATGTAAACTCTTGTTCTCACATTTGCCTCGCAGTGTTGGACGTTTCTACCAGGAAATGAAACGAGTCCGTAACAAATGTTTTGGCTTCTGTTGAACTCTTTAGCAAACAGCAGCTTGCCAACTGAAGAAGTGTTTTTGTATTCCCAGAAACCCCCTGGGATGGCAACTCCTTCAAGCTTCTGGATGGAGGGCAAATCATTTCTCCCTTTTGATTGAAAGTGCCATAAAAGAACGACTCTAGCAGCATAGGTATTAGGATAAGAGGGATTGAAATGAAGATGTTCTTTTCCAGATATGTACATATATGAGTCCATTTGTATTTCATTTGTGTGAGCAGAGATATGGTCTTGGTTTAGTCAGGCCATTCAGACTCTTGCGTTAATCTGCGGGTGAAAAAAGGTCCATGAATGTGATAAAAACGCCCTTGAATGCAGGTTTGGCCTCTAGCGTGGAAAGTTGAGCTCAGGTCAAGAACAATTTGGGCCTCATTGATTTTGTGTGTGCATAAGAGTGAGTATGTCATTGTGAGAATATGCAGTATGCTAAAACCCATGAACTTACAGTCATAAATCATCAAAGGGAAGTGATGGTACACAGGCTGCAGGCCCTTACAGATACGGACTTGGACTATAATGGGACCAGTTTAAGGCAGAAGACATCAGCTGCATTGATCTTTACTACCCTGCAGGGCTCCGGAGATTACTACTGTACAAGAAAAAGCACAATTCAGGTCATTTAGATAGAGAAAACTTTTTTCTTCCCAGTGCCTGCATGACATATGCTAGCTTCTGTACAGTATTTTCACTGCAAGCCTCGACAGCGCCATGCTATTGCATGAATCATGAGCTGTATTCATGGGTTGTTCAGTGTGTGCACGCAGACAACAGTGTTTGTTATTCTGTCTGTTTGTTGCAGATAGAGCCTTGGTCTTGTTAGCTGTCAGGCCAAGAATCCACAAAGCGTTTCTCTCACTTATTGATGGGGATCCACTAAATTACAGCCTCAAACAAGAGAGGCGGCAGCTAAAAAAAAAAACAACCCTTGTAAAAGTTTCCTCATGTTTCCTCATATTTTTGTATTGTGAGAGCGTACACACGCTCACTAAAAAGAGAGAATGTCAAGAGGATTCCATATGCATTTTCCTTTATTTCACTTTCTCTCTTCTTTTTGGCTGTCAGTCTGTGGTCAGACCCTGTCTGGTCTTGCTATTATCCTGGGGTGTTATCAGTACGTGGTTGCTTCTTCAGATCAGGCCTGCGATAAGAGCTTAAATAAATGGAATGCTTGGCTAGTGGACATAGGTCAAGCCTTGTTTCACCGGTGTTTTTTCGTGTGTTGTGTTTGTCTGCAGGGGAAGTGGAAGGTACAACACAAACAGGCTCTGCAGTCTAATGAACTTATTGATTTCAATTTCAGGGCTGTTTTCTCCCTTCCTGGAGTTTCTGAAGCTTTCATCCATTGCTGAACATAAATTAGTAACGCCATCTCTTGATCGAAGGGCTTTTTTTTTTGCTCATCTCCCTGACTTGCTTACTCTGGCTCTCTGAGACAGGTTACTATCTTGAAAATCCTATTTTAAATCTGTTAAAAGCTTTTGTGGTCAGTTGGATGCCGCGTCTGTGTGGGTGTTTTCTGTGTGGCTTAGCATCCACCTGTCTCTGACAGAGATGGAGCGAGGAGAATGACAGGCTGTGTGTACTTGTGTGTTTCCAGTTATTAGGGGGTCTTTGCGGATGCTGAGTGACCTCTTCCCAAAGGGGGTCAAGGAGCAGCTGACAACTGTTTGTGTATGTGTGTGTTTGAGTATGTGTATCTGTAGGTACACGTGCATCTTCGGCTAATCCGTATCAAGTATCACATGCACAACATGTTTTCTCTACAAATCCATGCATATAGCCAAAAGTGGAGGTACATACCAACAGGAGCGAGCGCAGCACATTCCCAAAAAAAAGCCTCACTCATGGAAAATGAGAAGCCACCATCGCTGGGACAGGAAGCTTCCTCAGCTTGGCTCTAACAAGCACTGTGGGAGCCTCTAATGTGAACTCAGTACATCCGATATCCCTGATGATGTCCAAAAGTTAAACAGTTAGACGGTCCGGTTACTATATGTAGATGTGCAACGCCCCCGTTTATGAATCTGATACTCTGGGAATCACAATGACAAAGCTGTGAGCTCTGGTCAGTTTTCCAGAGTTTCCAGTGAGAATCTCATGTACCAACACACTGAGGCTGTCGAGGCCCTAAGAGAGGCCGCTAGACAGAGTGTGAAAGAGAATTGATGCTGAGTATCAGAGGTTTTAATAGGGCTGTCAGAGTCATATTGTTTATGTCGTGTTCCAGATTAATCCATTCTTCCTTTATGAGCCTTTGCAGCCACCGTAAATTGCAAGCACGAGGCCAGTCGACTGTTGAGTTACGCCTCAGGGATCAGTGCCACACATGGGCGGAAAATAAATCATTTCCTCTGGATTTAACGCTGGGCAATACCTGGGCCCTTTGTAAATAAAGCCATAGATGTTTTTACACCCCCACTGCTTTCTCCCTCCTGCCCCTAGGGCTCTTATTGAATCTCAAAAGGAGAGGGAGAGACAGACATGAGAGAATAAGAGAGAGCAGAGTTGAAGCGAGACCAGGGGAGAAGAAGGAAAGAGATTCCAAGCGGGGAAGGATGAAGAGACACAAACCAAGATAGCTTCACCAAACAGACAAGTAGAGAGGGAGGATGTAGATGCTAGCATGGGGGTGATGTATGTGTGGAGTGTTGAGTCCCTGGGTTCTCAGGGTGTGCAGGTTGAGATCTATCAGACTGTCTAAACACAGGGCCGACTGTGATGCACTGCTCTGGAGCAGCGTGCACAGAGCAGACAGCCAACTTCACCAGTACAACCAGCGGGGTGACCCAACTCACTTCCAGTGCTGGCCACTGTCATGCTGCTCGCCTGCTCGTATCCTTCTCCATCTTCTTCTGGCTGCAGGAACGAGTGTCATTAGAGACAGGAAACAGAGAGGACAGAAAGAAAGACAGGATCTACTTGTACATCCTGGCTTCTTGCTGTCTGCTCATCCCACACAACCAATGAGAACGTGTGCAGTACTCTGTTGGCGCCTCATGAGTTATACATGATGTTCTATGTGAAAATGTTTCCTATAAAGTGTTTCATGCCTCTTTTGAACAACAAAAAAAAACATTTTCTGTTGTTACTTTCTCTTTTTAACACTCTTTATTTTTTCTTCAAGAGCTCTAAGTTTGCTCTGTTTTCATGTGACAGAGTATTCCCTGGTTGTTAAATGTTTATCAGTGGCAGGCAGCATGGCAACTCTAGATGTTTCAGGACCTAACTGGACTCTGTCTGGGGTGATACTGAGCTGCTTTGATGGTATATGGTCCAAAAAAGAGATCAAAGATTCACCGCCACTTTGTATGACCTTGTCTTTCAGCTCTTTGTAGAGGACCAAAGCCAATTATTACATAAATACCATCATGGACTAGAGCATATCCTAATTCATACTTAACACAAGCATTTAACCTATCCATTATTTATATCTCTAACAATGCCAGGGGGCAGGAATCAGTGCTCCCCTCACCCATATATCTGCCCAGCTACACAGAGAGTGATACATTATTCAGGGTTTGCCAGACTCTGTCTATAACAATCACAACTGTTGTCTGCAAGTCTCTGTCCTCGACTCTTCATGTCTGTCTTTTGAACTCTGTTGCATAATGGCTGCTTTTCATAATTAAAAGTGGATAACCTGTTGTAGCTGGAAAAAAAGCTTTTTTCTTTCCTTTTTTTTGTACATTTTGCCAAAAGGCATGTTTATAAAAGTGTTTTTAAGGAAGTTGTTTTCATTTCAGATCTGACGATATGAATTGCTGTTTGCATCAGCTCTGCCTGTGCTCCCTTCCTTATTTTGATGGGTCTAAAGCTCACAGCCTTCTTGTTGCTTTAAAGTCGGCTTGTTTTCTCTTATTTTAGCCTCTTTTCGGATCGTTGCTGATGCTGTGATTTGAATAAACAAAGAAAAACATGTTTGTTTCCTGGAGCTCATTTGTCTCCATATACAGAAAACATTTTGAGTTGAATAGAGAGATAAGTAGCCGGGTTGAGTGTTCAGACACAAATTAGTCTTATAAAAGAGAGCAAATGTTTTGCTTTTATAATGGACTGAGTTGTCGGCGCATCGGGTATTACAGGTTTTTTTATCCATACTTTTTGAGTGTGTGTGTAGATTTAAATGCAAGAACAGTGAAAATAAAAACACCAGAGAGTCCAGATGTGTGTTAGGAGTAAACGTGCTGTCAGATGGGATTTTATCAACATCTAGAAACTAACACGATCTTGACAGAGTTTAAGTTGCAGCGCAAAATCCTCTCAGTCAGAAATCAAAATAAACTGGAGTGCGTTTGTGGGTAAAGGGATGCGGTTGGCCTCATTTCTTATTTAAAATCAGCTTCATAATTTGATCTTTGTAAAACTTAAGTTGCTGCAGGTGTTCGGCAGAAGGAATGATGGCCTTAGGGCTTGAAGCTACCGTGAGGCCCCGCAGAGATTTTCCATCATCCCTGCAGTCTGGCAGCAGCTTTTCAAACAGCGCCCCTTCTGAAGTTGCCCTTGGTTCTACATGTGTAGCAGTAATTATGGATGAGGGAAACTAAGATCTGTACAAAACCATCAAACATTTTACAGCTTGCTGCTATTGTAATAAAGATCAATAGACACAGTATCAGTCCTGGTTTTTGAAGGAGAGGTGGTGCAGAACATTTTCTCTCTTATACTTCCTCTCTTTATGTCTTTCATTCTGACTCATGTCCCCTCCTGCTTCAGTTTTCTTTCTCATTACTCTCTCTCTTCATACAGAGTGGGTGTTGCACGTCCGTTTTAATTGCAGTTTGTAAGGTTCTGTGATGTTCTCCTGCTGATAGACACCCATCCTGTAAAAGAGCAGGAGACGGAGACAGAGTGAAATAGCAGAGCCAGCTGGTTATACTGCAAGGGTCAGGGTTGAACTTCCACCCCAGTGCATGCTGTGTGTGTAAATTATGTGTGTGTGTGTCAGCACATGTATAGTGTCTGCATGGGTAGGATGTGTAGATATGGTGCGTCACACCGTATGATGTCTAGATAACTTTCAGATGTGTTTCTACACAATGTATCAAAGCAAAAACAACAAAAGATGTTCTCATGGGGTGAATGTAGTTCGTCTTTATGTGTGTGTTTGTCTTCACAATGTTGAATGCTTGAAACACGATCCAGACAATATGAATGTAGACTGAGTTTGTCCACCTCTTGATTTGGCATTGCATCAGCGGCTGTCAGGAAGCGTCTGTGGACTGTAGAAGTGAGGAGCTGCTCTATGCTGAGGTGAGGCTGGAAGTCTATTTATTTCTTCTTGTCAGACAGAAGAACGTTCTTGTTGGACAGAATGTTGTTTGATCTGCCGCCTATATAATAAATATGTGTGTGTATATAGATTTTAGTCTCTGGTCAAATGACCCCGACCAAAAAGAAGAGATGACCATCACGAAACTGCTGTAGTGAAAAATCTGTACATTGTTATCATGGATTTCTAATTGGTTGTATAATCACCTTGGAAAAAACAATACAAAACATATTTTGCTGCATTATTTATTTATTTATTTATTAATTAGAGCCACTAATTAACCCAACATGCATGTTTTTGGTCTGTGGGATGAAACCGTCTCACACACACATACATGAGGAGAACATTCAAACTCAGTGCAGAAAGTCATCAACTTGTAGAAATTTGTTTCTTTAGAAATAAGTCTTTAATACCTAAACATGACTTTTATTTTATTTTATTTTATTTTATTAAATCTTATTTATCTCCAACATGATTTGTTTGTTTTCTGACAAACAGTAAGTGCCTGTCACATTGTAAATGGGAGGGGGGGTATTTAACAAATTGTCTTCAATTTCCGCCTGCAGACCAAAAACATGCATGAGGTCAATTAGAAACTCTAAATTTTCTCTAGTTGTGAGTGAGAGTGGTTGTCTGTCTATATGTGGCCCTGCGATGGACTGGTGACCTGTAGCCCCGCCTCTCTCCCAGTGACCACTGGAGATAAATACCAGCTCCCTGTGATCCTGAGCAGTAGCAGGTACAGATAATGACTGACTGACTTAATATTTCATGTAGATTTTTTTGAATTATGAATGTGGGAATTCAGTAACAAGCAAAAGTTATAGAACTTCACTGGGTCATAAAGGAGAGAAACCAGTGGGACGTTTTGGTCTTCAATAACAGGTCAGACACCAGTAAGTTAACGTCCACAGCTGGAGACACACATGTGCATGTAGTTGTAATAAGATCTTTGTGTTGGGTTTCTGGGTTCTGGGAACCTTCTTACTTTTCTTGTCCTCTTCTTTTTCCTGCTTCTCTCTTCATTTCAGGTGAGTCTGATCTGAGTCTGCGCTACATAAGACCACCTGCTCTAAATCAGCTCATCAAGCAGGAAGTACTTCCACTTCCTCTAATCAGACAGTTAGATTCACGTTGATCCTGCTGATGTGATCAGGAACACAATCTTTCTCTGTGAACAAGCTTGAGGATCTCTGTCAAATAAAACATCTGGAGAAAATTTCTCAGCATGACTTTATATCACTCACATGCTCATACTCCTCATGGCATTCACCAACTGGACTCACCTGTACTCCTCCTCCTCTTCCTCGTACCTTGGATTTGCTCCCCTGCATCTCTAGTTCACCTCATCCTCCTTTAAAACCTGCAACAGAACAACAACAATAAGAAAGAAACTCAAACTAACTGAAAATAAGAAGTTCTTACTTGTCTAGTCTCTGACTAAACGACTGCTCCTCTCCCTACAGATCCACATGCTCATCCCCAGCAGCAGACCTCTGGTTTGGCTTGTTGGGCTTTAAAAAGCATCTTGATTGTGTGCAGGTGAGAAGGTGGGACTTCTAGCCTCAAGTCTTTATTATCCAGGCTCTGGTTTAAAAGTACAAACTAACAGCTCCTGTAAACAGGATATTTGGAGCTTCTCTTTCAAACTGTGATAGTTAGAGACCTGTGATCCATCATAATATGCAACATTTGGTAAGAGCAAACACACTCTAATCAATTAAGTGGCTGTAGACAGCAGTCCTTTATTTTTATTTGCATATTACAAATGCAGCTTCCTACATGCTAAACTCAAATCACAAAATCTGTACAAAAGTACAAATGGCTGCTTCAAACTCTATTCTATCTCTATTTGTTTCTGCAATAAGAACACAATGTGCCTCGTTGATTACTCCACACGGTGCAAAAACATTATCTCACAGCAAAAAGTCTGACTGATGAGAATGTATCTGTGATGCCTCGTTCAGAGAGCAGTTACATTATTCACTGCCTTGTCAGTAAGTGATTAATGGATTCCAAATAACATGATGGCTCGGATATCAAACTGTGTACTGTAGAGAGAGTATAGATTTTCTGCTCAGCTCAAGTGTGTCTGTTTGCGTTGAGAACGACTCAAAACAAAATCTGACTCTCATTATATGGATGTTTCACTTCCTTGAAAGAAGCTTTGGATAATTGCCGTACTTATTTTGACTCATTCAAATAATCCTCTGCAGTCGTCCTTGGCCATGAGCATTCTGAGCAGCGGAATAACAAAACAGACAAACCCACAAATGTTTATTAGAAAAAAAACACAACAACAGAAGATAAATAATATTCTCCATTAACTATTAAAAGCTGCTCAGTGGGTTTTTCTTTCAGATTGAACTCTGTCGATCAATGAGGTTTGGCATTTAACTATAAACTTTAAAATGCACCATAATCTGTCTGCATTGTTTTTAATGGCCACATCATCTACTTTCAAGGATAATCATTTTATCTGATAAATGAGGATTTCTAACACTCTTATCAGCAGTGCACTTGCAGTTGTTTTTTTTTAATCCTTCCATTCGGTTTTATTTTTTAATTGATTCTGCAGCACAGAGGCTTTCTTCAAGAGATAATGCACTTATGAGAGCAGGTCATGCTCTCACAAGGGAATTTCATTCCAGTTTGCCACAGTGTATTTGCTATCCCGCTAAAACATTTCCAAACAGCTGGAACGTACAGCCTGACTTTGGTTTTTAAAGTTTTTGAAGCTCCCCTTCCAGCATGTGTTGCCAGAGATGTCATGAAATCTCCTCAACAAATAGCCGGAGCCAAGTGCTGCTAGTACTGCTGCTGTTCTGAGACACTTCTACCAATGTCTTACCTCATGGCTCGAAGCAAATCTTGTGTAGGAGAATCAAAAAATGTGTCCAGTTCCTTCCCATATGTGTCTTTACATAATTTGATAAGGTCCGATTTGCTGGGAACTGAACCCTTTTGATTATCCAGTTACAGGCTACTGAAATATAAATAAATAAAAACAAGAAATTTTGCTGTATCGGTGTTGGAACATAAAGTCCTGTGAGACTTCCTTCACCTCTCCTATCGCTTTGCAAAGACCTGACTGCTTTAACTCACAGGCCCTCAAAGGGATGCTGTTTAATTCAAGCTCTAAGGTTCTAGAGTTGGTTTGGCAATGCAGCATGGTGAAGACAAACTTGGGCACTTTTAGTTTGGAAAAATCCACTAAAAAGAAAGCAGATTATTTTTTTTGCCCTACACCATTGCTTTGATTATTCAATGGGTTTTTGTGATGGTCATGTTATTATGGCTCATTTTTGTTTTGTTTTGTTTTGTTCTGGTGAACCTACTTTCCATACACACAGTGCTGCATTGCCCACATTGCACAGTGACTGAAATGCAGTTTGATCTGCAGTTTTAACCACATGTAAACTTGGAAGCAACGGTGGTGGTGTGCCAGTGGCTGCAGTTAGTACACAATCCTGATGACTCCAACATGTTGAAGATTATTTCATTTTCAAACACTCGTGTGTTGTTTGGAAATGTGCACTAAAAAGTCTTACTGGGTGGAGAAGTTATTTATTCACTGTTCCACAATATTATAGACACAAACATAGTGAGTTGTTTTAAGGGTAAAGTCGTCCTCTTCGCTAAAACACAAGTTTATTTTAGAGTGTTTTTATATATGTCTACTGTGATAAGTCTGATTGAAATTTTACAGGGCATGTGATCCATTATTGTGAAGTATTTGGAGTATGTGCACATGTGATTTCAGGGTATAAATGTTTCCTGGAATGGCATGATGAACCGCTGTCAGCCATTAGGCCTCTGAATCCCACTTGGTATGGTGACACGAACACACTTCCATCTTTTCCACAAACACCTGTCCAGAGGTCAGAGGTCATCCTGTTAGGGGTAATCCCCACGGTAACCCGACCAGGCCGAGGAAGAGTCCCAAGCAAATGTGAAATAGCGGACCAAGCTGTCCCCCTAATACTCCCAGTAATCACATTTTAATTGAATTTCAGCAAACATGTAAAAACCTGGTTGAGTTTTTGTATTTAATTTTCCTAACAGATGTCCCTGTGATCCCTGTAAAGTGATCTGCCATGATGACGGTTTCTGTTTGGAAATACATGACTTGACTGGAGTAAATGTGGGAAAACAAACCCAGCAGTTTGTCCTCGGGTCGGATCACAGTTCAAGACTGAGGAGGAGGTACGGGGGGGGTGAAAGTTACAGCCAGAGCAACTCACATGAATGAAACATGTAATAAACTAATCAATAAACAATTTTAAACATACATGTTATGTAGTAAATTTCAGAACATTTCTGCTGCTTTTATTTATTGTCAAATACACGGTTGAGTGATATCGGATGACCCAACATAAAAGATTTAATCTTCCAACAAGAGAATGATTCCATATAATATTTTAGAAGTCAGATTTTTGGCTTGTGATGCTGAGAGACACCAAGAGGCAGCCATGACACTTGAGCTACTCGCTAAACTCCGTTTTCCCTGCTATTCTCTGTGTCCCTGAGACTCTCTCCTGCACCCCTGTTCACTTCAATCTCCAGGCCCCAATGAGACATGACCCTCTGCGGTTATGTCAAGATGCAGCAACATGCTAAAAGCAAACATGAGGTCATGTGACTCTGGCGTGGCCTGTTCTGCTTTAAATTCTGAATAGTCAAGCCTTCCTGGTGCTTGAGGGCCCGTATCATGATTTGACTCCACCATGCTTCACCCATGACCCTAACATGATGCCATCATGACAATAAACCATCACAAACTTGCTTCAGAAGTTTAAAGCACGCTCAAAACCATCAGGGTCCTATCACACATGACATGTAACAAGGGATGCCATGTAGCGTGAAGGTGGGCAAACACAGTTTATTATTTGCTCTCGTATTTACATACACTCACAAAAAAAGTCGTCACTATTTAGTATAAAGTAAAAGGGACATTTCCAGAAGGAAAATATGAACTTTCTTTAGAACCTGTTCCAGTCATACACACACGTTCTTGAGTCATTCCTACTTTTAGTTGTGGCCACTGTGGATCCTGCAAAATGTTCATAACCATAACACCTACAGCCTCACCACATCAGCATACATCACTGGTATATAACTTCCACTGTCACAAGTGGAACAAATTTTAATGCCACACTTAATACACAAATCATAAAAGTAAGTGGTTTTTGTCATCAAGGTGGTCTGTCTACCAACTTCTATTTGCTTGAAACCAATCAGCAGCCTCGATTCAAGAAGGGGGATCCGCCCACATACCGTCCACCTTCTGACTTTCCACCACAAGCGAAATAACATTTTATGTTTTCAACATGCTCGCATGCATGCTTACTGAGAGCTAAATCAAAGGCCTGCTCTCTTATTAGAGCCAATGAGCTTAAGAGGAAAACAAAATCAGACTGTGAGCCTGAAAAGGGTTTGTCTCATTTGATCATTTATTACACATTTTAGTGGTTTGGAAATAACTAAGCCCCAGCGTGGTCTGCATCTCTAATTGGTGCTCTTTTTCTCCCATTAGTACATCCAGACTTGTGATTCTACTAAAACAGGGAAGAGAAAAGCAAAAAAAAAAAAACGCTTTTCTTCAAACAAAGCGTTTGTCATCGGTTTGCAGTTGCTCTATTCGCAAGCATGGTTCAAATTTTGCTTCTATGTGCAGCTGTCACCAAGCCTGCTGGATGTCCTGGACTCCAAACACACAAACCAGAAGAGATTAGTGTGCCATGTCAGCCCACTGCTTCCACAGATGGCACGGATGCTTTTAGCCTGCTCCCTGTAGACAGCCACTCATTGATCTTTCATACTAAACTCCCCACAGCATGACTCGTGATACTGTTTTATTTATCATTCTGGCATTTACTATTAAGGCCAATAAAGTTTGACATGTGTGGATTTTAACTATAGGGGGCACTGTGGTTTCTGTGCAACACGCTGGGGTTGAGGGGGGTAGATTTATATCCCGGCAGCCAGAACTGTCACCCGCAGTAATACCTCCCCTGACTCTCTTTTTTCCCCCCTTCTCTTAGCCCCAATTCCCAAAATCCAAATCCAGTCTATAATTCACCAGTGTTGTCTCGCACCTTGACGCACACCTAGTAAACGTGTAAAACATTCTGGTGGGATTTGCTCCAATTTTAATAACTGAACATTTCAGACTGTGTGAAGTAAAAAAAAAAAAAAGAAGAGATATCAGTTACGAGCTTTTAAGGATCCTGGCATAAGCTGAAGGAGCCCCTAAGCTCCAGCCTGGAGTCCTTGTCCAAAACCAACATAGGGGACAAGCAGGCAATTTTGGAAATATGGTTTTCAGTTTCTGCACATATTTTCCAAGGGTGTTGCACTCAAGCTGACCATGATGATATTTGCTCTTGGCTCCAGTCCAGGACATTACCTGGGTGAGTGTCAGGTGATAGCCTCTCTAATTACCCTGGAAAGCAAACAGAGAATCTTTTTCGTTGAGATTTCACAGAACCCTATGCACCAGTAAACGTGCTGCTCCTGTGGTAAAACGTGATCTTTCAGCTAATGAAGGACACGCTTCGTTTCCCTAACTGAATCAACCTCTAGTTTTGGCCTCTAGAGGGAGCTTGGCCCACTTTTTTTCTTGTTTTTACTGCGGTGGACCCTGGCAAGAATTTAGGCAAACCTCTGTGAGTAAGTATTGATTTATGGCCTTGGCTTGAGGTGTGCATCTCTCTGAGGGCAATCAGCCTGCCTGGACAGAAGATTGTGTGAACGGTGGCTCACAGACATCACTGACACTCAGTCCAACCGTTGCACCAGGATTCACTGATTGGAGTCTGTGGTCTGTGGCGTGTGACTCTCATACAAACACCACAGCAAAAAGAAAAACCAAAAGTCCTCACAAGGTCTCCGTCCAGATTACACTCCATGTTCCAGAGCTAAGGGATGCGCAGCCTGCAGAATGCTAATTAGAATCTAGGTTTCACAAGTTGAGCAGAGTTAGTGAATCGTTGGGGCCTTGGTGCTGTTATAGCTGGCACTAACAAGACTCTCTGTGTCTGCTTTATTGGTGCTACGAAGTGGATTTCATATAGTTTCTTGGAAACTTGAAAGAACTATGACAAACAATGGAAACTATTTCTGTGAGAGACAAGAACGCAACATGTTGAAAACTAGTCCGTTCTTACAAAGGGGCCCTTTAGGTGTTCAAGTCCTCTGCTGCTCAGATACTGACAGAAGCATCATCATACAGCAAAAACATCCCAGTTAGGATTTCAATACCATCAGTAAGAGGAAGTTTGATATGAGAAGACTGGATCATTTTTGCAGGGTGCTTTGAGATCTTTCATCACATGGTCAAGGCCCCTGCGCGAGCACTGAGTGAACAGATTTTCTCCCCATGGCCTCACTCCTAAATCAGATCAGACTTTTTTTTAAATGCTACATCTAAGGGCTTGTATCCCATGTCTAACTACCTTGTCTTTTGTTTGCTCATGTTTTCTTTTTCCTCTGCGGAGCGGCTGGCTCTGACCGTGTAATAGAGTGCATATTGGCCAAGCGAGACAGCCTGCTGTGACCAGATCAGATGTGTGCTCCTGATTAAGAAACTCCCTTTTAGTCACTGACAGACACAGTAATAAATGTGTCCATAAATTGAATTTGGGGCTTTTCAAAAGGAGCAGGAATATCTAAGAAACATTTCAGCTGATTGTCTCCAGCCGACATGGCAGCGCTTCAGTGGGATTCTAAGGGGGAAATTGATCCTGCTGTGGTGCGGCTGGAGAGTTTGAGGTAAGGGGGTTAGAGGCTCATGGGGGTGTGGGATGGATGCCCAGCCAAGCAAAATAAAGACTGCTTTATTGCTATTGAGAAAAATCATTTGATTGGGTTTGCACAAATGAGAGGACAGAGAACAGTCTTTGTGAGTCCACATGTGCGTTTGTGAGGTTAGTTGTTTTACTGTTATATGTGTGTATATTTGTGTCGAGATGTGGGTATTTGGTCTTAAGTCTCTTTATTTTAGAGGTTTGTTGAACAGGAGTAAGGTTCTGTGCCAGTCTGTCTAATTTAAAGAGAAAAGTATGTATATTGCGCTTACATTCACTAAAATACACCCATTTATTACAACACTTTTGAACTCTGGCTAAGTGGTGCTGACAGCAGAAGCCAATAGAAAACCACAATTTTTTCACTCCGTTCCAGTTTGGATCTGGTTTATAATTCATTTCATACTGTGCAAAGATGGTCATTTTTGTTCAACTTTTTTTTCTTTACATTTGTGTTCCATTCACAATAAGCGCTCACTGCTTGTAAAAGTTCAGTTATTTTCGGTTTATTCTTTTCACAGGCTGCAAAAGAGAAAGTAACACTGACAACATGTACAACTGTTTGCTTAGAATGAAAAGATTTCCATATTAAATGTTGATATTATTGCTGATATGACAGTTGTTGGTATCTTTGTGTATTTTTCATTTGAAAACTATTGAAATTATGTGCCTCAACATACAAGAATGGGTTATTGTTAAAACAGCAAAAGCTTGCAATAGGTTGCCGAAATTGGTGGGAAAAAAAATACTTTTCTTCTGCTAAAGTCACCTGAGACACCACAGCTCTAATGTTTTGTAAGGAGCATGCTTGATAAAACTTCTTCCTACTTTGTTTTTTGTGGTTTATATGAGGATTTTTTTAAACCAAAAATGAATATTAAAGATGTTGTATTCTGTAGTGCTTCAGTGTTCTGTTAAAGGTCCAGTATCATGCAAAATCCCTTTTTGGAGCTTTTAACCATGTTGTGATGTTATTTCCTTATTAAAAGAAAACCAGAGTGGTTTTTGGCTTAATACACACATTTCTCAGTAATCGTCCTGCATCCTGCACTCTGAGCCGCTGCTCCACTCTCTCCTGGAAAACGACTGACTGTAACATAGTGATGTAACAGTGTTACACTAGGACCTGCCCGGCATGTCCGTGCTGCCCCTGCAGATTAAACACACACACCCCGAGCTGCAAGAGTCTGAAGCAAGACACTAAACACCACTGTTTGTAGTATTTTACTTTCCAAAAATGTCTCGGTGAAAATGTGCATTTGGCTGTGAGAGTTACAGGAATTTATTCACCATTTTATTCAGGCAGCTCAAGGGGCAGCACTCACGAGGGGGGGTTGGAGGAGAGATGGGATTTCAGGTAAACCGAGTGTTTTACCTCCTAGTCGGAGAATAACTCGAGAATATAAGTTTATATTTTAGAACAAATGAAGCCTATATAACACCAAAAGTAAGATTTTATTATATATGTGCAGACGCTGTAAAATAGCAGGATACAGGACCTTTAAATCAGTTTTATACCAAACTGTGCAACTCTAAGATGTCATTGTATCAGGTATGCTAGAAATATTTGAGATGTTATGAATGCATTTCTTCAAATACAGTAACAACATAATAACTGCATGGCAGCTATGAGAGGAACTTGTGTAAATGGGTAGATTTTACCTGTCCAATCACGACTTCTCATGACACGTGTAACTCTGCCACCAGGACTCACACATCTCCAAGTGTTTGTCAAGCTTGTCTGTTGGGCTTTATTTTCATGGAGATGTGAAGCTGTGGGTCTGAAAGGTTCCCCTGGGGCAGAGGGGAACCTGAGTCATAGCCAGAGACACAGACACAGACAGGAGCCGTCACAGTCCTGCTTTAGAACTGGCAATCCAACATGATGTTGTGAAACTGTTACTCCTCATTATTTATTCACTATAGATGTCTGTCTTGGGAAAGGGAATCAAAATCACTGAGTATATGTATTTTTTCTAATTTTTAGGGCTTTTTCACATTTTCTTTGCTTCTGTTTTCATCAATCTTTTCTTATCACTCTGTTTTCTTTTTGTCTCACTCTGACTTCTTTCCATCCATTCCTTTCTTGCGCCATCCGTCTATCTTGCTTTTCTTTGAAATGCTATGATTCACTGGCTGTGATCTCTGTTAGCTGTCTCCTTTAAGTATCTGTGTCTCCTGAGAACAACCACAGAATGGTACATCTCGTCTATTCTATGTAATTTCCTGGGTTTCATAAGGTGCATTTACTCACTCTACAATGGTAAAAACTGTTCTGTTTCTGCAGAGTTCAGAGCGCCTGTCTCTTCCACCACCGCGCTGTTCATGGAAACCATTATCTGGTGTGGGAATGTGCCAAGATTGGCCTTCAAAGTTTCTCTTCTGATAAGACAAAAACAAAAACAATCAACAATAATATTAATAATAAAACTTTTCAAGAGATCTTTAAATTGTAGGGCTATAAGACAAAGAATGTGGGGGTTTACACCATTATTGCATGTGCTGGTAGAAAATTTCAAACTCTATAATAATAAGATTTTGTTTGACAATAATTAAATGACTGACAGGAGATTTAATTGCACCATTAAAACAAAGTAAATAACTCCAAGAACAAAATTAAAACGAGCTTTGATAATCTACAGGAAATCCCATGTGACGAGAAAAGTTATTTCCCAAAATTCTCCATAAAACCTAAATCTATTTTAATGTCCCCACCTGTGTTACCTTTGCAACACTGCAGACAGACTCAGTTATGCTCTTTATTCTTACTCATGCGTCTCGCTCCCTCTCTTTCCTGCCCCGTCAATAAAAAGGGACAAATAAATCACTTAGCTGCCCCAATAGGTTTGGGCTGTTGGTGTTGGAAGGAGTTGTCCCACTGACACAGCTGAGTAGACGCATCCTCCTACTCAGCCTAAAACTACTTTTTACCACCTGTTTTTTACTTTTAAAAAACCAACATGGTGAAAATTACAATTTGGTTGAAGAGGATAATAAATCTTGGCCAAACGTTGCTGCAGAAGTGAAAAATGGACCTTCCATGGTGGTTGCATCTACCAGGTGGTTGCACGGGGTAGAAGAGGTGCAAAAGGGGGAGGATCCAAAGGTTCTGCTATTATAGGGAGACTCAACTCTAATGTTGAATGTGTGCAAGGCCGATCTGGGGATGTGTGTAAGATCTATAATTCTAGATGTCATGCAGAGATGACACATGTACATTTTTGGGGGGAGTTACAGGTTTATCCTTGTGAAGAGGAACAGTTCATTTTCATGTTATAACCAGGTTATTTTATTGCCTCAACTTTAATTTGATGTCATGAAAAATGCTGCCTGGCCCTTTTAAGATGGACTTCATTAACAACACTTTGGCAGCTGCTCTAGTGTGTGGTCACCCATCTATATAGATGCTGGGTATTATCATAACTTTGTGGCTTATTCTGAGTTACTGCTGCATGACCACACGATCCGTCGATGTTAGTTCTCCATTTCTGGGGCTTGTTTGATAGGAATGACTCTGTAATGCCATCAGCAGTGTGCAGAAAGTAATTAAAACACATCCACAAATCTAACAGCAATTACTGCATCAAGTAACATTTGGTGCCACTCACAAATTTTCTGTAACAACAACAACAACAGAAAAAGTCTGTGTTTATCAAGTTAGCTTTTCATTTCTCAGAGCATTCCCACAAAAACAAATAGTGGTAGAAGCCTCGTTTGATTCGGCAACCTTCATATTTATTTTAACATTTAAATGTTGCAAAAATGTAGGCATAGGGAGACACGATAATGGAAACCAGATTTCAGCTTTATTTAATTTGTAGCTCTGCACAGAGTCATTTTATTTTAGATTATAGCCCTGTGTAAACTATGCTGTTTGTCTCTCTGAGGTTACCTTGTGTAACAGCGTTGTGTCCCAGTCATCTGGATGTGCTTTGCTGTTCTCAACAGAGCACACTTCTTATCTGCATCACTCCCAACCCTCAACCTCATGATCATGTGGTTTATCTACTTTGTCCAATCACAAAAGATGGCAACGTGAGCCATTTGTATGCAAATTCAGAGAAAAGTCATTTTGAAGTCCCCCCCCCACTCCAAATCTTTTGCATTCTGTTGATAGCACAGGCAGATATGCATCCATGCAAAACTATATGATACCTCAGATTTATGGTGGCCTTTTAAATGGTGATCAGAATAGGCATTCACAGCTTTATTGACATTATTAGTATGAAAATAGCTTTAATCTTGGAGTACATTACAGCCAACAAGTACAAACCCACAGACACTTCTATGAATACTGCATGCGCCTCGGATTTATAACTCACATTCACAACGTCTTTGTTTTCTTATCACTTCAGATTCAAATGGACACAAACATTTCCCATTGCTGAATTCACTTTTCTAAATGTGTTTTGATTTTTTTTCCATGAGAAAATTTCTGGCAGCAGCGATCTGCAATGTATGTTGTCACTGAAGATTAGTTTGTTCAAACTTTTTTGTATGACAAAAAGTAAACATATCAGTCCAGCGTCAAAAGGGGGGTTTTAAGAAAGTTTTTATTTTCATTTTCTCTTGTTTTTTCCAGAGTGGCAGGCTTTGGATTTTAGCCTATAGCCATGAGCTTGAATAAATGTTGATCTTATTGTATTTTATCTTTAATTCTAAGCTTTAACATGTAGAAATTAATTTCCAACCCTTTCTAGTAACTGCTTGTCTTTCACTTTTGCATTTCCAGCTTGTGTACCTACCATGATGTTGCATGATAAGAAGAGTTTAGTGTGAGTTTGCTTTGGTGTAGTCACTCGAGCTGTACACAAACTATTCTAAACAGTTATAGTTCTGTGAAAACACATCACCTCTTTCATACCAAACACATTTTCCCATACAGGGAAACTCCAACCATCATCAGGTGTGAAAGGAAAACAAATCTAAAAACATTTGTGACTCATAAAGAATTACAGGAACAGCGAGTAACAAAAAAGGCAAATAAAGAGACGAACATGTCACGAATTAATGACTTGACAAGTGCCGATACAAGAACAAGATGGTGTGTCTTTTCAAGGTGTGTTTAATTATCTGATAGGATCTGGGTGAGTCACTTTGTGGAAAATATTGCTGAGAATTCCTACTTTATGTGTTTATAATTATAAATGTGGTTTTATTGAAAACTAATTCCTAAGTTAACCCAACACATCATTATAGGAAGGTAGTATGAAAAGCATTTTTTTTTTTTGTAGATGGAATTTTGCGGTCTCATTTCAAACCTTTTTTTAGTTCATTGTTGCACAATAGTAAAGTCGGTTCACTGAGCTGTAGTTGAAACATAAGAGGACATTCTTTTTCCTCTACTGTTGTTGTTATAGATTTATTGTATATTTGAGTTACTTGGAGAAAGAACACAAAGAAAAAGTTGTTGTATTTGAGGAACTCTGTAGGCAGAGAAATGATCCCTAAGGATTACAGAGCAGAGGCTGTGGAATTAGACTGGAGTAGCTGCTGAGGAACACCTGTCTGTCACTGACAGATCTCCTCCTGCCAACCACCAAATGGATCTTGAGTTTGTTCATAACTTCCTCCCTCATCTTTCCCATTAACTCTAATGGTTTTTTCTTTCCTAACCCCTTTTCATGCATGTCAGACATTCTCTTTGTAAACTGGAAGGTGCTGGAGAAGAAGGAGAGTGCAGAAGGTGGGGGGGGTGCACTTTAGTTGGATGGCTGGCCAGCTGTGTGCCAGCAGAGCACTGAGCAGCGTGGAGAATGGCCTATTATCTCCCACACGCACACACTCTTTTCCCTTTCACACCCCAAACCCAAACCCTACAAAATTAGGCAGACAGATTCTGCTAAAACCATCACTCATCCTTACAGATGCATGTGGTCTGCTCCAGCACACACCCACTCAAATCATTACACACATATATTTATTTCCAATGCTCTGTGGGGAGTTTCCCCCCCTTCTTTCTCTCTGTCTTTGCACACACTTGCATAGGGACCCAAGAGCCTTCACACCATGTGTCACTGCTTCTGACACACAGGACCAAACAATTCATTAGAGCATGGGTCGAATCATCTCTACACACAGTCTTATCTGTCTGCTCTCAGTCAGCCAGCCTATTGAGCAGTGGTTGGACGCCTCTCTCTGCTGGTAGGATATGAGCAATTAGCAAAAGAGACCTTTTAGCACTGCCAGCTGATTTGCAGCCAGCTTCTGCATATGCCTGTAATTCACTCTGACATTTCATCTCCTCACTTGTCACAGTCTTTATTGTGTATTACGACAATATAAACAATAATGATGAAGTAATAATCAAACTGGAGGCAATATAATCATTCTGTTTTCCCCCTGCACCGATGTCCACTGGTTGAACCTGTGGGAGACAGTTGAGAAGTGAACGCTCATGTGGGGAGCGGAGGTCTCAGGAGAGCCAACAGAGGAAACCGGGGGGAGTCTTCCCAAGTCAGCCCAGGGGAAATGGATGACAGTTACACTACCCTCTGGCCAATTAACTGTCATTCTAGCTGTTGGTTTAACTTGCTGACCTTACCTCTTCCCTGTTGTTTGTCTTATCATTTCCGGAAAAGAGGGCCTCATCTGTGTATGTAAAGTAGACCGATGACCTTCAGGGAAAGGGAACAAAGGTCACAGTTCATCCACTGTATTTCGTTCACGTCACAGCAAATATGCCAAGAGCTCTTCAGGGAATTTCTAGTTGTTGGAGAAAAGAACTCCCGTGGGATTGAAAAAGAGCTTTCTGCTATTACTTTCAATTACGCCCCAATCTCCCGCTCTATCTACCTGTAAAATGACATTAGATATGCCTGTTCTCATGGTCTTTTACACATGAAGGCTGTGCTTCTCAGTGATGAGGCCCATGGGAATTTAAGGTCCATTTTGCTTGCCCTTAAAGTCATCAAGTAGCTGAACGTATTCACAGATCTGTGAAGGCAAAGCTAATTTCTTGAAAAATTGCATGAAGGTTTTTGTCTTTGAGAGGAAGTGTTGACACTAGTAGGGGGAATCTATATGCAGCTCCCACATTTGTCTGTGGCCGGGCGTGGGTTTGAGGCTGATGTGTGAATAAGGGTACAGTTCCAGTGAGCGCTGCTGTCTTAGCATGACAACAGAAGGGGTGGATGGGAATGGTCTTAGTCTGCAATGGGAGACAGTGACACAGTGCCCACCCTTCTCTGCTTGTGAGAGTGCCACTTTATTGTGACCAGTCACAGCAAAAAGATGAACCTTTGAGAGCCGACACAGCTGGAGATGGCAGGAGGCATTCATGCTTGATGCTTGGCTTGTTCAGACACTTTCCTGTTCTGTGTCTCACAAGAACTAACTTCCCACTCTCGTTCTTTCCCTGACAAGTGATGGATAGACAGTTCTGGCTTAAGTCTTTTCTAGATTACAAGAGGAGGCCTTGCAAATGGTAATTCTTGACTAAAGATACCAGGAATGGTTCTTCTCTGAGCTCACATGTTTAGGATGTTTTTTTATCAGTTTGCAGCACTTAAGTACTTGTTGTTTTCCATTGCCTTGTAATGCTGTGTCTTAATAAACTCTTCTACACATTGAATAGATTATTGTCATGTCTTTGTTTGGTGATTGAGGATGAATCTAGCTCAGCAGTTCATCCTCATGCTGCTGTTGAATAAACTTTGTTGGACATCTTTTCTTTCACAAAACTGCAGCATAAACAAATCCATGGCCATGTATACACCTCCCGATCATCTAGATTCTCCATCTTACATTTGCACTGTAATGCTGTTGTACTTTTAAACTAGTTATATAATACGAGGAAGCAAGTCAATAATTTGCATGATAGACTGGCAAATCTGTTATATGCAGCACTAAAACCAGCAGTAAACACCTGATATAAACAAATACTGTTTTAGCTCTGTTCCTTTCTCAGTTCCTCTACTGTATCCCTCAGCCCAAGTCACCCCCCCACCCTGCTCTCTTTTATGCTTAATAAAAAAAAGTGTTTATTTTAACTAAATTTGCTGTAAATTACTCCAACCAAATGTGCCGGTGCAGTCTTGGCAGGGCCTTCTTTTGGAAATAAGATCCCTGCACTCAGTGGGACTAACTACATTAAATAAAAAAATACAAAGGTTGAGCTGCTTGTCAGGATTCATTAATAGTAGCGGATATTGGATTCTGTGCAGACACATTACTGCAGACTTTCAAGCATGGTAGTTTGTGAGGACTATTGGCTGAACTAAAGACAATCAATAACAGGGTTTACAACTTAGACACTGGTAGGCATCATCATTACACAGCAAAGCCCTCTCACCTGCTGTTATCGACCTCCCTCTCAGGTTTACAAGGCTCTTCTGGTGATGTCATGCAGCATGGGGCTGCGCATGTGTGTGTGTGTGTGTGTGTGTGGCTGATTTTGTAGCAGCAAAGCAAACAGAACCCGTCTGGGTCGTGCAGTAATGTACTGGAATTTGAGCGGCCCTATCTGTGATATCCGTGTTTGAATAAATCACTTGTGGTCATGTGTTGCAAAATCCAGCGCAGTGATAAGTTGGAGCTGCCATGTCCAGAGCTGGTAAAGTCTCTGCTGCTCCTGTGTTGTGTTGATAAGCAGCCAAAGGCCCAGGGTGGCTAAACCAGTTTACCTCCCGCCTAACAGCACGCGAAACCACAAGCTGCTTGAGTTTATACACACACAGAAACTTTTCTCATCTCATGTTGATGCATTCTCAACAATAAGTGTAGTATTAATATTAGTTGTTTTTATTATTTTTGGTTACAATTAAAATGATCTTTGAAGTGAACGATAGAATAAATCTTGAGGTCAGTTACTCAAAAAAACATTAAAGTCTGAACACAGACTTAAACAACAACAACACAAAAAGATTAAATTATGACTTTTTAATGCTTTTGATGAAATTTTCAGTCTGACTGATATATTTGTATAAATAAAATTGAATTTTTAATGATAACAATAGAAAGGTTACTATATAGGTAAAGCTTCTGGGTGGGAAGCTGTTTAAAAAACAAACAAAACATATTTTTAACAATTGACACGTAAAAAAAATAAAGAAAATAAGTGAAGTAAAATAAAAAGGATGTGTCCATGTCCATTTATTCAAAAGTTCATGTTCAATTTTGGCCTCTGATTTCTCTCTAACTTCTGTTGAAATACAGCTTAAATATTTGCTGAAAATAAATAAAAATACATTTTTAAATTTTAGGCTAATGAAGCTAACATTGAATCCAGATTATTGATACAAATTAGACTGTAAAGGGCCTTGAAATGACTTTTGTTACCAGCTGGTGCTACTGTACATAAATAAAAGTGAATTAAATTGGATCAAAGAAGTCTTTCTTTCTTTGAAACTGAAACATTGTCAGAAATGAGAAACCAAACATTATTATTAACTGTCGATATACTGCGGAAGTCATTTTAGCTGCAAGAAAAATGAAACTGAATGATTAAATTCTGTTTTAAGAGCTTTTAATATATATTTTTTTAATTTATGAATCTTCATCAAAAAATAAAACAATATATCAATAAAAAATAGCCATGTGAGATGCTATGAAGTGAAAAAAATAACAGTTTGAAGTGAAACAAATCAAAATGATATTTATCAATATAGTAACTCAGTAAATGTAATGAATTACTTTCCACTGTTCAGTCATAGTATCAGAATCATGAAGTCACTAACTCTCTTCTGATAAAATCCTTTTTAAAGAGTCTATTTCATTTAGCTGTTAACCATTAACAGGAATCAAAATCAATCCAGAGCTATAAGTAAGAGATGTTTTAAAGCGTTTCATATTAACAGCAAGTTGGCACAAAAGTGAAAAGGAGTCTATAAAAGTGCAGCGGCTGGTATCTGTGTGTGGCTCTGATAGGGACGTGTTGGATAAAAGGAATGAAAAAGAAGTCAAACTAAAGTGAATGTGGATGAACGAGAGGGACAGTGATCATCGTTAGACTTCCTGTGCACCCCCCCCCCCACCGCTCCTTCTCTTTACATTACCATTATTAAAAAGGAGAGGACTCTCTTAATAAAGTCTATTAATCACACAGAGGGAGTCGGTCCATCGCTTCACCCTTTTGCAGGGGGGCTCTAATCAATCAACTTGCTGGTAATGTATTCATGGGAGATGTAAGAGAGGACTTGTTTGACAGTGTTCCAAGGAGGAAGAATTTATTAAGTCCCCTTCAGGAGTCAGGCAATCCTGAGGAGTCATGAACACCCCCCCCCTCCCAGCTCCTTCCCTTTACCCCACCCCTGTCCTCACTGCATGTGAATAACAAGGGCCTTCATAATGTGTGAAGTCTGTACAAATACTGGAAACGTTCAAAATATGTCTTCTCATTAACGGTGATGAGTGAAAAGTCAGAGTATTGGCATTTGTCAGATGTGCTCAGAGTGTAAAGATGTTGTTGTACAAGGCCTCTGCTGTGTTAGGTGATGTCGAGACATCACTCCCTTGCGATCCTCTCAAAAGCAGGAGAAAATGTGTCTTATGAGTTCACACAAGGCGGCGAAATTCTGTGCTACACCACTGACTAATGTACAAAGCTGAGAAAGCATGAGGCTGACGGTTTGCTGGGCTTCTGTCGGTGGCGTGTGAGTGGAGAGGGTGTGGAGACGGGACATCACACGGGCTGGTAAAACTGTGCAGCTGTTGGAGGCCCATCTGATTTGTGTTAACCCTCCCCTTTGCTCATCTCCACACTGAAGGTTTTACAGGCAGATTGACAGGGCGAAGATATGACAGAATGCAGCTTTTTCCCCGAAACTTTTTTCAAAGATTCATATAAAATTCGACATTCCTGGATTTTTCCTCAACGCTAATTTTGAAATGTCGACACCAACTACGACACTGTGTGAGACAGAAAAGTTCAGAACATCCACATGTAGGTGCTTAAAGATGTTTTATAGAAGTGGGGGCATTAAAAGCCCTCGCTGCCGTCGCTTTGTCCTGAGGAGGAACTGAAAAGAACTAAACTTAGCTTCAAAGCTGCATTTCCATAATTGCCCTGTTACTCTGGATCTGTATGAAGGAGCTGAAAGGGGCTGAGAAAAGCTTGGTGAACAGCGAAAGCCCCAATGCCTCTCTCCCTCTGGCCTGTCACCCCCTTCTCCACTTGTTGCCTTTCGCCCGCAATGAAAGAATTCCTCTCTCTAACCTCCGTCAACAAAAGGCATGAAATCAGTGCCCTCCCTCTCTCTCTCGCTTCAGCCACAGAGAATGTCACTCCTTCTGGGCCTTTTGTCCTTCAGCTCAACCTACGGAAGCACAACAACTCCTTTCTGAATGCTGCATTTCTTTAACACGTTGCTGGTGCACTTTCTCTCACATCCTCATAAAACATGCAGAAGTGGCTCTTGTTTGGATGAGTTTCTCTCCTGTTGTTGCCACACAGTGGAGCGGCCTGCAGGCATGACGCTATGCGCCGTTTGGAACATGTCTGTAGATTCTGACTCCTCCTTGCTGTCAGGTAACTCACAGACTGGTCCTCACAAAGTGGCAGCGACCATCTTGGTCTGGGCTAGCAATGGGTGGGGGGTGGGGGGGGCTGACAGCGGCTCATAAAAGGATTAGTCCACTGCACAAAGACAGTGGGCCACTTCTAAGCCCAACAAAGTCCACAAAGGAGGTGACATTTGTCTGTCTCGGTGGAAGG
>SSNP01000032.1:499960-514236 GCA_006937955.1 Pachypanchax playfairii | reverse complement strand
GGCAGAACGGTCCAGGCTGGAGGGGGGTAGAGGAGGAGGTGGCAGCGGTTGTGGGGCCACATTGACAGAAGGGGTGGATGAGGTGAAAACACAAGGGTGACCCTCTTTATTTGCAGCGGCCTCCTCTTTCACTGGGCACCTCCAAAGCGCGACTCTTGTGTTTATTTACTCCAAGTTTTCTCCCCATTCACACGGGGGGCTTCTGATGGCTCCATTGGCCAGATTTTTTCAGTCGCCTGGTTCCTCGGTCCACCTCTCCTCAGATCGATGAACACTTCCAAAGACAGATTATTAGATTTCCTTTCAATGATTCCATCTTTCTCAGACCCCCCCCCCCCACTTCAAAGTGCAGTATTTTTTCCATCTATCTAGCTGTTTGAGGTCCTTCTCAGTCACAAAGTTTATCTCAAAGAATCAGAAGCATCTTGATTGAATTGGAAATAAGATACAATTTGTTTTACATAAGTCAAGAGATCCTAAAGTTCTAACAGGTGGAACATCCGGTCCTCTTATTACATCATATAAAATAATCAATTTATATCTAATGTCAAATCTAGGAGCACTGTTTTGCAAATCTTCTTCACTCAAATCATGTCTCAAATAAAAAATAAAAGCTCTTGCACCTTTCAGTCTTCTTCCTTTGCTTTCTTTTTCTTGGAGAAAAATGTCTTTTTTTTTATAAATGAAACCGAGTCCTGCAGTGATTTACCCAACAAACTCTGGACATTAGCATTGAGCTCAGAAACAAGACGAGGAGTCAGTGTTGATTATTGCTCATTAAGGAAAGAGAACATCCACTTCATGTGCAGGGAAATGAGTTACACACTGTGCCTCCCTCTGGAAATGATCCCCGTGTAACTCTGAACAAAATGTAAGTTAATGCATTCCATTTGCTCTTTGTAACCGGGGAGCAGGTTGGACACGTATGGCGACACAAGCAGGCCTGATTACTTTGTTTCTGTGGAGATGTTTTTAATCCTTAATTTCATGCACTGATCAGAGGAGAGGCCTTAAGAGCCCCAGCACATGATCACTACCCCTTCAGTAGCATTTCATCTGAATCCTCATGATCAAGAGGGAGCATGTTGTACCCCCTAACACCCCACCCCCCACTCCAAACACTAAACCACACACTCCTCCAAAGCAAACATCCTGTGGTCTTGTTAGGAGATGGGCGTTCTCACCATTTGGTTAAAATTTTAGTGAAAATTGAAAGTGTAACACGTTTATCAGATAAAACTTGTTGATGTTTTATTAACTTTTACATTTATCTAACCCTTGTAAAACTATTAACCATCCAACTCATTTTGTTTCAGATGCATTATGAGGAATTATCAGTGAAGTGTAAAGCATAAGAGAGAGAGGGGGAGTAAAAAAAGAAAGAAGTATTAGAACAATCTGCTGGCTGATGCCTCTTATGAATATGCATCTGGCGGTTACACGCGGCTCTCTGGGAAGATAATTGATTAGACAGGAAGGCAACATGGCGCGAGGAGTGTTCCCCTCGGCTGGGCTGGGGTTTGTTTGAAACACATCTGAAACCTGAAAAGGCCAGAGATCAGCGCTTTTCACCCGCCTGCGCGGCTCTGAGCGCTCCCTTCAGCCAGCTTACACATGTGTGAAGGACTGAGCGCAGACAAACTTTTCTCTAGCGCAGAAAACATATTGAAATCTATTTTATTAAGTAAATATCTAATAACAAACACCGACAGTTTGAAAAAAAAAAAATCATTTAACATTGCTATTTAATATTTGACATCTTTGAAAAATATTTTAAATTAGGAAGTGGCAAAATCCCCCCCCCCCCCCCCCCCCCCCCCCACACACACACACCTTTTTTCTTTTTCTTTTTAACTTATTAGTCTTTTTCTTCTTACGGACTTAATTCCATCTCAACTCCTTTCATGGAAGTGACGGACTGACATGATTAAATGCGCGTTCAGACGTAATTGAGAAGTTATCCAACACTAAAGTTATAAAAAGACAAAGATAAAAAAAATGTTGTTTGGCTACACACACGCCATCGAAGATTGGGAATGAATTAAATGTGATCTATTTATGGCTCAGCAGTTCGTTATTATGAACCCTTTTGGTAGGCAGAGTCTTCAACTAAAAAAAATACTTCTTTGATATTTTCGGAGGGTATTTCTACTTGAAGCAAAAAATTGAAAATTCTTCTGCTTTTATTTTTAAATCTTTTCTGGCCTCTTGAAGCGCCTGAAACAAACGCTGCACGCTTGTGTCTGATCATCTGCGTTTAAATAAAATCCACGCACAAAGCTGGAAATAAAACGAATCAACTTGTGACATATTTCTAAGTGTAAAAATTGTTATTATCGAACGCGCGTCGCAGCTGGTTAGAGAAATTAAAGAATTATGCCAGAAACGTCGGGGAGAAAGTCTGAGCATCAGGCATGTGTGTGTGTGCAGTATGTGTGCGTGTGCATCAGAGCATGGCCCGCTGCATGTGACTGTAGAGGGAGCTCCAACATTAAGTTTACATAAACTTCCTCTGATAAGGTCTCACACGTGCAAATGTTCACATCACGGAGCGAACAAAATAAATGATGTTATTATTAGTTATACAGCCACAATATATTACAATTAAACCTCCGAGCTGCGGTGGCTGAGGAGAAAAGCGTGATGTATGTGGGGAGAGAGTAAAAAAAAAAGCATTACAAATCGAGCAAGATGAGATGAGGGATTCTGCGCTGCACCAAAACCAAAATCCATCTTCAGCATCGACTCAACCATTTCAACCAAGTCCCAACAACAACATCCGGTACCTACAGACTCCTTATAAAGAACCTAGTTTTGGACGAAAATCCATGGAAGAATTGTGTGTTTTAATGCGACCGCTACGCCTCTGTAAGGATAATCCCACAACATTAATATCCAAACGCACGCGCACCACTGGCTAATTAGCCCTAAATCCCTCTACTATAAAAGTGTGATAAATCCCTCTCGAATATTTACTTATCACTGCCACGGAGGATGAAGACTGCGCCCCAGGCTGTCCACTAACACACACACACACACACCAAAAATACAATAAATAATAATAAATAATAATAATTAAAAAACCTCCAGGCAATACACTTCAAGCTGCAGTGCCCAACAGGATTCACCACCAAAAGCAGCTGTCAAAATACTCCAAACAATTACCAACAATTAAATTAGATAATAATAAATAACGTCATATTTTTAAGTTGCAGCAGTTCATTTATTTGCCAAAAATATAGACTTTCTTGTACAATTTGGTTCACAAGTATGTACATATTCTTAACTTTATATACAAAACAATTTAACATCAAATTCTCACAGAGCTTACAAAATAAAAAGAAAAAAAAAGAAAAAAAAAACTCACAGACTACAGGTTCATACATTATTACATTAGCAGTTTTACACAGGACATGCTTACAATGTAAGTAGGCTATACAGAGATGTATTATTCTTATTTTACATTCCGTATTGAAATTAAAAATCAAAAGGAGGGAGGAACAAAAACAGGATGAGAGAGGGAAAAAAATAAGAGCCCGAAAACCATCGATGTCTTAGCTGGTTCAAAGGCCTGAAATCAAACACACAGGGGAAAAATCTAAACAGAAACAGCGCAGTGCGAAGGAGAAAATAATAATAATAATATAATATAATAATAAAAAAAAGCCTCATGGAAAGCTGGAACACAAAGTGATATAAAAGTGACAATTGCTTTTCTTAAAACGAGCCAGAAGTGAATTTGCATTGAGCTCATTTGCATGACCAAACAAGTGAGAACACAGGCCTTGGCGAAGGAACACAACCGCGCGCACACGAGGATGAAATATAATAATAATAACAATAACTCTTAGAATCAAAGCTCATTTGGGTAAATATGGTAATACAAGAAAAGAAAAAGAAAAAAGAAAAATGGCATCAGAATTAAAAATTCCCAGATGTCTCACCTGACAGACTCAGTGTGTTTGATCTGGGAGGAAAACTGTTTCAAACAAGCTCGATTTTCTTTGCGTCCAAGGCACTAGATCTTTCTCAAACTGCGGCAAAGAAAATTCCAATTGCGCTATTTTAATGTCCTATTACCAAAGCCCGTAATTGGTTTCAGAGAATTGAAAAATAAAACTTGCTGGATTAATAAACTGAGGTCTGAGGGTTCTGTGTAAAATAATAATAAAGAGCCCAAAACAATAAAATGAACAGGGGATAAAAAACGGACGAAAATTTTGACAGTTTTTCTTCTTTTTCTTAAATGATATTTGTGTCTTTTTCTTCTGTTCGTTCTCTCTCTCTCTCTCTCTCTCTCTCTCTCTCTCTCTCTCACACACACACACACACACACACACACACACCGGATTCTTTTAGCTGTAACACTGTTCATCTGTGTGGCCTAGAAAAGGAAGAGAATAATAAAACAATCCACGAGGCGAAGAAGGCAAAAAGGGGGGGGGGGGTCTAAAATTATAGAAATGAATGACAGGATGTGAACTAGTGTTTTTCATGTCGTTATTTTTTAGGTGGGCGTCTCAGTGTCGGGGACATGTACCTGTGACTGGAGTCTCTGAACTATGACTCTTGTCCTCCGTTTGCCTGCTGCTGTAGAGGGCCAGGCTGGTGGCTGTGGCCTGGTTCGCCAGTCCCAGATAATGATTTGAGTTCAGTAAAGCCAGCTGGTGCGCTGAAAAGGCTCTGTTCGTCCAGTTCTGGATTTTCCCAACGGTACAAGAAGAGATGAGTCTGTGAGGGGTGATGATGGTCTGAGCGGCCGGTCCTGCTGGGGTGCTGCCGTTCATTTGTGGCGACTTGCGCGGATTGTCGGGGGCCGTGGCCGTCTCTGCTAAAGACCAGATCTTTGGCTTCTGGGCCGGGGCCGGGTTGTTTTCAGAGGGGGGTGAACTAACGGACACCGGGTTCAGTTTGAGCGGCTCTCCGTTCACTTGGGCCGCTTTGATGTCCAAAGCAGGGTGGTGATGATGGTGGTGGCTATGGAAGTGGTGCTCCCCCCCTCTCTGCACGTCTTTGCCTTCTTTCCCCACAGCCTTTAGAAACCTCTGGTCTGGCCCTTGTAAATCCTCATAGCCGTCAGAAATCTCAGAGTCACTCCTTCCGTCTAGTTTTAGATCTGAATGCAGGTCGTCCTGGTCGTCCAAGTCGTCCTTGCTCTCAATATTTTCCGTGTCGATGTTCTCCAAGTCAATCTCCTCCTCGTCCTCCCTTTTGTCCCCCTCCTCCCCCTCGTGATCGCTGGTGTAAACATTCCCCTCTTCATCGGTGCGGTTCCGGGGGGTCCAAGTCATCTTGTTCTCCTTCTTTAACCTCCTCCTGGCGTTGGCGAACCAGGTGGACACCTGGGTGAGGGTCATTTTGGTGATGATGGCCAGCATGATCTTCTCACCCTTGGTAGGATAGGGGTTCTTACGGTGCTCGCTGAGCCAGGCCTTCAGGGTACTGGTGCTCTCCCTGGTGGCGTTTTTGGGTCTGGACGGGTCACCGAACTGATACTGGCCGTATGGATAAAAAGCAGGGTGTGGGGGGGCGAACCCTGGATGCTGGACCGGGGGACCGTCTTTCAGATCATACTGAGCACCCTGCAAAAACAAACAAGCATCGATGAGACCTGGTGGATCAGCAGAAGACACTTTGTGGGAGTTTGAGAAAAAAAGGTTCTGGTTTCCAGAACCAACACGGAGTTCTACTGAAGTTTTAACAAATACCTTATTTTTTCTGTTAAATGTTGAATTTTTCATACAAGCAGCTGAAAGGACTTTTAAAACTGTTTTAACTTTTTTTATCACCACTTCATCACATAAACCGTCATTATTCAGTAGAATTAAAACTTTTATCTCCTACCGCACTTTTTTATTCACTTTAAACAGTTTCATGAAATGTGTAGTCGAAAATATACACAAACCAGAAGGTGTTAATGCGTCACTTTTTAACCACTTTTAACTAAATTCCGCAAATGTTTCAACCACAAAGTTCAACTCGACGCTCTGAAAGTTTTGCCTCAAAATCCGCCAATAAAGTTTCCCGGGACAGTTAAATCCCTGCGCCAGAAGTTCAGCAAAACTTACGAGACAAGGACAGAAGACTCACCAATTGATTGAAAATGGATAAGTCGTTGGAGTAGGGGAGAAACGCTCCATAACCCTGCGCTGCTGCGGCGAAAGGAGATCCATACATGGTGGAGAGAACGTTGGAAAGTGCGCCGGACGGACTGAGCTCCGTCCCGGCTCGGGCGTTGCTGGCGATCCCCTGACGCTCCGGCGGGTATATCTGTCGGATGTACTGATATCCCAGCTGAGGGAAAGACATGATGGTAGGAAAGTGGGGGGGAAAAGTCTGTTGCAGTCACACAAAGCAATGGAATTGCCTCGATATCCACTTTTACAGTGTGAGCATGTGAGCAACAAAAGGTGCGCGCACGGGGAAGTCTATATTTCCTCAGGAACAGCCAGTGTAAACGATCCGGTTGCGCCCCTTATTTCTTCCTCTTCGTCTTCTTTCCACCCTCACTTCCCTATTGATCTGGATGGACTAAGGTCAGGTCCTTACAGATTGCTTTAGATTATTGGGACTCCCTTGCTCAGATTGACATTTCTAGTCGTTTAGAAGCCCCTCCTATTTCTCAAATCTCACCCCTCTAGTACAAACCACACTCCAAACAGCGCTCTCTCTCTCCCTCCTCCCCTCCCTCCTAAACTCCCTCCTTCTCCCTCCCTCTCTCTCTCTCTCTCTCTCTCTCTCTCTCGCTCTCTCTCTCTCGCGGATAAGTGCACTGACGTCGCGGGCTGTTATTTGAATGGGATTTCAAATCTCGTTTTATGGCTCGACAACAGTTTGTTCATGACCGTCATTCCGCAGTTTTCTTTAGTTAATTAATAAAACGGCTTTAACATCTTAAAACATCTCAGAAATGAACTTTTTAGTTGTATTTTAGGAGACCTGTTTCCTTTAAGGACACGCGCAAAGTTTGGATTTAGTTTTTTTAACGGACATAAATGTGAAGACTTGAAAACCGAAAGTTTTCGGCTGAAACTAAAATCTGAGTTTTAAACTACTTAGACGAACTTTTCTTGTTTAGAAAAAAACGTAAATACAGTCCAATTATGTTTTAAATTAAATTACAAAAGAATACGGCAAATATTAAAAACTGAAAAGTGAATTGTTGATAGAAAAATAAATGGTTTTTGACGTTGAGACTTATCAGATCGTGCGCTCTGTCCCTTCCTCCCTCTAAATGAAATTATCACCGGGTGCAAGCTGTGTATTGTGTTCTCGGACAGGTTTGGTGGTGTTTTATTGAAAAAATAAAAAAAATGAAAAGGAGCCATCCTTCAAGTTCGGACATCAAACGGATCGTTTATGTAGAGATAGAGATAATGGCGGGCACGTTCCGCTGTTAATGAAGACTAAGTGTAAAGTAACAACACGGGCAGCCTGTTGTGACACGTTGTAGTGGATTGGGCCGGAGAGATGTTTATTCTGGGAATAAACATCAGGGGGAATCAAAGACATAGAAATTAAATGTCCAATAAAATAAAAACAATAAAATACAAAATATCAGAGTAATAATAATAATAATAATAATAATAATAATAATAATAATAATAATAATAATAATAATAATAATAATACGCAGTTTAATCTTAAGGACAAAGCTACTTTTCAGACATTAATCCGATGATTTTGGTGTGACCCAGTGTTTCTTGTAAATAATGCTGATTAAAAGAGACAAAACAAGAGAGTCAGAATTAAAATTCCATGAACCAATATCTAAAAAGTGTTTATGTGGCAGGGACAGGCTTAATCGCATTTCCATCAGACTTTCATATCAGCATCTGTTTTGTTAATCGTTTAGCAAAACAACCGCTGAAGTTGGATTCATCTTTCACGCACCGTATTTGAATATGCTTTAATCCTCAGTGTCTTATTGACGGTGTGATGAAATCCCATCAATCCCAGTTCGGGTCTGATAATGCAATCCGGTTTTCCAAGAACTCTGAACTTGTATAAACCTTTAATCTTCTTTTGAAGCAGATAGTTATCATTGTCTAGATGGATAATGGCAGCTATAATTTCTTATAGAAGAGCTACACATGAGGATACGCCTTGTTTCTGTAAAATTCTGTCCCGAACCTCTCCCTCTCTCTCTCTGTATGTGTGTGTGTGTGTGTGTGTGTTCCTCGCCGACACATACCTAACCCGGATTATGGGGTTATTAATTACAGCGGCTTGCTGGTGCCATCCGACCGGAATGGTAATCACTACGTAGCAGTCAATAGCACTGCTCACACTTAACGGGCACGCTCAGGCGCGCGCACGCCCGTGTGTCATCGACCTGCAAACTGGGGAGGGGGGGGCAGACAATGAAGTGGAGAGAGGAGGGGGTGTCGGATGGCATATGGGACGTTTGGAGGCAGAGATAGTTTAAGAAGGCAAAAAAAAAAACTCAGGAAAATAGTGCGTGTGTGTGTGTGTGTGTGAGAGAGAGAGAGAGAGAGAGAGAGAGAGGGAGAGAGAGAGAGAGAGAGACAGAGAGAGAGAGAGAGAGAGAGAGAGAGAGAGAGAGAGAGAGAGAGACAACGTGGCTGGTCCGTAATAGCTGAGTGAGAGTGTAGGACAGTCCTGTGAGGGTGTCTCCTTCTTTGGTGTCCGCTGAGCAGCGCCCCGAGCCCGGATGGACACGTGTCTCACATCCGAGACCACGTAGTTTAGACACCCTTCCCCCAGCCCCCTACCCCCTTGCGCCCCACCCACTCCAGAGACTTCAGTCTGATTTATTGCCCCCAATCAAACACACCACGCACTAAGTTAACACTTTCACACCGTCCCGGGAAACTGGCGCAGCCGTGAAAGCATGAAGACTCTGCGTCCGTCCCTCCTGAAAGGAGTAAACAGTTAACACTAACATACACACACGCACACACGCGCGCGCACACACACACCCGCAGTAAAACAGAACATTTGCGTTGCTTATTATTATTATTATTATTATTATTATTATTATTATTATTATTATTATTATTATTATTATTATTATTATTTCCAGGTTTCTAAATGTTGAGAGCTGGAGTCAATTTTATTCGTAGGTGCAGTACAAAAAAGAAAAAGAAAAGAAAAAAGTGGGCAATCACACACGAGTGACTTGAGGGCTGTTTGGTTCGGAGCTCTTTGACGATAATTATGCAGATGACACAATTTCACATTCTCATAAGCAAACACACACGGCCTATCGCTCAACAGTAGTTCCTTATGCAACACACAGAGCAACAACGACACGTCGCAAATGATGAACCGAGGCTCTGCAAAACAGGCGAGATCAAAGGCTTCAAACAGAAGCACTTCAAATTACACATTTGGATCTTTTCCATAACGCCTGGGTGACACACACAGGAAGGAATAAACACAACACAACTCTTATCGCATAATGAATCAATTTAAAGAGAGTCCATGTTGATCAGTGTTGGTTAATTACTCTGATGGATGAAGAATTACAAGAAAAAAGCAATTTCATGACCTTTGCTGTTTGAAGTGTGTGTGTGTATGCGCACGCGCACGTGTGTTATTGAGGTTACTCATTTAGTTATTTGGTTTCATCACTAAGAATCTATATGTTTCATTTTATTGTTCTTCACCTATAATCTGGTCTAAATATAATATCACAGGATCTCCTGCTGAGGCCAAACATGCCACAATATGTTAGCTGGAGTTTTACCTGAGGTGTGTGTGGGTGGGTGAGTGAGTGTGTGTGTGTGTGGGGGGGGCAAGAAATCTAAACTGTTAGAGAAAAGTTTCAGAGTTAATCCATAAAAGTGACAAAGCCATCTCATTACAAACCAATTATTCTGTGGGAGTACAGCTGCTGTTATTTTATGAGAAATGTTCCTCAGCGGGTTCAAACTTAAATCTGTTGCTAACCTAAAAAACTAAACTGCAACACATCCAATCTCCGAATATGCTCTTTCAAACTCGTGTCCCATTAGGGTGAAATAAAGGGACAATAAATCTTACAGTGTTTAAAGAACAGTTAAGCTTAATCCAATAAATGAATTAGTTTCTAAAATTAATTGTTCTTAGCAGCAGAAGCAAGTGTACTTCGAAAATACATTTAAAGTTTAATTTTTTTCCTCTGTTAGCATAATTTAAATGGTGGGATTTTAATTACATTACACCAACCAATCATGCATATTAAACAGATAGCCTAAGTTTGATTTGCATTAGTGGCAAAGTAAAGAAATTTGGAAGCCTTCACTTCCTTCTGCTCACATCATTTGGAAACAAATTAATAGTCAATGGACTGCAACTTATTAAACTGGGCTATGACAGCAGATCAAAGTGTGAATTAATGCATTACCTTGCAAGTGTTTCACATTAACTTGTTAACTTTAAGGCACAGGCAACTACTGAATTTAAACAGTCAGTCATGCAAGCGAAGCACGTGGCATGAGATCTGTTTTAGATTCAGGTCTTGAATGGTGCTTTGACTAAACAGCTGGCACATTATAAATTTTATACAATGTGAATTTTCCTTTCAGTACCGCATGTAGTCCTGCAGTTACAAACAAAACAAAAATAATCCAAGCAGAGTTTTTTGCTCGTTAATGCAGTGAAATATATTTTATTGTGTTTTGTTTTATCTCACTCAGTCAGAATGTCTTCCCCTTTTATTACTTTGATCAGTTTAAATATAGTTTATACTTTAACTGTGGTGCTGTTGTAACTTTATTATGCACAGAGAGATGCGTAGAAAAATAAAAGAAAAAATGCTCCATTGCTTATTTAACTCGTTGTTGAAGCACTTCCTCCTCATAAGAACTCTATATTTTACTATTAAAAAGTACCTTTAATATTTCTCTCTAAACTCAGAAGGTTGTAAAAATACATCTTAAGACAAAAATCTGGATGGTACTACAGTAAAAGTATTAACTCAGGTCACAATCCAACTCTTTCATTACTCTTTGGTAATGATTCCTGTATTATAACATAACTTATAATCTTGTTTTGAAGATGAATTGTGTCTCTTTTTTTAATTTTGTTTTATCCCTACCCTCTCTCTTTCACTCCATCTGTTTCAGTTTCCCCTGTATCAGTAACACAAGGCATTGATTTTACGGTAAAGTCACTTTGTATAGGGAATGAGTAAGTCTGGGCCCCACTATCACTGTATTACACGGGTATGGGTCACGTAACAAGATGAACATTGATTCAGCATTACGGATGATCGATAATGAAATAAGTAACTTCAGGGCCAAATTAAAATGCAAGCTGGCTTGATGCTGCCAGGCTCTGTGAGAGGTGACGGCAGGGAGAAATAAGAAGGAAGAAAAAGGAAAGTGAGAGAGGAAAGGCAGCGAGAGGGAGACAAAAGCTACAAGCTGGTGGCACCAGAAAGATCCCTGTGTCATATCTCAGGGATGGGATAGCCACTGTGTTGTGTCAAAATATTACATAACATCATTTGGTTGTTCATTTTTATCAGATTTTTTGCCATGTCATCAAATAATCTTTAATTGCAATAATTCCCTTTGATGTTCACAAAAATGGTCAGTGATTAATTCTCTGTCTTCCATTTAAAATTGGATTGAAATCAACTTTACTTGCTGGTTTATTTGCAAGAATGATAAAGAATAATTGCTGATGATTTTAAAATAAATTAGCTTGAACATTGCCCCCTGGCATCAGAGAAAGCTTTTGACAAGGGAAAAATATTGAGATGCTTTTGACTGACTGAAATTAAAATAATGCATTTGAACCATTATAATATTTGATGGGAATTTAATGACATTAGTACACACAAGCTATTCACTGTGCTAGCTGTATACATAGGTAACACAGTTTATGTTTCATAAAAGCTGAATGGAGCATCCTAGAATCAATGTTGACCTTCGGTGGGCCCATGACTTGACTTTGGACAGACCAACATTAGTTTCCCAGCACTGAGTCTGTCAGACCTTCAGTCATTCCAGCTGTCGCTGATACTGGTTCAGGACTGGCGTAGCAGCAGCTGTACCAACATGGCTGTACTGAACTTTCCCATCTGTAAAGTAGTCTGGACTTTGCTGAACAGAGAGTGGGATGTTGAAGTCAAGGACAGTTTCATAATGTGGATGTTAGTTGATGTGTAACTAAATATTTTTCATGATGCTGCAGCCACCAAGTCAAATCAATGATGTGAAGCTGGAGAAGATGTTTAGGGGACTCTTTGGTCTGGAAACTGTGAAATCAGATACTGGAGTGATGCCACAGTTGACATGGACATGCAATGTTAAAAGGTGAAACAGTGCTGGGTTCAAAGAGTCTCACATTCCTGGAGTTTCAGGGATTATTTTGTCTTTTATTTGTAGATTATGAAATATCTTTAGTTATTTTTTACACAAACTAGTTTTTTATTACCAAAGGTAGAGCCATCACTGTCAAAACACTCCTCACTGTATAACAACAATATTCATACCATAATGTAGTTTGATTAACATCCATTTATAATGATCAATTTGCAATGTTTTTAAAATATACATTTAAAATAAATCTATAGGCCTATCATGTAAAAATAAAGTTAAACATGTTAATTCACCTGAAACTAGTAATCCAGAATGAGGATTTTCCCCCACAGCAACGTGATTTGAACCCAGTAAAAATGTTCCCAATTCATTTGCCTGTGTCTCATAATTAGCATTTCCTTATTAATTATTTACAGAATGTGGCAGAACTTTCCTCTTTGTTCTATTTAGGATTTAAATATGATTCAATCACCAGGGGAGAACTACAAGGTTATGACAGACTTTGCTTAACATTCTGAGAAAACGAATCTCTGTAGTGGAGTTAAGCAATTACACTACAAAGAGAGACGTTGGGGTAAACGGGAAAAAAATAAAGACACTAAAAGCTTCATGGAAATGCTATTGTGTGACAGCTAAATTACATGATAATGTATAACGTATATTGGAATTATGAGACAATGTAGATTTGTTGGCAAATTTCCACCATATTTCATCTTCATCTTTAGTTAATCTGGATTTGTAGCAGCATAATCTGTGACTGCTCATCATGGTGATTGGTGGGTGTGGACCTTACCTTCATTATTAGCCTCATTGAGTGACACAGCAACAAGCTGAGGTCAGATGAGACTTTAAAAACAAAAACATCCCCATCGCTGGAGGAGTTGTGATGAATTAAACACTACATTTATTTAAATAAAATGCTGAACACATGTGTTCAGTGTTTATCAGTACATAAATACAGGTGTTGTATTAAAGAGGCCCTTCCATTAAAAACAGTTTTTCTGAGGTTTCTGTTGAATATTTTAGCTCCACAGGTGTTCTTACCTTCATAGTGGGTGCGAAAACAGGTCAACATCTTCTCTCTCAAACTACACAGGTGGCGATAACATCCGAGTTCTCCCAAGTCTGAACGGCCTGTATCTGTATCGTCACAACTTTTTTGTTCGTTAGTATTCAGCAGCTCCCGCAGTTGAAACCACACCTAGCATGCTGCTGCTAAAAAGCTGTAGCATAGCGTAGCAAACAGGAAGACACGACGTCTGACATTGCCATGCACAGCGGGGCAGGAAATAGTATTCTTTTCTCTGATAGGCTAGTTTGTTAGCCAATCAGAGTCCAGCAAATTTAAATAATGAATATGAACGAGCTGCTGCCGAAGCAGTCAAAGCTACCTCACGGAAGGAGCCGGAACCACCCGAATTTTAACTCAGACAGATTGAAAGGTCTGTTAATCAGTGTTTCCTGACATTTTTTAGATATAAAATGTTTCATATTACTGGTTAATACTTAAGAAATAACCACAGAGTCCTGAAATTTGTAGGAAATGGCCTCTTTAACACTTAAAACAGATACTATTTTGAAGTCAATGCCTGAAAGATCAGCAAATATAAGTGTGAAACATGGTCATGACAGAGGGGATGATAGTGCAAAAAAAGGTGAGCTGGTGAAGCCATGGATTTTAATCTAAAACACGTCCTGGGCATGTGTGTTAGTTAGCTTTGTAACCTTTGGTGCATGTATTGCATTTTATGTAACACAAAAACAACTATAGTTCTAAACTGAGTACTTGTTGTTCCTCTGTTTTCAAGTCTTGGGGATGTTGTTAATTGTTTCCTTTGTACTGTTCAGCCAGTGAGCAACCCTAAAGATCAGATAATGTAACTCAAAAACACATGATCATATTTCTATTTAAATTACCTGAAAATGGTTGCAGCATGTATTTCACTGTATCAACATTGTTTTTTATTCCAACCCCTATAAGCTGTACCGGTAAACATATTC